>OY755241.1:89991380-90521380 GCA_963576725.1 Azorinus chamasolen
GACTCAGAATGGATATGTAATCAATGATTTCGACCCAGAATGGATTTTTTTACACAGGTGTGCCATTTTGGGGTCCAGGCACACTTCAGACCCCTGTGGTTCCAACTAGCAAAACGGATATCCGTGTACCACGAGTACATATATGACTGTAATTCTTACAATTTAAATGATAATTTCATAATTCTTTCGGTTATTTAAAGCCAATATATTGTTCTATCAAATAAATATAATCTTATAACGGTAACTAATGAACAAGTATCAATCCAACAATGATTTTCTCAAAATGTCACGTGTTATTAGGGTCATTGACAAACGTTCGTTCACTCCGGTTTCACTATATCACAGCAATAACCTGGCAATTTGCAGTTCAAAAATGGCGTGAGTCAATAAAACGAATCAATTCTAACACCCACCTCCAATTATTTAGTCCCCAGCATCAAAAGAATGATGTAAAACCAGCGAGTTTTGTCAATTTGCTTCAAATCGTCGAGGAAGGAGCCATTGTACGTGACGTCACGGATTTTCCAACTTTTCCTTCGCTCATCCAATGAAATGGCTCCATTCAGATTTGTTGCAAAATGGCAGCATCCGAAAAGCAGACAGATAGCGGCCGCTGTTGCTAGTTGCTTATTTATTAAGAGGACAAAACAAATGGAGATTGGTGATATAATTTGTTTGTTTTATTGAACCACGCCATCTTTTGAACTGAAAATCGCCAGGTTATGGCTGTGATATAGTGAAACCCACAGGTACAGGGCGTATGCTATGATAATAATCCCTTACTGAACCCTAAGAAGCATGAAAACATGGATCTGATACACCAATGAATTAAAAAAACTCGAAATGTCATGCTGCCATTTCTATCAAAATATAGTCTTTGATAGAAATGGCAGCATGACATTTCGAGTTTTTTGGATTCATTGGTGTATCAGATCCATGTTTTCATGCTTCTTAGGGTTCAGTTAGGGATTATTATCATAGCATACGCCCTGTACCTGTGGTTGGAACCCTTGTTATTATATAGTACATATAGACATGAAGCGGTCCAGACCCCTGTGGAGACAATGCTGCGTACTCAAATACTGAAATCGTCATTCTGTACCAAACCCTATGGTGTGACAAGTCTGAAGATGCGTCACAACAAAGGGTTTGGCGGAGAAATGAAGAAGCTATTTTTGGAAAGGTTTTGATTTACGCATCTCATCTGGACATTAACGAACACAAACAATTTTACACTCACTTAAATGGCCCATGATGACGTTTCTCCTGTATCGAATTATTAGTCCGTTTCCTATATTTTTGTCCATATCTGTACAACACATGCGATGTGAATAGCTAAGAATAAGTTTTGAATTCGCGCTATGATTATCACGTGATCTCGTCGTGTCCAACGCGATACAGACTGACCACAGATCACGAAGTTTCACACCTTCTAACGAATTTCGCCCCTAGTCATAATCAGTTTTGATTGTTCGGGGATGAAATTGAACTTCAACCCTTCTATAGTTTAGGATAAGTACATGTATGTTGTGTACACATAACCATGCGATTGATAGGGCCTAAGTGCCCCTAAGTTAACTCTTTCCCTGTTCTAAGTTTATTCCAAATGCCAATACCTACTAAATATGCATGAGCAAAATAGTTATATACATGTATAACTGATAATGAAATATGGAATGTGGAATGTTGTAGTCAGTTTAGAAAATAAAGAAACAGATCGTTCAAATTCCATTAGTAAACAGAGCAGATCCCGATCAGTCGGCTCCTATAGGAGCCGTCTGAGCTGGGTCTACTCTGTTTGAAAATGCATGAAACACGTTTATGTGAAGGAAAGTGTTAACCCTTACCCCTTTTACAGAAGCGCCAAAAGGCGTCAATATGCGGAAATGGGTTAACCCATTCCCGCATATTGACGCCTTTTGGCGCTTCTGTAAAAGTCACTTTATGAAACCATTGTGTTAAAAAGAGCATTTGCTCCACAGGAGCAAATGCTCTATTTATCACAATGGTTTCAAATCTACATATTTCTGAAAATTTCCTTTTCTCTAGTTAATGCTCCATTTTGGTCGATTTAATCAAAGAGGTTAGGTCTAAAAATAGCCTATGTGGGAATGGGTTAAAGAGAATGGTGCCTTCTCAAAACTTGATGTGGTACAATATTGACTGGTAAAACCCATTATTATACTGCAAAGTAAAATCCTCGATTTTGATTGGTCAATTAGCCATGTATAAAAGACGTGTATCCCTCTAAATTCTGATACGGAGTCATGAGCAACAATGAAATTTCCCCCGTCGAGGTCCTCACTTCATTGCTACAATAAAATAAAAATGGCCGACCAGCTTTACTTCGTCGATTCGATCCAAACAACCGCTCTCAAACGAAATAACAAGAGTTTGGGGCGGAACAAAGTTATCCATTGAGAAACATTTTTATTATAGTTGTTGTATAACAATGCAAATGAATCCGATAAGTGGCGAAGGTCTTATTCTGCTCTGATGCTGAAAATTTTGTCAAAGTGCTTGTGAAAGTACTGATTAGGCCCTAAACCCCCACTTTACAAAGACAGTCCACACCCAATTCGATTCAGATTTTATTTTTGCACATGCACAGTAAACGTACCTGTAAATTGCAGTATAGCCTCTCCTTCCAACGCCCATTTTTGAATATTATAAAAACCGTCACTTTGACGTCATCCAAATGACGACGTAATAGCGCCAATCACTCTATAAAGTTTAACTGTTCTCATGCTGAAAAAATAGTGTCTGCTTAACCGCTGATATGCTGGGAGTTTTACTAACGTCTGATTCTTTCAATCTTTTGAGAAACTAATGCACTTGGAAGACCCCTTTCTATCCACAAAATGAGCTGGCTATTAGTATACATATATTATGAGCCCTTACCTTACAGTATGAGGCCCCTGAGGGGAGCAAAAAGACGCCTAAATTAACAACGCTAATTAACTGCTACAAATATTAAACTTTGCAGTATAATAAAATCGTTATACAGATCATTGGCGGGGTATCTGACTTTTCATTCCCTGCTGAGGAAAATACATGTAGCCCTCGCCTGACGGCTCGGGCAACATGAATTTCCTCAGCAGGAAACAAAAAGTCAGATACCCCGCCAATGATCTGTATAACTAATAATATCTATAGATCTATAATTCTGACTCTCGGTTGTTTACAGTCTTTCTCCCCACGTTTTACACACGTGAACACTTGTGTACACTCGTTCACGTGTTGATAACGTCATAAGTTCATAACATAGCAACTCGTTCTTATTTTCTGGTGTGACCCCGGTGAGCAATTGCTTCCGGAGGTCGTAGTACTGCTTCCGGAGGTCGTAGTAAGAAGTAGTTCTTTAGAACTGCAGTGCTTTAAATATGAGCTGATAAGTGTCTCTTAAGAACTTGACAGGCTGAATAATTGCATATTTTCAAGTTATTGTGTGTATTCTCTGCCCATTGGGGTCATTTTTTGTGACTCTCTTGCAGGACTACTTCCTCTGGTGGATGTTGGGAAATATGTGTGTGGAGCGTCAGAATGGCCCAAATTTAAAGCGAAAATAGACGGTGTGTACATACTTTTGTGTGTAGCGAAAAAAGTCAACGTTCTTGACCTTGTTTTCTGGTGATCTAGAGACTGTGTTTGGACAAAATATGAACGTGTTAAGAGGGTATAACCCAAATCTATGCCTGGAAGTAGCTATGGGATGCAGAAAATGCCTGTTTTTACATAGAATAAAGAAGGGCAAAAGTGACCGGGCTCACACCTTCTAGTCTTGGGATGAGCTTTGTTGCACATGCGCACTGGAAAGTTTGTCTTCGAAAGAGTCGATCTTATAATGAGAAGTAAGAGAATTAGAGTCTGAAAAATATCAGGAATGCGGCTCGCTGATTGGATGGAAATGTAGGACAATCGCTAAAGTACAGAAAACCCGCCAGATACCTTTCGGTGGATGGCTGCTTAATAACTATATCTCTTTTTGGTGCTTTCTGCACGAATTTCACTCTGAATTTAAGTTATCACTAAATATAATACCGATAGTGATATTAAATTGAACGCCCAGTTTACTGTGTTTTTCTGATAAATATTCATTATTTTTATATGAATATTCATCAAATAAAAGGTTAATTAGAATTTACGATAATGGTCGATTAAGACAGAGGTCCAGATAAAATGCGTAAATTAGAACATTTTCAAGAATAACTTCTTTATTTCTCCATCAAACCCTATGCTGTGACCACTCTTTAGAATCGTCTCGAAGAGACGATTCTAAAGAGTGGTAATAACATAGGGTTTGGCGGAGAAATGACGATTTTAGAATTTGAGTACTCACAGTTATCTGTAGCCCTGTTAAGACATGTTGTACTAGATTTGCGCGTGCTTTCTGACGTTGCACTCTGGAGATTGACATATATACATGTATTTCAATATAACCATAACTTATGTTGGTGGAATTGGCGGTCAAACCCCTTTCAATCCTCATTGTAATAAAATATGTTTAAACTTTGTGAATTTTCTTTACCTGATAGGGACGCCTTTTAACGCTAATAGAGACAATAGGGCCAAAGCCATTTGCAATCAGAGTAGACCCAGATCAGACAGCCCCTGTCGGAGTCGTTTGGGTCCGTACTTATAAAACGTTTAGTGGAGTCTGAGTTCGTTCTCAAGATTTTGATTGGTCAGATTTGAGCCTTTGGCCAAAATCTGACCAATCAAAAGCTTGAGAACTCAAATCTGACCAATCAAAAGCTTTAGAACAAAACTCAGACTCAACTAAAAGTTTTACAAGCACGGACCCCGAACAGTGTATTTTTTGTTTGCTTATAAAAACATAGAGCTGACTCATCTGTTTCTACCAATATCACAAGGTCCTTGGTACATGTGCCATTATAAATAATGGGCATCATCATTCAATGCATCATGGGTCCTACGTTATAAAAACAGGGTCCATGCTTATAATTTTTTTTAGTTGAGGCTGAATTCGTTATCAAGTTTTTGATTGGTCAGATTTGAGCCTTTGGCACATTCCCTCATATTGACGCTTCCGTAAAAGTCACTTTTTGAAACCATTGTGATGAATAGATCATGTGCTCCAAAGGTGCACATACTCTATTTATCAATATGGTTTTAAAACTACACACGTTTAAAGTTTTCCTTTTTCTAATTGATAATTCTTTTCAGCAGATTTAGTCAAAGAGGTTTGATATAAAATTAGCCTATGAGTTACTGGGTCTAAAACAACATAATTATGAGGTAATGGGTTAAGGTATGCCACGTGTCTTCCAGAGCTGTATTCTGGGAAATGAGATGTTAAAAGGGTCGATTGAGCTTAAAACATGAAAAACAACAACAAGAAAGCATATGTTGCTGTAATTTAATGAGCATTAGTAATAGTCCATACGAAGGTAGCCTATCTGCCGTGATGACCGGGGTTGTGGTTACCGCCATTGTGATGGTGATTACCTCCGTTACCTGTCGAACAAACAAAGGGTTACACTGAATGGAAATGTAATAGTTTATCTCCCCCTCTCTCCAGTTTCTCACTCCCCTCTGTCTCGCTGTCTCTTTCTCTGTCTGTCTGTATGTCTCTCATTCTCTTACTCTGTCTGTCTGTATGTGTGTGTGTCTCTGTATCTCTGTCTGTCTCCGTCTGTCTGTGTCTATCTCTGTCTTTGTCTTTCTCTCTCTGTCTCTGTCTGTAAAACCGTAAAACCAAACTCACCCACTCTCTGTCTGTCTGTCTCTGTATCTCTGTTTGTCTGTCTCTGTCTCTGTCTGTCTCTGTTTGTCTCTCACTGTCTCTCTGTGTCTCTTTCTCGCTATGTCTCTCCTTGTCCCTATGTCTCTCTCTGTCTCTGTCTGTCTCTGCCTGTCTCTGCCTGTCTGTCTGTCTCTATCACTCTGTCTGTATGTATGTCTTTGTCTGCCTGTCTCTCTCTGTCTCTCTGTGTGTCTGTCTCTCTCCCTGTCTGTCTGTCTCTGTGTCTGTCTGTCTGTCTCTCTCTCTGGGAGTATCAAATTCAACCAGTCTGTCTCTCTCTCTACTATTCTACTAGCTGTCTCATCTGGGTCTTCATTATTTACAGGTAGGTATATTAACGTGAATAGCAAGCGAATGACCAAGGAGACTTGGAGTTACTTGGCGTCTCGTCTAGAGCGAGGCAGTTTGCAAATACCAGTCAGGTAACGGTGGCAGGTAAGGGTTGAACCATAGTCGTATTAGCTAGCTAGACAGGCAGTGTTAACCCTTTCCATGTTCCATGTTTTCAAATTCCTGTACCTACTGAGTATTCATGGACACAATAGTTATAATGAAATGTGAAAGGTGGAACATTGTAGCCATTGTAGAAAGTAAAGACACAGATCTTTTCAAATTCTACTAGCAAACGGAGTAGACTCTGATCAGACGGCTACTATAGGAGCCGTCTAATCTGGATCTTCTCTGTTTGCAAATGCGTCAAAACACAAGGAAAGGGTTAAACCATAACCTGCTGATCGCGTGGTTCGAATTTGAAAACAACGTGGATCCAGATTAGACCCCGAGTAACTCGGCGTCTCATCAGCATCTAGTCTGCATGACATTTGGTTAGCCCTTCGCTTGCTGAATTTTAAAATACATTTCTCCTTCTTTACCCATGTCCTGTTGGATAATTACATATATCTTCACTGTGTACACGTATTTCGCTGTGCAATCACTGTTGTGGAGTGCACTGGTTGCACAATCAACTTGTAAATAGTGCAGACCCTGATGAGACAGCTCCTGCAGGAGCTGTCTCATCTGGGTCTTCACTATTTACAGGTAGGTATATTGACGTGTATAGCAAGCGAAGGGTTAATAGTCTCTCAAAAGCTGGATCTGAAGTGGTAAAAAATGCTCCAGATCCAGATGTGAGCAGACATTTTTCACAGGGGAAATAAATCATAAGCCACGTCACAGGCAACATAGTGATATTCAGTGCTAACAGAAGAACCCGGCCTCCCTACAGCACCCAAACTGTTTGATATTTTGGTTGCATTTAATAGAGAAAAATGAATTATCTCTGTCTTTTCAAAAATGAACACGAACCATATTTGGCGAAACGTGAATTTACCGGCAAATGATGCCCTCAACCTCCGTGTGCCGGGTTTACATTGAAGCCACAGCTATGTAGCTCTAAGGTAAGCGGGTAAGACCTATTGTGAAACAACAGACACACACGGAGATTCCATAAATATGAATGATGTTTAATATCACCGACGTGCGTCACTAACTTTTGTGACAAACGTGGATGGTTAATGAGCCTTACTAGCGTGCGTCAGTGACGTGCACCTCGAACGTGCGTCACTGACGTCTGAACCTAGTTGCGTTACTACCGTGTGTCATTAACATCTGTAACTAACGCATGTAGCTAACATGGATAACTAACGAATGTCACTACCGTGTGTCATTAACATCTGTGACTAACGCATGTAGCTAACATGGATAACTAACGAATGCCACTACCGTGTGTCATTAACATCTGTAACTAACGCATGTAGCTAACATGGATAACTAACGAATGTCACTACCGTGCGTCATTAACATCTGTAACTAACGTGGATAACTAACGGATGTCACTGCCGTGCGTTACTACCATGCGTCACTAACGTCTGTAACTAACGTTTATGAAGTATGTGGATAACTACCGTGCGTCACTAACATATGTAACTAACATGGACAACTATCGAGCGTCACTAACGTCTGTAACTAACGTGGACAATATCGTGCGTCACTAACGTCTGTAACTAACCTGGATAACTAGCGTGTGTCACTTACGTGCGTCATTAACATCTGTAACTAACATATGTAACTACAGTGTGTCACTACCGTCAGTCACTAACGTGCGTCACTATCGTCTTTAACTAACAATATGTAGAAAACGTGAATAAATATCGTGTGTCACTTACGTGCGTCACTAACGTCTGTAACTAACATATGGAACTAACGTGGGCAACTACCGTGTGTCACTACCGTGCGTCACTAACGTCTTTTACTAACGTATGTAACTAACGTGGATAAAAAGCGTGTGCCACTAAGGTGCATCACTAACGTCTGTGACTGACATACATGTATGTAACTAATGTAGATAACTAGTATCTGTAACGAAAATAAGTATGTAACTAATGCTGATAACTAACCTTAGTCACTACCGTGCGTCACTTACGTCTGTGACTGACATACATGTATGTAACTAATGTAGATAACTAGTATCTGTAACTAAAATAATTATGTAACTAATGCTGATAACTAACCTTAGTCACTACCGTGCGTCACTTACGTCTGTAACTAAAATATGTAACTACCGTGTGTCACTTACGTCTGTAACTAAAATATGTAACTACCGTGTGTCACTTACGTCTGTAACTAAAATATGTAACTAGCGTGTGTCACTACTGTGTGTCACTTACGTCTGTAACTAAAATATGTAACTAGCGTGTGTCACTACCGCCTGTAACTAACATTTTGAACTTACGTGCCTAACCAGCATCTGTAACTGCCGGACGTCACTAACCCACATCACTAACGAGGGTAACTAACGTGGGTAACTGCCGGACGTCACTAACCCACATCACTAACGCGGGTAACTAACGTGGGTAACTGCCGGACGTCACTAACCTACATCACTAACGCGGGTAACTAACGTGGGTAACTGCCGGACGTCACTAACCCACATCACTAACGCGGGTAACTAACGTGGGTAACTGCCGGACGTCACTAACCTACATCACTAACGCGGGTAACTAACGTGGGTAACTGCCGGACGACACTAACCCACATCACTAACGCGGGTAACTAACATGAGTTACTAACGTGGGCAACTAACGTGGGTAACTAACTTGTGTCACTAACGTGGGAACTAATGTTCAATGGCTTTTAAGAGTAATTTTGTGTTTACCTCCGTTAACGTCACACACACAGGCGCCATCGATACAGGTTTTGTGTCCGCCGTTATGGGCACACGTCCCTGAACAGTCGTGAGTCTGAGTGCACGTGCTCGCTGCATAAATATATATATGTATAAAAGAAAGATGCTAGAACACACGAAGGAAGAAAGAAAGAAAACAAATGAAAACATGCGAGAGTAAAATTAATAATAAACAAGAGATGTTTGTAAAACATGTACACCCCCCAGACCCCCTTACCTTTGATCTAGTGACCTCAACTATAGAGGTCATCTAGCGGTCATTACTAATCACCACAGTAACTTTGAATATCCTAAGCCAAACCACTGATCATTTATTGATCTGAAAACATTTCACATATTAAGGTCATGGTGACCTTGACCTTTGACCTAGTGACCTCAACAACTATAGGGGTCATCTAGTTGTCATGACCAACCACCTAAGCAAATTTGAAGATCCTAAGCCAAACCCTTGAGCAGTTATTGATCAGAAACCATTTTACAAGTTAAGGTCATGGTGACCTTGACCTTTGACCTAGTGACCTCAAATACAATAGGGGTCATCCAGTTGTCATGACCAACTACCGCAGCAAGTTTGAAGATTCTAAGCAAAACCCTTGAGCAGTTATTGATCGGAAACCATTTGACCAGTTAAGAGCATGGTGACCTTGACCTTTGACCTAGTGACCTAAAAAACCATAAGGGTCAGCTAGTGGTCATTATCAACCACCAAAGCAAATTTGAAGATCCTAGGCCAAACCCTTGAGCAGTTATTGATCGCAAACCATTTCACCCTTTAAGGTCATGGTGACCTTGACCTTTGACCTAGTGACCTAAAAAACAATAGGACTCATATAGTTGTCATGACCAACCACCTAAGCAAATTTGAAGATCCTAAGCAAAACCCTTGAGCAGTTATTGATCAGAAACCATTTTACCAGTTAAGGTCATGGTGACCTTGACCTTTGACCTAGTGACCTCAAAATCAATTGGGGTCATCCAGTGGTCATGACCAACTACCACAGCAAGTTTGAAGATTCTAAGCTAAATCCTTGAGCAGTTATTGATCGGAAACCATTTAACCATTTAAGGTCATGGTGACCTTGACCTTTGACCTAGTGACCTCAAAATCAATAGGGGTCATCTAGTGGTCATGACCAACCACCACAGCAAGTTTGAAGATCCCAAGCCAAACCCTTGAGCAATTATTGATCGGAAACTATTTCACCATTTTAGGTCATGGTGACCTTGACCTTTGACCTACTGACCTCAAAAACAATAGGGGTCATCTACTTGTCATGACCAACCACCACAGCAAGTTTGAAGATTCTAGGCCAAGTCGTTTATTAGTTATCATTCGGAAACCATCGATCTACCGACCGACCGACCGACAGACCGACCGACCGACCGACCGACATATGCAAAGCAATATACCCCCATTTTTTCAAAAGGGGGGTATAACTAGAAATGTGTCCATAGGACACTGATGCCCTCACTTCAGAATTTTTGTCACAGAAAGTAAGGGCCATACTCATCATTCAAGATGCACATAAAGGAGAAACATATGTGTATGCTTCAGGCAAGTGCTCCTAGCAGTGAGGGAGTTTGACACACGGCACATTCTGACTGTAACAGCGTCTAAAGCATGCACCGACTGAAGCGATTTACATGGCTATCGAACTTGACCAAGATATAATGGCCACAAACACGTATGTAAAGTTTGGTGTGGATTGGATACATACCTTTCAAGAAAGAGCTCGGACAAGATATATTTAACGTCAATTTTGCAAATAAAGAGCCGTAACTCCTAAACGACTGAAGCGATTTGCCTGACTATCGACCGTTACCAAGATATAATGGCCACAAACATGAGTGTAAAGTTTGGTGTGGATTGGGTAAATTCTTTCCAAGAAAGACCCGGACAAATTATTCTAGATGTGCGTACGGACGTACGTACAGGCAAGAGTAACCGTACATGCCCCCACTTTGTTGGGGGGTATAACAAACACATGTGCTCGGACAGGGAAAGTACTTGCTGCTACAGGCAAATCTTTACGTTCAATTTGCAAAGAGCTTGGATACAATGAGGCGGCGATGTCTAATCAGCATTCAAGCAGCTTGTTTATAAAGATTTTGAAGAAAACTTAATTTTGAAACATGAAGCAGACGAACATTGTAGTAAGCGAAAATTTGTTTGTATTAGTTGACCAGATTAAACTGAGATTTTTAAACTTGAAAAATCAAGTACATGTACAAACAAATAATATAAATTAATATAAAAATCCAATGACTTCAGTTAGATTCGAACCGTACAACCGCTAGTATGGCAGGCGAAGATCTTTCCACTGCGCCACTTTAGGTCTCAACGCATAAGACATGTACTGGTATGTATGGTAATCAAATTCACCCGAGTATAGTCTGAAACGCTAACGGAAATTGACGAGTGTCAGTTTAATACGGTCAAGCAACGAGCAGTGAGCCGTGAATGTACTTTACATTTTGGAACGTTCCACGATTTAGGTGTGTCGGCGTTGCTGCAGTCCATCTATAACTATGGGGAAAATCACGATTTTCACATGCAGGTTTTTAATATATAAAACAGACAGAATGCTGATTCCCCCAAACGCGGACTGCGCTGATTTTTATGGTTCACTGCTCGTTGTTTACTTATAACTTGTCGTTTTTATTTATAAATTTGTTTATTCCATACTATAGTTCGATTTTGACCCGTGAGTTGTGACCTTTAGGACCCGTCCACCCGTGGAGCTAAAACACGTCACAAACCATGTATTTGTTCCGGAGTTACGTGTGGTTATACAGACAAGTAATAAGCATATACAGTAAAACCTCTCTATAACGGCCACTAAAGTGTGTTAGTTGGTATTTAGGACAGGTGGCTGCTTAAAGCAAGGTGAAAGTAAAACAGAACGCTCCTTTAGGAGCGTTTTGTTTTACTTTCACCTTGCTTTAAACAGCCACCTTCCATTAACACAAAATACTTGACGTAATTTAGTGGCCGTTATAGAGAGGTTTTATTGTATATACTAATACTGCACGATTACTACGAGCTTCTTGTGACAACCATTGTCCACTAACCCATAAATTAGAATGGTTGCAACTTCCATTAATAGTAAAGTGCAGTCACGACTCAGCACTCGAAATCGAACTATACCCCCATTCTATACAATAGGGTTTTGCCCTAATTTACGAGTTTTTGAATAATAATAACACAGCGAATTACTCGTGAAGCTCGTGCAGCTGGTTTGACTCGAAGTCCGATGCTAAACTTCTGGGCCACGAGGTGACTTTAACCCTGCCAATGTCGGATCTGTGATTACCTATGCAAACAGTTTGGATCCAGATGAGATGCCGAGTAACTCGGCGTCTCATCAGGATCCAAACTGTTTGTTACTGTTACTATGTTTTTGGAACAAAAATGAAGAAAATCAAGAGTGAAAATTCGTAGCAGACAACAAAGTTAGCAGACGACAGAGTTTGGCAGCGAAAGGGTTAATTGCCTATAGTGATTAAATTAAAATTTATCTGTTGAAACAGTCGGTAAACTGCAGAGCTCACCTAATATAATAGTGGCATAATCCAAATCTACGGGTCACCTATAAATAAAAACGACGTATATGCCTATAGAAGATTGAGACTGCGAGTATTGTCCATCATTCGGCTGTTCATCAGAAGGTTTGTTTTGTTAACTTACCGCACGTGCACAGGCTGTGATCGCACACCATCACGCCGACCTGACAGACATCTGTACACGTGGAAATGTCATTACCCGTGCAAGTCTCTGCAGCTGCGACTGAAATACAAATGATCAGGGTCCGGGGTTATAAAACTGCTGAGTCAGAGTTTAATCTCAAGTGTCTGAATGGTAGATTTTGAGCTTGTTCAAAATTTGGCCAATCGGATGTTTGAGAATGTCCCCGGACTCAAAGCAAAACGTTTTTAACTTTTTGAATCCAAATGAGACGCCTAGAAAGTTTGCCTCTCATCGGGATGTAAATAAAGTAAAACAGGTCTCAACCCTTTCCCTGTTCTATGTTTATTCCAAATTTCAATACCGACTGAATATTCATTAACAAAATAGTTATAATGGAATAAGGATGGTGGAATAGTGTAGCCATTGTAGAAAATAAAGAAACCGACGTATCAAATTTCATTGGCACACAGAACAGACCGTGATAAGACGGCTTCTACAGGAGCTGTCTGATCTGGATCTACTCTGTTTGCAAATGCATGCAAAGGCGCTTATATGAAAGAAAGGGATAAGCAATCATTAAAAAGGGGTCTGAATATGTGCATTTATGACAGGTTGTAGTTTTATGCAGGTCGAAAGTAATGTCGAAAATAATGAGGAAACACCTTTAAGAGGTTTAGGGTTTACCTTTGCCATGCATTAACTCTTTCGGTGCCAATGTCGCCTGTTGGCACCATTGAAAACAGTGCAGTCCCAGGTCAGATGACGCCTTTTCAAGGCGGCATCTGACCTGGGACTTCACTGTTTTCTGTATTAGATTATTCAAGCATACAGGTTTTTAAAAACAAATGTATTACTAATACACCTTTATTATTTAGTTTAGAATTATATTTAATATGAAATTATTATTGTAGACGACATTTTTAAATTTGGAGCCAAAAGAGTTAAGCGACCATCTGCTCTTTTAACTCTTTCCTCAATGAATATAAGTGTAAGAAATAACGACGTCATATATATTCATCAGATTAATTTGTTATAATAGCACATGGACACAAGAATGTTTGGCAATGATAGATATTGTAGAATCATATATACATCATATATCACAAGCAAACAGAGCAGACCCTGCAGGAGCCGTTTTATCTGGGTCTTACTCTGTATGCAAAGGCCACTGGCACTTGATCGAAAAAGACTATAGTTTATTTATAGCAACTAGTACATTAATACACTACATGATATAACTATTATATTACACAACTATAGACTATTTCGATCAAGTGCCAGTGGCAAAGGCATATAAATGCGTATTTATGAAGTGAGGATTGATCTCCTATTCTCCGTAAAAACGGTTGCTTAAGACAAGTTCTACTGTACCGGAAAAGTGTTTATCACATAAGCTGCAGTGTGAGAGTGCCGAAAAAAAGAGTGCCGTGCCTAGCGGAAAACACTAATGAATTTTTATACAAATTACGGGGAACCAAAGCATGGCATCGTTTAATCGTTAGTCAATCGTAACAGTAATACTATCACTGGCGCTTTAGAATATAGTATTATCTATTTATGGTCTGTTTACATTGATTTAGCACTCGCAAATTTCAATTAACCATTCCCTGTTGAATATTCGTCTAAGAAACCAATGACATAGCAAATAATTAGATTATTTTGAAAATGGCATACCGACACATTTGATTTTTGCCATAACAGAAACCGTAAAATAAGATTTGTATTATTTTATAAGAAAATAGAGCAGACCCTGATCAGACGTCCCTTAGAGGAGCCGTCTGATATGGGTCTACTCTGTTTGCACGGCGTTAAATTGCGCATTCATGGAATAATTGAGTTGAACATGATTTCGTCCCCATCCTTTTTTCGTTCGTGTTATCAATACATTTTTATTGACAATATATAAGCCCAAATTTACAAATAAATATGTTTAACTCTTTATTCCACAGATACCTTGCTTTCTACGTCATTGGAGACAGAAGTATATCTTATATTAACCTGTTCTTAATTTGGGGACAATATAAGTGAAAAAGTTAATGGGCATTGAGTCGACCTATTCGAATAATTTCATGTAGGCTATAAGTATAGGGGTTTGTATGCCTTGTGAATATCACTTAATGTGATAATGATTTCTACGTCAGTGTGTTTCAGCAAATGAATAACATTGATCTGTGACGTAATGTGTATTATTGGTGTCATACACAGGTATTATGCATCATGGTTCATTGAAACATTCCCCCGTTTTTGCTGTTAATTTATACATTACAGTCATGTTTTCCCAATGTATCTGTTAATCAAAGTACTAAAAATAGTGCTCCCTCTTTTTCTTCTATCCTACTTAAATACATGTTACGCAGCCATTTTACGCTTGCGTAGTAAAACCTGGCTTGTTATTTCTTACATGGCTTACATGAATACTCAGTAGGGGAAGGGTTAGCCATGATAAAACGATCAAGGTCTGCTCGGACTGCTGATGAAATACTATGGAGGTAACAATTTCTGCAACAGTAAAACTCCTCTGAACCGTTCTAGTAGGGAAGATTTAAGATACCTTTAGGCGGGTGGCTGCTTAATGCAGGGTTAAAGTCACACAGAAAAACTCATAGAGGAGCTTTCTGTATTATTCTCACCCTGCATTAAGCTTCTACCTGTCTCCAAGATCGATATTTACTTTAATTAATATTCATAACGTATAAATTCAGACGTGAATGTTCATCAGATATTGGATTAACTAATTATCTCCTAGGCTATTTTTAGACCCAACCTTATTTAATTAATCTACCGAAAATGAGCATTAACTAGAGAAAAGGAAAATTTTTGAATTTTGTAGTTTGAAACCATTGTGATAAATAGAGCATTTGCTCCTACAGGAGCAAATGCTCTATTTATCACAATGGTTTCACAATTTGAATTTTATAGAGGCGCAAAATGCGTCACTATGGGGCAATGTGTTAATATAAATGGACAATATATATGTTGCACTTCATCGTTTATGTACGCAGTCCTAACGGTTGTCCTCCGCTGTGGAAAAACAACAAGTGCATGCTCAAGGTTTATCATGTGTAATATTGGCTACTTCCGATTTGATAAATTTAAAAGTTTTTGTTGTGAAGTGTATATATCTCAGATAGTGCAATATTGGTAATACTGTCTGGTTCACTTTGTTACATATTTCGTATAAGAATATCAGCTGAACACTTAACCAGTAGAATACTGATTACGTATATACATATATCTGCATATGCAAACAGCGAAGACAGCTCCTCTTGGAGTCTGCACCAATGGTCATTATATTTGATCCTACTTCAGAATGATTCACGCAATTACAGTGTATAAAAGATAAAGTCTACTTTGAATATTCAGCGTGAAAAGTGTTAGTATAGCTTGTAAATAATTTGTGATGTCATCCGACTATTTCACAATGCCTTTCACAGAATATTGAAGAACTCACCTGCCACTAGGGCTAACAGTATCAGTACACACTTCATGTTCGCGGGGATGTTACTGGAAAATATGGTAACACGAGGGAGCGGTACTGTCTTATATACATGCCTTGCCGCAGTTAAAGGGGAAGTCTAGTTGGCTTAGCTATTTGTCGACAGAGAAAAATATGGAAAACAATGGTGCCAGAATGTTTTGAAATGACATAATACTACTTGACACTTTCGACTTTCGGTAAAGGGACGTCTGCACCTGTCAGTAGGTTAGTATGTTTGTATGTATGGTTTTAATGCTTTAAGAGTACAAGCTATGATGATTGAAAGGTCATTCCAAATAAATAGATTCTACATGTACACCGGAATGGATCGACCAGAACGTGGGGCTTAATTGCCATTGGAGATGTTTGACCTTGTAGTCGTGGGACTTAATTGGCATTGGGATTGTTGCTTACCTTGCCATTAAGTCGGACAAACGAGTTCATATCGGCGTTGTTATACCGTGGACGTTGGACTAACTTCTCATTGGGGTTGTTTTATCTTGCCGTGAATGTGGGATTTAATTGATATTGGGATTGTTGTTTTACCCTGCATTTGTTTATGCGAGACATAATTGAAATAGTTGTTGTTCGGTTTTTTGTCCGTGATGTTTGAATTTATTGTCATTGAGGTTGCTGTTGTTTATTTTATTCGTGATGTTTGAATTTATTGTCATTGAGGTTGTTGTTTTACCTCGCCGTGGATGTGTGACTTAATTGTCATTGTGGTTGTTGTTTTACCTCGCTGTGGATATGTGACTTAATTGTCATTGTGGTTGTTGTTTTACCTTGCCGTGTATGTTGACGTAATTGCCATTGTGGTTGTTGTTTTACCTTGCCGTGTATGTTGGACGTAATTGCCATTGTGGTTGTTGTTTTACCTCGCCGTGGATGTGTGACTTAATTGTCATTGTGGTTGCTGTTTTACCTCGCCGTGGATGTGTGACTTAATTGTCATTGTGGATGTGGAACCTACTTGTCAGTTGAGGTGTTATTTAACTTTTCACAACTTCACTACAGCAGGTGTTAAGTGCTCGTGTGGCGGCTGTAAAAAGTCACCCAGTACTTCATTATCAGTGTTGTTTTTATGTTCTGGCCCTTGGAGATCATGAGTTTCAAAGTTTTTAGTTATGAAAAATTAATACCTCCCAACCCGTGTGCTAGTATTACACTTTTAATTACTACTCTCATTAATATACTCAATAAACTCGAGTTTGCAATTGTCTCTTTTCGCATTTCTGTATTTGCGTTCTACGTAACTCCTACTTTCAGAATTTATCTTATTGTGGATTTGGGACTTAATTGTCACTGGGTTGATGTTTTACCTTGCTGTTTATGTGGGCCTTAATTTGCATTGACTGGTTGCTGGTTATTGTATAGAGAGAAAACGTGACTTTGACTTGTTGCTGGCCATGGTGTGGAGAGAAACATACTACTTTGGCTGATTGCTTGTCGTGATATAAAGAGAAAAAGGTGTCTTTCACTGGTTGTTGGTAATGGTATGGATAGAAGCGCGGGTGTGTTATGGCCATGGTGTGGAGAGAAGCATATGGTTTTTACTGATTAATTGCTGGTCATAGAATGGAGACTTTTTTTTTACTTTGGCTGGTTGCTGGTCATTGCCATACGTGTCTGCCTTGACAGGTTGATTGTCATGGTATGAAGAGAAGTACATGTGTATATGACATTGACTGGTTGTTGGCTGGTTGTTGGTCATTGTAATGATATTCCTAAGTGTTTGACTCTAACTGGCTGTTAGCCATGTTATGGGCCGAAGTGCGTGACTATATCTAGTTGCTGGTCATGATACGAACATTGTGCCAACTATTTACCACCCTCCATTGGTATTTTGAAGGATTGCATATTACATTTGGCATGCGTTCAGATGCGAAACACGTAAAGTATTTTAGGGGTCTGTATGCTAGCTGCAGGGCTAATAAGAATTAACCCTTTCCTCCATGCAAACGCATTTTTACGCCTTTGCAAATAGAGAAGACTTAGATCAGACGGCTTTTGATTGGTCAGTTTGAGTTCTCAAGCTTTTGATTGGTCAGATTTGAGCCAAAGGCTCAAATCTGACCAATGAAATGCTTGAGAACGTTCTAAGACTCAACTAAAAGTTTTATAAGCATGGACCCAGATCTCTTTGCTTTGTTTGCCTATGGAATATAATAGAACTGGTTGAATAAAAACAGCATCTGTCTAACTAAACAAATGTGTTCCATTATCAACAGTCAGATAATAAATATTTATGATGTCATTATCATTCACATGGACAGGGAAATTTAACCCTAATGTTACATAGAGTTATGCCCCTTTGTAAGTGAAGTTTATATTAGTGGCAAGTCTCTCGTTGCATATGGTCGCCATTACTGCACATACAGCAGTCGTATTATATTCAGAACTACGACTGTACATTTTGTAACCGATGTTCCCCTTTAACTGTATTGCTCACTAAATGACTATCGTCTGCAAAATAGTTCGTCTGTTACCATTCTGTTATTTTCTGTTTCTTTTCAAAAATACAATGAGGGTGACATACAGTTTGAAGTGTTATGACACGCGAAGTTACTTGGCGTTTCGTCCGGATCTTAACTGTTTGCTTATGTTATCACGAATTTTCCGTCAGCAAGCTAAGGGATAGGAATCTGTGATCAGCAGATTTCCATATCTTATCAAGGTTCAACCACTGCAGATCGTGACACAATCGGTTGATTTGTCATGACTGTTGAGATTGGTGAAAATATGACACATTTCGTTTTTATCGGCAGCTGTATTTGTCTTTATCTTGGCATGATCGACTTTTGAAATCAAAGCGCTGAAATCGTTGAGAGACTGATGGAAAAGTAGCCCGCCCCAGGCAGTCGTGTGTTTGAGATGTCAACGTCATTTTAGAAATTGAGACATGGGTTTATCAGAGAACTATTTCTGTCAAGTATCGTTCAAATCTGACCCCTGGGTTTGGAGAATATTTATTAAGACATTTCTTTTTGTTGCCATAGCAACCAGAGTTCTTCATTGATCCGGATTTAGCAATACTGATAGAGCTTAATACCAAGTTCATTTATCTGAAATACCAAGTTCATTTATCTGAAAATTGGATACGTTCTACCGTAGAGTTTCAGAGGAGGTATCGTTTAATTAACCCTTTACCTGATAGAAGCGGCTTTAAGCGAGTTTAATATTTTCCTCCGCTGAAGAAAATAGTTCCATTTTTTAAAATAATGAACATATAGCATCATAAATAGTTTCTATATTCTAGGAGGTGGTAGCTTAAAGCAGGCTGAAAGTAAAGCAGAATGCGCATTAAGGCGCATTCTGCTTTACTTTCAACCTGCTTTAAGTGGTCACCTGTCTTCAAAACTAGAAATAGGCTATTGGGTATAGAGTTAAAGCAATTTCCGACGAACGGGTTGACAGACAGACGGATGGACGGACTGGTCCTTTGGAAACATGGGTGATAATAGAGATGATAATAAGGAAAAAAACTTTTTCTGTTCAACTGTACATTACAACATCAGCATGACAACTGCAACACTTTTCATGCCACAATTTGCCATAAAGTTGCACACAAAAAGAAGTATGCAATGTAAACGCAAAAGTTACTGGCCCTTACAGTAGAACCTGTCTTAAGCGACCATTAATTAATGCATTGAACATAGAAGGTTTACAATGCAGGGGGTTGCTTAATGCTCCTATATGAGATTTCTGTATTACTTTTGACCTGCATTAAACTACCACCTACCTTATAGGTCCATAGTTACATATGTTTTAGAGTCACTTAAGACAGGTTATACTGTACTTATATTTATCTGGAAATATCTGCAACCCAGAGAAAAAAACAAACCAGTATCGGTTTACATGAAAACTGATTTCAGAGTTACACAAATCTGTAAATGCAATAGAGCAATACTAAAACCTGGGTCAGCCTTGTGCCATATTTCACATCACAATTGTAAAAAATCACCCACTAGAAACACGTCAATGCTACTGATGACAGTATTTGCAAACCTAGAAATAATAAGACGACACTAGACCATACCTAAAGACTTAAAAACTGTATAAATATGACAAAATACTAACATCGTTTTGGATGAATAATCTGTCAATTCAAGGAGGTGTGACGCGTTCTGAAAACGTTTTGATCACTGTCATTCACTTGACCGCTTCAATGCGATTATTTGCTCCTTTTCTCTTCCCGTTTTGGTAATGGTTTTCAAATACATGTATTTCAGTATGCTTTTCCTGCCAAAAATATATAGGAATGTTTCGGACCGTTTTCATCATGATAAGAGTGAGATTTCAAGGGGGCACTACTTTTTAACCGCTTAACTCCTCATTAGTATTTGACCTGGAATTGCAGACACATTGTAGGGCAGGGGCGGATCGGAAGTTCTGGTTCAAACTGTAGTTAAATGGTATTTTGCTACATATTAAAAATATGCGATCAGTCATATAGATCCGCCAATGTTGCATTAACCCTTTCCCTCATATAAACGTGTTTTCACGCATTTGCAAACAGAGCATACCCAGATCAGACGGCTCCTAGAGGAGCCGTCTGATCAGGGTCTGCTCTGTTTGCTAATAGAATTTGATAGATCTATTTCTTTACTTTCTAAAATGTCTACAATGTTCCACCTTCCATATTTCTTTATAACTATTTTGTTAATGAATATTCAGTAGGTATTGAAATTTGGCCTAAATACAGAACAGGGATAGGGTTAAATCGGAGCGATTGTTGAATCCGATTTACGGTACAAAAGACAGGCTTCCGCCAATCTAAAAACGGTATGTTTGCAGATGAGATTCAGTGCTGTATACGATTCTGTCAATTTGATGCTTCCAATCTTCTCCTGTTTGGCGTGAGTTGGATGGCATTTGCAAACAGATAGGATCCAGATGAAATGTCGAGTATATCGGCGTCTCATCAGGGTCCATGCTTATAAAGCTTTTAGTTGAGTCTGAGTTTCGTTCTCAAGCTTTTGATTGGTCGGATTTGAGTTCTCGAGCTTTTGATTGGTCAGATTTGAGCCAAAGGCTCAAATCTGACCAATCAAAAACTTGAGAACGAACTCAGACTTAGCTAAACGTTTTATAAGTATGGACCCAGGACACTCGGTCAGAAGTTTATCGAAAGTTAGTAAATATTGTTGGAGATCAGAGTTTTATCCATTCCCTCAAGAATATTCATGCAAGAAATAATGACATCATGAATATTTATTAGATCTACGTGAACATTTATAATGGCATATGAACACATGAGTTTTAGCCTCTGCAGAAACTGTAGACTCATTTCTATATAACTCCAATACCAGGCAGAGCACCCTTGTATATTTTAAAATGCCAGTATGAGTTGCCGTGGCACTATTGTAAAACCCATCTAAACTGAACGTCCAATTTAGTATAAATATCGGTCTTAGAGACAGGTGGCAGCTTAATGCAGGGTGGGGAGCTTTCTGTATGAATTTCACCCTGCATTAAGCAGCCATTTACCTAAAAGTATCTAAATTCTTCTCTACTAGAATTCCGGTTTAGATGGGTTTTACTGCAGTCTGCTCTCAGAAATGTTAAAACCCGGGTTATCTACGCAAAATTCGTGTTGCCATGGTAAAACAAATGGCCACTTATCAAACTGACCACTTGCAGTTTATGGGCGCGATTATCTAATCGCTTGCATACGGTCATCCGACGCGCGCTTCTTTATTCATTGAGTAACTGCCTCTGGGATCATATTATGGTCACGTGAATAACGTCACGTGGCAGATATTTTTATATTCGTGAGCCATTCTTAAACATCGCTATATTTTGTGGATTTTGTTGCACATGCTAAGCCGAAGCTTATGTTACGAAGCATTTTCATGTCAGAAATAGTATACCATGATTTGTTCCGGATACCATGTTATTAAACACCTTTGGTATCCATCGAATGCAGGTTAATAAATTTCACTAGACCGCTGTGCGGAATGGCAGTTTTCAGGTAGGCAAGTGTACCATGGGTTCGACTGTGGATCGTCACCTTTGTATTCTATTGCTACGCAAAGAATACAAAAAGTAATGCAGTAAGATTCATAACTAGAATTGTTTATGTGGTTTCATCTAGAATGATTCTATTGTACGTGTGATTGTATCCTTGTAAAAACTGTCTGTCCAATAGCTATTTTAGATGTCGTTTAATTATGACAGTCATGTGTCATATGACAGTCACATGAAATATTGCAATCACGTGGCATACGACAACCACGTGACATGACAGCCAAATGATACGTGGTACATGTGACATAATTATATCACCCGCATAATTATATGCCAACAACATGGGATACGACAATCATGTGACATATAATAGTTACATGTCATATGACAACCACATGACATTTGGCAACCATATGACAAATGACAATCACGTGGCATAGGACAGTTGCGTGATACAGTCTGTAAATGAAAAGTCTGATTTCTTTATCATAAAATTATTTTTTGTTTGTTTGATATTTTGCTTCCTAAAGATACTAATATAAAATCAGACCAGTCAGATGCTGGAGAGTGAACTCATGCTCGAGCACAGGCTCCTCTAGGCGCGCAACAGTTTCATAAATACTGCTAACAATCATCTTCAAATACGTTTAGAAATCATACTTTGACAGAAAAAAAAGTTTTGAATTTTGTTTTCGTATAGTATAATACTATGAAAAGTATATATAGTATTATACTACACATTAAACATCTGAAACGCGCCTTGCACCTGTGTGCTCGAGTAGAAAGTTTGAACTTCTGCTTAAACTTCGATCTGTTACAGTCTTAACTTTCCTCCACTTCGTTCAAACTATTGAGATACAGTTGAACTTCGATATCTCGAACTCGGATAATTAGAACTTCGGGATAACTCGAACAAAAAGTTCCGTCCTTCCAAAACTTACAATACATAATTGCTCTTAAATGTACCGCTACAGATATCTGGAACCACATGTAATAGCTTAATTCAGGTCTAAAGTAATGCTGAAAGCTCCTACAGGAGCTTTCTGCAATACTCTAGATCTGTATTAAGCTGTGGCATTGAGAAATTGTTTAGATAAGAAATCGGATGACTAGAACTTCTTTTATCTCGAACTAATTTGTATGGTCCCTTCAAGTTCGAGTTATCGAAGTTCAACTGTACTATAAGACAGCTTGGATCCTGATAAGACATCGAGTTATTCGACGTCTCATCTGGATCCAATCTGTTTTCGAATGCGAGTAATATCGCGGACATCCGAATAAGAAACTGGCTACAGGGTGTCAAACAACCCCGATGAGACGCCGAGTTACTCGACGTCTCATCTGGATCCAATTTGTTATAAGTGCAAGTTAGGTCGTGCCTTGCGGTCAAGCGGGCTGAATTTAGGTAAGACCTGCTTTTAAAAATCTGTGCCAATTTGTCTGAAACTTGGCGGTCAAAATGCTTGGTTTTTGTCATTGTTTAAGGAAGTAGTTGATTGTTCTTGTCTATGAGATTGTAACCATATGATGTCACTGTGTTTTACTTTCTCTTCCATGGCTTAACCTATAGTCACAGAGATAAGGCGTATGTCAGTCAGTGTCCCAATGTCGTGACGCAGATAAAACATGTTAGGTCGTAAAATGGCTTACTTACTTCAAGGTCATTTGATTAGATCTGAGATCGTAATCGCATACAAGCTGCGTAAAAATGGTGGAAGACCATTTAGGACCGATTGTTTTAATGTTGTTTGGAAAGGCTCGACATGTATTCTGCATAGCCATCATTGTCATGGTAACGTGAAATTTAGTATAAAGCAATATTCACTGACAATTTGAGTCTAAATTTTAGTTCCTACTCAAAAAGTTCAAATTTAGATGTTAATAAAAGTTCATCATTTTTAGTAACCCCCCCCCCCTCTCCCCTCCCCCCAAAAACAACAACGAAAAACAACAACAACAACAACAACATCACTTTTTGTTTAAAATTCAAATTAGGCATCGTTTTCACAAATATACATGTAGTGCTAATTTTAGACAAACATTTCAAAAATTGGTGAACTTACAACAAACAATTCGGTAGCTGTTATCTCCAGTCTACCACCAGTGACCTGATATTGACTGGACACAGGAATCGTAAAATCTTAACCCCTTCCGTGCCACAATCACGGGTCTATGATATCGCAAGTAACTCGGCGTCTCATCAGGATCCAAACTGTTTGACACTCTGTTTACTGTTTTATAAAGAAAATGGAAAAAGTGCACACACTTACACTAAAAATAAACAAAACTATGCCCAGCAGACGACAATGCTGGCACGGAAAGGGTTAAAATGTCGGTGGTTGCTTAATACAGAGCGAAAGGGTTCACACCGAGGCTTTCTGCATTACATTAAATGATTGACCTGCATTAACCCATTACCTCATAGGCTAATTTTAGATACAAACTCTTTGAATAAATCTACCGAAAAGGAGCATTAACTAGGGAAAAGGGAAATTTTAGAATTTTGTAGTTTGAAACCATTGTGATGAATAGAGCATTTGCTCCTATAGGAGCAAATGCTCTATTTATCACAATGGATTCACAAAGTGACTTTTACAGAGTGGTCAAAAGTCGTCAATATGAGGGAATGGGTTAAATATGAGGGAATGGGTTAAATATTAGGGAATGGGTTAAGCTAACACCTGCCTTACAAATCCATAATTAGAACTCCTTGTGACGGTCGCTTAACCCTTTACTCCATATATACGCCTTTCTATGCCTTTGCAGACAGAGCAGACCCAGATCAGACGGTTGCTATAGGAGCCGTCTGATCAGGGTCTGCTCTGTTTGCTTATAATATAACATAGATATGATTCTATAGTTTCTGACATGGTCAAAACTTCCTTTGTACATGTGCTATTATAGCAAATTAACCCTTTCGCTGCCAATGCCGGATCTGTGATTACCTATGCAAACAGTTTGGATCCAGATGAGACGCCGAGTAACTCGGTGTCTCATCAGGATCCAAACTGTTTGTTACTGTTACTTTGTTTTTGAAATAAAAATGAAGAAAATCAAAAGAATGAAACTTTATAGCAGACGACAAAGTTAGCAGACGACAGAGTTTGGCAGCGAAAGGGTTAATCTCATCAATATTCATGACGTCGTTATTTCTTACATGAATATTCATGGAGTAAAGGGTTAAGATAAGTTCTACTGTTTATAAATTTACAGTCTCAGATTTAGACTTAAAATGTTATTGATTATGTACGAGACAAAACAATTGCATTTCGATAGACTGGCGAGGACCAAAACTGACACAAACATACTTACCGTCTAACAGACTGACGAGGGTCATAGCTACTTCAAACCTACCGCCCATGTAGCAGATTGGTGAGGACCAAAACTGCCTCAGTGCTATTGCTCATATAGCAAGATGGTGAGGACCAAAACTACCTCAGACCTCCCGCCGTATAGCAGAATGGTGGGGACCAAAACTGTCTCAGGCCTACCTCTCATATAGCAGAATGGTGGGCACTAGTTAACACTGTCTCTTCCCTACCGCCCATATAGCAGAATGGTGAGGACCAACACTGCCTATAACCTACCGCCCATATAGCAGAATGGTGAGGACTACAACTACATGTACCTCAAACCTACCACCCGTCTATGCAATTGACGATTACCAAACTACATCAAAACCTACCACCCGTCTAACTGACGATGACCATAACTACATCAAAATCTACCACCAATCTGGCAGGTTGACGAGGAACATAAAAGTAAAGTACCTAGTTATAGTCTACTTTCAGTCCGAATGACCGCTCAGACGACTGTACATTTACACCCCTCATTTACTCCATAACTACTCCAAACCCTACCACCTGTCTTGCAGACTGATGAGGCATACAACTACAGTTAAACCTCTCTTAACCGGAATTCTAGTAGAGGAGAATTTAAATATTTAGGCAGGTGACTGCTTAATGCAGGGTGAAAGTCATGCAGAAAGCTCCTATAGGAGCTTTCTGCATGACTTCCACCCTGCATTAAACTGTCACCTGTCTCCAAGACCGATATTTATACTAAATTTAATGTCCGGTTAAGAGAGGTTTTACTGTACTTAAAAATCTACCACCCGTCTAGCTGACTTACTAGGACCTTGAGTGACTGCCTCATACCTACTGTCCCTTTGGTAGACTGACGAAGACTACACGTGACTCAAAACCTACCGTCCATTTAGCAGACTGACAAGGACCACACATGACTGAAACCAACCGCCCGTCTAGGAGAGCACCGAGGACCATACCTGCCTTAAACCTTTTGCTCAACTTGCAGAGCAAAGAGATTTAGCCTCAGACCTTATATCCGTCTCGCAGACTGACGAGGACCACAACTTATCAAACCTACCGCCTGTCGAGTAGACTGACGAGGACCATAACGGCATCAAACATACCGCCTGACGAGCAGACTGACGAGGATCACAACTGTATCAAACCCA
Organism: Azorinus chamasolen; assembly: GCA_963576725.1. NCBI lineage: Eukaryota > Metazoa > Mollusca > Bivalvia > Cardiida > Solecurtidae > Azorinus > Azorinus chamasolen. The sequence continues at coordinate 90,017,945 of OY755241.1, forward strand.
CCGCCTGTCGAGCAGACTGACAAGGACCATAACTGCCCAAAAACCTATTGCCCAGCTTGCAGAGCAACGAGGATCACAACTGCTTAAACCTCGAGTATCCACCTCGAGTGGACCCTAGCTGCCTCGAGCCTACCGTTTGTCTAGCTGACTGGCGAGGACTAGATACAAGATACAAGAAGCTTTGTTATTAGCTATATCAGAAGCTATTTGCCGACTATAGTAACATAAAACAATAGCACTTTAAAATAAACAGTCTGTAAATATAAGCTAAAGTTTAGCATATTGAAAAAATACATATAAGATATATAGATATATTTAAAATCTCAATTTTGATATAAACATGTGTCACTATTTTGATTCAGAAAAGTTTCAGATCTAAGACAAAAGTATCTTTAAATATCTTTATATCAATGTATGTATATAAGGCCTCACATTACTAGGACAAGGGAGGCAATGCTGACGTAGTTAAAATGTGTCTAGGACAGATTTGCCTCCCTTAATCATAAAAAGACCAAACTGGACTGCAACTGCCTCAAACATATCGCAGACTGGCGAAGATCACAATTGTCTCAAACCTACTGTTCGTCTAGCAGGCTTGCGAAGACCTTAACTGTCTCAAACTACCGTCCATCTAGCAAACTGACGAATAACAAACATGCCTAAAACACTGCCCTTCTAGCAGCTATAGAATGGTGGGGACCACAACTGTTTCACACTTGCCATCCGTCTAGCAAACTGACGAGATCTATAATTGCCCCCCAGCCTTCTGGCCATCTATCAGTCTCACGAGGATCACAACTGCCTCTCACCTACCGCCGATGTAGCGGATTGACAAGGACCACAACTGCTGCCGCATACATACCACTTGTCTAGTTATATTCTTCGACTGACAATCACTTACACCCCCATTGCTATGGTTCGAAACCCGGTCTGAGCATTTTGGTTTTTCATGTAAGGAACCCTTTCAGCTGACTTGCGATAGGTCAGGTTCTACCAGGGCGTTCAGTACACGGACAAATAGTTTGATCCATGTACGGAAAACCTCTGGGGTCTTCCTCCACTTGTAATAAGCTATTGATGTACCACGACCTCTGAGTAATGACCTTTGGAAATACAGTAAAAACCCTCTAATGCGACCACCAAAAAAACCCAGGCATAATTCCTAGTGGTAAGTCCAGGTGGTCGGAGCTTTCTGTATTATTTTCGTCCTGCATTAAGCAACCACCGGCTTATAACGACAGCCATGTTAATTCATTGAGTGGTCGCTTTAATAGAGGGGTTCAGCTGTACCTAGCTTTGTATAGGCGATGCGATATGACTGAAGTACGGTTAACCCTTTCCCTATAGGAGTCGTCTGATCAGGGTCTGCTCTGTTTGCTAGTAGAATTTGAAAGATCTGTCTCTTTACTTTCTAAAATAGCTACATTGTTCCACCTTCCAGATTTCATAACTATTTTGACCATGAATATTCAGTAGGTATCAAAATTTGGAATAAAGATAGAACAGGGAAAGGGTTAAAGTGACGTAAAACCCCGGTATGAACAAATAAACAATTATGTGTGGCTGTTTCGGAGATGTTACATTGGAGCGTCTTGGATCGATTTCGGATTATTTTAAACCATCGTCCAAATAAACGCGGGAAATTAGTGTACCAGCATTTGCAAACAGTGAAGACCGAGATGAGATGACTCCTGGAGAATGATCTGCATTGTTTGCAAGTCAAAATACTTCTGCAGAAAGTACCTCTTCAAACTGAATCTACTCAAATACTTTAGTCATTGTCGACTGCACCAGCATGGTGAATGATGTGGATCATCTAAGTCTACATTGTCCAAATTTAATAAAGCTGTGTTTCGTATGTTTAAATGGAATCCACGTCGGTTTACATTTATAATAAATATCCATGTATACAAAGATGATTTGTAGTTGTACACATATGAACAAACTAATGTTTGGCCTTATCGGAAATGGTGAAAATCATATTCAGGGGATTCAGCTGGGTCTACTTTGTTTGCAACGATGTCAAAAGGCGTCTCTTGTCAGACGCTTCTCTAGTAAACCTAGATCAGACAGTTCCTACAAATGCCGTCTAATCTGGGCCATCTGTTTGCATGTGCGTAAAAAAGGTGTATATATGGAGTAAAGGGTTAAGTTTTAACCTGCTGGACAATTTGTCTCCTCGATTTATTGATTTTATTCATTAATGAAAAACATTGGAACCACGGTTCTGCAATACAACCATGTACAGTGTCACATAGTTTGGATCAACATGACACTCAGAGTTACTGATTCGGTGTAAAATCTGAACCCAAACTATTTGAAAATTTAATTCTAATCATGAATTTGTCTGTAGCGGAATAATGATTTGCGACTAGCCCACATGAGGTTAAAATGGTTAGGCTACTGACAATTAAATGTTATGCCTTTACAGAGTATATCGATCAGATCAGATGGGTCTTATAGGAGCCGTCTGATCGGTGTCTTCTCTATTTGCTTATGATATAAAGCATACAGATGATTCTAGATTCTAGAAAAAGAGGGGATGGGGTGTCTTAACTTGCTCAGGTTTCATCTTTTTTGGCATGCACTGGTCAGCGTGTGTAGCGTATAGTTATCAATTTTTTTCTTAGAATACGGGTCTTCTTATAATGTGACGCTTGATCATGCCTAATGTCATAGATCTATTGGCCTTTTCACAGCACATATTCGTTGTTGAGAAGGTTTCAATTCACTTGATATCATAACACCTAGGTCAGTTTCTTCTGTAACAGCTTGTAAATTTTCACCTTCCATTTTGTAATTATAATGTGGATTATTATGGCCGATATGCAGTGATTTTTTTAATATTAAACACCATTTGCCAATCTTTAGACCATTGACATAATTTAATAATATCTTCCTGTAAAAGTTGTGTGTCTAGTATTGTCTACATCAGTTAAAACTGAACGATACACCTCATCTGTCATCTATACAGATGAGAAAACATCACTTGCACATTTTGATGTTGAAAGCGGGCGATCGAAAATAACCTAAATAATATCCCAATTTAATATTACAACTATTGATCTTTCTTTTTTTTAACCTTGAACTGAAGTTGGTATTTGACCCTTTTGCAATCTTGGCCTTTTAGGCATGTGCAGATTTATCTCGGGGCGAATTGGTATGGGATGAAAGTAAGCAGGGCGAATCGAAAATGTATTGAAACTGGTCCATTTGTATTTTAAGTTTGATTCTTAGTAATAATTTGATTTGCTAATAATAGCCTTTGAATTTGAAAGAAATTCCTCAAATGAAACATTCAAAATAGCATTGCTTTGAGTGTTTTACGCAAGACGAGTTGGTTCGTAAACTTGTATTTACCGGTTGTCTTGGAAACGTTGCCAATATGGCGGCCATCAGGACAGTTTAGGTAGCTAAACTATTAACTTCTTCGAAAATAAACAGATATCTTATTAAATTCACCCCATGTATCGTTTCAAATGGATTTATAACATTCTTTAAATTGTTATCTATGGTGAATGGTATTTCAGCAGTACCAGAATATCTGTAAAGTTTGTATTTTGGTTGCATTCAACAACAAACGCCAAAAGTGTTGATTGCCACTGCTTCAGTAATTCACGGAAGGATTGTTCACCACCCAGACTGATGATTTGGATTATTTTGGGAATACTGCCAATAATTTTTGGATTTATTTTCTTAATTGTTTGAGATTTCGAGTGACACGGTAACGCACTTAATCAGACGAAACAAGAACACTTATCATGCTTATAAACAACGAAATAGATACACTGAATAGAAACGTAACTCCTATTTTTTACCATTCATGGTGCACCCGTTACGTATACTATAATATATTGTGAGGAACTTGCCTATATATAACATAAAGAGACCTACTGTCAGCTGGAATCAATGTTAAACTTAATTCTTATAATTGGTATAGCACCTTTTCTGTGATGGGTGGACCAGTTTGATTATTTTATGCTGTGTTAGGTCGTGTTTCTAAGGGAATCTTTTTTATTATAACCAATATTTGTGAATGCTATTGTAACCAAATCAGTGTCATCACTGTCGCATAAAATTATTAGGCTCCAAATGGAAGTACTGTCCATTTCATTCAATTTTTTCACTCAAATTGAATTGAGATTTTTGTTTTATTTCAGGACAGATTGAACTTAAATGTTCTTCAATTGGTCACATAGTTTTCCAGGAACTCCTATGCTAAATATCCCTCTTTGCCATGTAGTAACAATGAAGAAAACACCAAAAAAGTGTTTTCTACATGATAATTCAGTATAAGCTGTTTCTTTGCATATGGCTGCCAAATGACATAATGCACATGTATGGAAATTATAAGTGGAAGATTAATTTTTCAAAAAGCATGAACTGCATACTGATATTAATGATATAAATGACATATTTTCACAGATGTCATCAACTTTTAAGAGCTTTGAAAATTAAAAAAGTACCGAATTATAGTCTACTTTCAGTCCGAAGGATCGCTCAGCCAAATATACATTTACTCCCCTTGTCATTGAGTCATTACCTACAATATTGAGCACTGCTAATATATTGTGCAATTATGCAGCCGCAGTACCGGCTAGTGGCCTACATTTACTCCCCTTGTCATTGAGTCATTCGCCTACAATATTGAGCACTGCTAACATATTGCACAATTATGCAGCCGCAGTACCGGCTAGTGACCCTCACAGGTACCCCTGGGTAGAGTGGAGGTGGATGGGAGACACTGAAAAGTATCTTTAAAATTTCCAGGTGGATCGGGATTTGAACCCCGGACCTCTGGATTGGTAGTCAAGCGCATTACCACTAGACCACCGCACACCACAAAATATAATAAGACTTTGTTTGTCTGCAATTTGCAATTTGGAATGAACATGTTTACAATGGTTAAACATAGTTTTTAGGCCTGAAATCTTTATTTAAAATGAAATCAAGTGAAAAACTATGACACAAACGATTTACATTTAATTGGTATCAATCCGGTAATAAATGAAATTATATCTCATTTCAAACTCAGTGACAAACTTAAGTAAAATGGACAGTAGCGATTTATTTCAATAAGTACTCTTAATTTTCAATATATTTTCTGATGACTTTTTCATTCCTGCATGCTTGCAGTCCAGTCACTTACTTGGAACCATAGACAGACAGCTTAAATAATTACTGGTACAGTAGAATCCCATTAATGCGACCACTTAATGAATAAACATGGGTGTCTTTATAAGTAGGAGGTTGCTTAATGCAGGACAAAAGTAATGCAGAAAGCTCCTCTAGGATCTTTCTACATTACTTTTGTCATGCATTAAGCTACCAGCTGCATCTAGCACACAGAATTATACCTCTTTTAGGTGGTCGCATTAGCGGGTTTTACTGTACAAATAAAATGCAGTCTTTAAAGGTTCTGCTATCTTCTGACACTGGTATCCACCAATATTGTTACTTGTAAGTGAACACATAGTGATAATTATATACACTTTGTCATTACTTAACCCTATACATGTACTCCACGATTATTCATGTAAATATATGGTTTAAATTTTATAATGACACGAACACAGGAACTTTTGGCCATGGCAGATAGATCTCAGCGAACAGAAACAGACATTTTAAATCAACACAAATAAACAAACATAGTTGACCCAGATGATTTAAATTAAAATGGTTCCTACAGGAGCTGTTTTTTCATGGTCTGCTCTGTTTGCAGAGTGGTAGAAATTAAGGTGTATTATAGGTGTATTTATGGGATAAAGGATTAAAATAATTGCAGTGACAAGAAAACTCATTTTGTCCTTTAGATATCAAATTTGTATGTTGGTTAAAAAGATTTAAACTTATGTAAGACATCCAAATAAAACGATTGAATAAATGATAGAATATGTCTCATTTAGTGGTATGGTTAAGTTATTGGTTTGCTCTTTTCAAGTTGCTATATTCTACTGGTTATGAGTTGCCTCCAGACAGATTAGGCTATTCAATAAAAACAACCTAGATTAATATCACCTAATCTCTGAGTTTGATTTTTCGTGTGACAAGGGCACAATGATTTTCTTTTCCAGATTAGTCACAAGGCCTACCCAAGATTGATGTAGACGTTTGTTGGCCAGCCTGACAGCTGGCTACTTTAGTAAAGGATTCATCAACACAGATAATTAGCAAAATGGCAGAAACCAAGTCAATGAGGGTGGTTCCCAGTGGGAAAATCTACAGACAAATGTTTGAAGCTCAGGTAATGAAAATGCGTATGAGATGTTTGTAACAGAAGAAAGAGCTCACTCAGAATTGTAATTAGTACTAAACTAGATCAGCAGTCATGTTGGAAATGTTTCATTTAACTTTTTACCTCGTTCCTGCAGATAATAATGACATAATGATTGTATGAATTAATTAGCTAACCATTGTGAACAATATAGTGTTTTAATATTAATATCAATGTTATCTGTATAATATTTCCTAAAGCAAATAGAGCAGACCCTTATCAGAAGAAAACTACAGGAGTTGTCTGATCTGAATCTACTCTGTTTGCAAAGACATTAAAAGGAATCATTATGATGTAGAAGTCAGTTAGGGTCTATATTGTTAGCCATAATACTGGATAAAATGTTTTTTGTGCTATGAGGATTGCAATTTCCTGTTAGGATGGTAGATATACTGGCATGTAATAATGATAATAAGAGTGTCTATTACTCTATTCTGTGTCATCCTTAGCATAATAATGTTGATTGACATGGCTTTTTTAAATCATACATTTTGTTGCTTGTTTATTATGTATACATGTTTTAATAACAGATTGCCATGTACTTGTACATGTTATGTTGAAATAAATATATCTGTCTGTCTGTCTGTCTGACTGTCTGTCTGTCTGTTGAGATTCTGCTGTATATGACAGGTCTTGCTAACAATTCTTGCCTTACACACTAAAACCACCTGTAATAAATTATATATATATATTTGTTTCTGCAACTGCTTCCATGGGCTGCCATCTATTGATGATGCCATTATAATTATTTAGTTAATAATTTTTTATTGATTATTCCTTACATGTATATTCATTAGCTAAAGTATCAAAACATTATTTCACTGTTTGTTTTATTACAGGTTCAGCTGAACAGAAGCTTAACTAAAATCCCTCGAGAGTCTACAAGTCTGAAAACAAGCAAAGCTGGCACCGCCATTCCCATAGTCAGATTGTCCAAAGGTAGTGTTTGGCTTTTATGTTACCACTCTTCAGATAGTCTAAAGGTAGTGTCTGCCTCACATTGTACACCTCTACAAACAGAGTAGACTCTGTAGGAGTCATCTGATTAGGATCTGCACAGTTTGCTTATGGAATTACAGTGAACCCTCATTATACCGGCATTCATTACAATGGCACCTTTGTTATAATGTCAGTATGCATTGAAACAAAATTACCGTTAAGTCTTTGAAACAACCACTGAATATTTAGGTACAATGCCAATAAGACAGGTGATCACTTAATGCAGACCACAAGAAGTTCACTTCTTGTGGTCTTCATTAGGCGATCACCAGTTGGCACTAGTTTAAAACTGGCCACATGGTTCCTTTCATATTTAAACTTGTTATAACGGCAACCTTGTTATACCAGCACACTGTCTGGTAACAAACACATCCATTGTAACGAGGGTTCAATGTGATTTTACAGTAAACAAATCTTTGTTCTTGCACCATTATAAAAAAAAGCTAATAAATATTGTAAAGTCATTATTAGGGCCCTGCATTGGAAATGTAGGAACCCTTTAGTAATCACATTTTCTGTCTGCCCATCCGTCAACAGTTTTGATGTGATGCGATAACTCAAACAGTACTTCACAGATTCATTTTGGTTTCATATTAAGGGCATATGCTAAGTATTATCAGTGTAAAACACCTGTAGTTTTTTGGTTGAATCAGATCACTGTCTAGAGTTATCTGCCCTTGATTACAGGGCCCTCTCTGAATGAGTCAGTTTTCTTTCTCGTTTCTTAGGTGAAGACTTGTACACTGGTTACCATCAGATTGTTGAAATGCTTTTACACTGATTCCCGGCAGATTTTTGAAAGACTCTTACACAAATTACCAGCAGAATGGTAACCTTACAGGCCCTTTCACTCATAACAAGCTGATTGTTGAACTATTTTTACACTGCTTACCATCAGATTGTTCGAAATGCTTTGACACTGGTTACCATTAGATTGTTCGAAATGATATGACACTGGTTACCAGCAGATTGTTGAAAACTCTTACACAAGTTAATTACCAGCAGATTGTTTGCAGGCTCTTATAATGGTTACTATCAACTTGTTGAAAGGCCTTTGCACTAAACACTGGTTACCAGCAGATTGTTCAAAAGCTATTATACTGATTACCAGCCGATTGTTGAAAAGCTCTTATGCTGGTTACCAGCAGATTGTTGAAAGGCTCTTACACTGGTTTCCATCAGATTTTTGAAGGCTCTTACATTCAGGGTTACCAGCAGATCAATGAGAAATTCTTACACTGATTACCAACAGATTTTGTTCTTGTGAAGTAATAAATGTGTTCACTTGCAGGAGAGGTAGAACATGGCATTCTTGGGGATAGACAGAGGACCTGGGCCGACGGTTTCCCAAATGATCCATATGTGGAAAACCCGGTTGTTTACAAGTGAGTTAACTAAACATCATACAGCTTGCAGTGCTTATATATACTGTATACTCCCTGGAAAACACCCCACTCTAATAAGCACTTCTTTAATTCGTTTAGGGATGGGGATTGGGGAACTAATGATGAATAAAACATCTAAAAGCATATTACACATATAACTATTAAATAAAGAAGTAAATAAAAATACAGGCACTAGGCTAATGCAGGATGAAAGCAATGCAGAAAGTTCTCCCTGTAGCTTTCTGCATTGCTTCCATTTTGCATTAAGCAACCACCTATCTACAAAATACGAGAATCTCTATTCAAAATTCTGTTGTGCAAAGTATATGAAGGATTAACCCATTCCCTCATAGGCTATTTTTAGACACACCCTCTATGAATAAATCTACCAAAAAGGAGCATTTATTAGAGAAAAAGAAAATGTTAGAATTGTTTAGTTTTGAAACCATTACAATAAATAGAGCATTTGCTCCTAAGGAGCAAATGCTCTGTTTATCACAATGGTTTCAAGAAGTGACTTTTACAGAGGTGTAGAAAGGCATATTTGTGGAGGAACTAGTTAAAGATTCAGTCTGGATTTCAAAGTATGATGTATTTATGTCACTGTGGTGAAGCTGAACCCTTTTCAATGCTGGACTTTCAAAATGAATTTATTGAATTGTTTCTGACTGATTTCAGACAATATGCTGAGTATGTGGGGAGTCAGATGCAGGAACCGGCCAGTACAATAGAGGGTCGTGAGGTCAGGGGGCTGCCAGATATCGTTGGTATGCTTTTCTTTCATCACTATGATATCCTTGACATCAATAAGCAAAGTCACATGGGAATATTTCATACAACTGTTGAAAGCAGAAAGAGCAGATAATTTGAAATTTTGAAAATCTATCTTTAAGAGTTATCTGAAGTATTAGAAAAGACAAATTTAGTCAAATTACACAGACCAGCGCCCTACAGGAGATGACTGATCTGTATCTTCTCTGTTTACATATGTGTTGAAAGGTTTTTCCTGCAGGAAATAATTATACCCCGCAAAATTGTTTGAGAGGGTATACTGTAATCACCTGGTTGGGCGGTCAGTCAGTCATTCAGTCAGTCAGTCGATCTGCATTTAAACATGGGTAGCTGAGGTTGCTAACTTCTCCTTCAGTTTTAAAGTTATTGACTTTATATTTGGTATACATCGTAAACACGGATAGTAGATGTGCTATTCGCAATTTTCATGTGTTTTCCGCTGAGCATTGTAGATTTACTTCCTCTTGAACTTTGAGTATTTTTTTGTCATTTTTGCTTGAAACATGGGAATTTGGATTTGCCTTCAAGGCTGCTGTGCGAGGGTATTCCGTCACCTTTAGTGATATTTCCAATTATTCTTGTATTCAGTTATAAGAAAAAAAATAATTGTGAAACAAACAGTGCAGATGATCTGTGGCTTGGGTCTACACTTATTGCCTCTGGGCAAAAATGAGTTAGAAAGTCAATTATATGTTACCATAAATCCTTAATGGTAATTGTTATCTCTGCCTAGCCCCAGCCAAAGAGCAGTCAAACATTATTGAACGGATTGCTGAGTCAAGAAGGAAGAGACATGAGGCCACAGTGGAAGAGATGCACCAAGAGTTGAGTGTGATTAACTCAGAACTTGAGCCTGCAATTGCTGAGGCATGTGAGCACCTGCTGAAGAAACTTGATGATGACAGCAAAGAAATAGCTGCTGTCCTGGCCAGATTTGAAAATGATGAGGTATGTATGCTTCTCGTACAAAATATTTTTACTTGCAAACAGTCTGAAGTAGCGAGAAATTTTGGAATTGACTCTTTTATTACTCTAAGTACTTGGACAATGAGTCTTCAAGTATCTGGACATCAAGTCTTCTTTCAAGTGAATATGCTATGTATCTCCCTATATTCCTCTGGTAATGATAGGGGTGGATATATTGATATCATTATCACTAGTCTTATTTTTAGACATTTTCCTTGTTTAGTACAGTGATGTTACTTGACTTACATTATGCTTGTTTGTTTGTGCTAGGACTTGCTGTCATACTCGCTGGAGGGCCTGTACGCCCTGTGGGGGGAGGTGCAGGGTCACTCTGAGGTCAGACAGGGTTGGATACAGGAACTGGACGCCTGGCTAAGCAAGACCGAGGAGGACCGCATGCAAATGGTAGGTACAGATGATTTATGCAGTGGTAGTGTCTGATGGTCGTGTATCTGTAGAGCCTTTAGGTCTGCTGTTTTTACAAAAGGAATATCTTAATGTGATTCTAATACATTGACAACTATTTACTGACTAACAAAAATGATACATGTACTGTGATTATTCCGATTTCTATCATCTTTTATTTGTACATCTATAAGTATCTGTATGTATAATTTGCAAGTCATAGATGTTTCAGATATGGGTTCCTTAGTGAGGTATATTTGTGACTAAATTTAATATCATAGAATTTTGATAAGATGCCCTTAGGAATGTCAGCTACTGTACATGTAGTTTCAGAGCATGACATTTCTGACAAATCAGACAAACTTGGACAAATAGTGCAGACCCAAATAAATGGCCCCTGAAGGAGCTGTTTGATCAGGGTCAACACTATTTGCTACCCTGTCAGACTAGTTTAACACTTGTTGATTGTTCATGTAAGAAATAATGAAATCATGAATATTAATTAGATTAATCCTTATAACAGCATATGAACACAGGGCTTTTTGGTCAAAGCTGCATCTTTGGAATCATATCTATGGTGTATGATAAGCAAACAGTGCAGACCCAGATCAGATGACTCATATTATCCTATAGGAGCTGTCTGATCTGGGTCTACTCCATTTGCAAATGTGTGAAAAGGCATATACACAAAGGAAAAGTGTAGAGTTAACAAAATGTTGCCAAGTTGAAGTACCGTATTGAGCCTTCAAACCAGCGGAGAGGGGAGATATGATGTTCAAATACTTGCTTTGGGGTAACTTGGGTGTAGACTTGGACAATAGTTTATTCACCTTGAGAACTTTACTCCACTATAATAATAATTGAGGGCTTGGTGCAAAACTATTCTAACTCCTTCACAAAGTGAAGGAGTTAGAATAGTTTTGCACCAAGCCCTCGTATTATAAGTTTGAGTACTGGCACTCTAATTTTTGATAACATTTTTTTTGATGAATACTCAAGTTAATGACACTGACATTATGAATCAGAATATTAATCCTTACAATGCAGGAAATGAGTCACTAATGCAATTTGTAAACAGTGTAGACCCAGATGAGAGGGCTCCTAGAGGAGCCCTCTCATCAGGGTCTGCGCTGTTTGTAATGTTACACATTTTGTTTTGAAAAATCTCTAATTATACAACTTGATCTGGACCTGTTTGAATTTTGGAATAGTCCATTTGAAAATTCAGCATTGTAAGGGTTAAATAGTTGCATTTTCATAAGGTCCAGAGCAGTAGATAAATGCACCTCTAATAAGTGGTCATTTGTCCATTGAACTCTATGTTATGACCATTCTTTAGAATAGTTTGATGTTATTTGATGGAGAAATAAAGGAGCTATTTTTGAATACGTTTTCATTTACAAATCTTATCTGGGCCTCTGATATTGGCATATGAACGCAGGAAGTTTTAGCCATGGTAGAAACTAGGTTCAGATCTATATTACAGTGCTCCCTCCCTACAACGGCCCTCTCAATAACGATTCCCTCCTTACAACAACGCATGTCACTGTTTCCGAAACAACAATGCTCCAGACTTTTTCCATCGTATTTTCTTTATGCCTCCATCAAACCCTATGTTGTGACCACTCTTTAGAATCGTCACTTTGTGACGATTCTAAAGAGTGGTCACAACATAGGGTTTGATTGAGGCATAACGGTTTTAGTTCTCGAAATACACCTGATCTGGGGATCTGCAAACAAGCTAATTATGTTTGATTTTCCCTCCCTATAACAACTCCCTCTGAACAACACATACAATCTTCGTATCCCAAAGGGTGTCGTTATAGAGAGGGAACACTGTATATTATAAGCGAACATAGCAAACCCTGGGTCTACTCTGTTTGCACACTTGTAATTATATATCAGTATCAAGTACAGGGTTAGTATCACAGTAGTTTACTGTGTCTGCTATAGTTTTCCTTGTGTATTTAGATCAGACAGGTGTTCAAGGACTATGCCAAGACCCTGGAAAAGATTGCCCACATACTGCTGCCAGATCTACAGAGGTTCATGGACAAAGAATCACAGGTAACTTGTGTTTGACAAGCGAGTAAATTTACTGGTAGTTTTATAAATCCTTTCCCTGTTGAATATTCATGTAAGAAATATGGACATCATGAATATTTATCAGCTGAATTTTTATAATGGCATTATGTATACAGGATATTTTGGAATCTGTAGTCTTTTGAAGTCAATGACATCACTTTGCTATTACAATATATGCTATAGTTTGCCTTGTGTATTTAGATCAGACAGATGTTCAAGGATTATGCCAAGACGAAACATGTTAGTTTAAAAGTTAAATTTAGTTCTTCATTTTATCTATTCGAAACCGTAGAGTCAGAACTATTATAATCCATGAGCAAATTCTGTATTTAACCCTTACCCTCATACAAACGTGTTTTTTCACGCATTTGCAAACAGAGTAGACCCAGATCAGACGGCTCCTAGAGGAGCCATCTGATCAGGGTCTACTCTGTTTTATATTAGAATTAGAATTTGATAGATCTTTTTCTTATCTTTCTAAAATGTCTATAATGCTCCACCTTCAAGAATTCTTTATAACTATTTTGTTATTGAATATTCAGTAGGTACTGAAAATTGGTCTAAATATAGAACAGGGAAAGGATTAACCTTTTATCTTTTAAATATTCATGTAAGAGATAATGGCATTATGAATATTAATTAGATTAATTTTATGATGTCATATGAACACAGAATCGTTTTTCCATCTTTTGGTTATAAAAGAAACTGCTAACTGCCTGTTCTGGTGCTACTGGATTTTGCAAATGCATTTATTTGTGTATTTATGAGGTAATGGGTTATGGTATATTTTTTCATGAAGCTTTTTTGTTTGCAGTTAATTAACCAGACTGTTCTCAGTAACCGGCGGGCATACGGTGACCTGTTTGTGCGGTTGATGTCCAGTGACATCGAGAGAGAGAAGGCTCAGCATATCCTCTGGAAGCGAAGAGTGGATGACTGGAAAATGCTTAAGACAGAGCTCGCAATAAAAAGATTCAGGTAGGAATTTGAACTCTTTCCACAATACGGGGCAATTGGCCATAACCTTTGCAAATTTGGAAATAGATGAACTTTCAATCTCATCAGGATGAACTTTGTTATCACTTTCCTCCATAAATACACCTTTCTACACCTCTGTAAAAATAACCTATTGAAACCATTGTGATAAGTAGAGCATTTGCTCCTATAGGAGCAAATGCTCTATTTATCACAATGGTTTCAAACTACAAAATTCTAAAAAAAATTCCTTATCTCTAGTTATTGCTCCTTTTGGGTAGATTCACTCAAAGTGGTTTGGTCTAAAAATAGCCTATGGAGGAATGGGTTATACACTGATGCTTTTATTAAACCTTTCCTTCTTATAAACACCTTTTCATGCCTTTGTAAACAGAGTAGACCCAGAGCAGACAGTTCCTTTTAGGTGATGAAATAATATAGATATGAATCTACAGTTTCTGCCATGAACAAATATTCATGTGGTTGTGTGCCTTTATAATAATTAATCTTATAAATATTCATGATATCATTAATTCTTACATGAATGTTCATGGAGTAATCGCTTAGCCCTTTCCCTGTTATATCTTTATTCCAGCTTTAAATACCTACTGAATATTCATGGACAAAATGATTATAATAAAATAAGGAAGGTGGCACATTGTAGCCATTTTAGAAACTAAAGAAACAGATCTATCAAATTCCATTAGCAAACAATATAGGAGTCGTCTGATATGGGTATACTCTGTTTGCAAATGCATGAAAACATTTATATGAGCAAACGATTAACACTCTATCTGAAGTTTTAAAGAGAAATGAAAGAAGACTTACCTGTCTGAATTGTAACAGACACTTGTACCTGTCAGAATTGTAACAGACATTTGTACCTGTGCTTAGTACTGACTCTTATACCTGTGATGTAGTAATGACACTTGTACTGGTGTTGTAAAACTGACACCTATACCTGTGTTGTAGTACTGACTCTTATACCTGTGTTATAGTACTGACACTTATACATGTACTGGTGTTGTAAAACTGACACATATACCTGTGTTATTGTACTGACACTATTTATTTTTTTAGTACTGACACTTGTACCTGTTTTTTTGTATAGACACTTGTGCTTTTTTTGTTGTATAGACACTTGTGACTGTTTTGTTGTATAGACACTTGTGCCTGGTTTTTTTTGTACTGACACTTGTACTTGTTTTTGTTCTCAGTGGATTTATGCAGGATGGGAAGGTGGTATCTCCACCAGGAGCTGAAAAGGTTCTACAGTACATGATCAGAGAACAGGAGATGCTCAATGACAAACGTCTTGAGCTCATCAACCAGCTCAGGTAACAAATGGAACCCTGAAAAGACAAACAGCATTGTATTTAAGCGTTACTAAGCTAAAGATTACATATTAACCTTTCACCTGATACAGATGTATTTTCACGCCTTTGCAAGCAGAGTCGACCCAGATCAGACAGTTCTTGTATGAACCATTTGATCAGTGTCTGCTCTTTTGACTGATGGGGTTATATAGATTTTATTCTACACCATGGCCAGAAAAATCATGTGTCCTATACCATGTAAATATTCAGCTAATAGATATTGGTGATGCTATTATTTCTTATGCAGTAAAGTGTTATTAAGCAATCTGCACCAGTAACACAAGAATTAGATCTTTATTTCTCCATAAACAAACAAAACGCCCTGATCAGACAGTTGATACACGAGCTATCTTATCTGGGTCTACTGTGCCTGCAAAGGCATAACAAGAGCACCGCAAGCGGGTGCCAACGCTTGTCTGTCGTCATTGTCAAGATGAACATGCATACCAAAAATGAAGGTTGTAAAAATAAAAATTGAAGAAGTTATGGTCAATGTTAAGATTTCGAACGACGCCGGAGTTACGACAATAGCTCGTGATTT
This sequence comes from Azorinus chamasolen, assembly GCA_963576725.1. Taxonomy (NCBI): domain Eukaryota; kingdom Metazoa; phylum Mollusca; class Bivalvia; order Cardiida; family Solecurtidae; genus Azorinus; species Azorinus chamasolen. Next base: position 90,033,743 of record OY755241.1, read on the forward strand.
CTTCAAAACAGACGAGCTAAAAATGTGCATATTTAGAGTACAGGGATACAACATATTAATCTGTGTGCAATAATGAAAACTATTCATGTAAATGTGTAAATAGTTGTTCAGAAGTCTCCCTTATGCAACCACATAGAGTCTCTAAAAGCAGGTACATGTAGTCGCTTAATGCTGGGCCAAAGTAATGCAGAGAGCTTCCATAACTTTTGTCCTGTATTAAGCTATCACCTGTTAAAAAAATCCAGAATTATACTTCTTTTGACTGGTCATATTAACAAGACTTTTATGTAACATTTTTTGTAATGTTTGTCTAAAAATATATTTCAGGGATTTGAACCCTCCATCGTCCACCAAAACGGCAGTGTATCATTGGAACAAAGGTGTACAGGACATCACACAGGAAATAGGTAAACTCATTGTGCAAACAATATTTTCTGCAAAATTTGCCAGGTTAATTTTTATACGCCCACCTAATAAAGGTGGTCGTATATTGTCGTGGCCCTGTCCGTCCGTCCGTCCGTCCGTCCGTCCGTCCGTTCGTTCATCCGTGCGTTCGTTCGTTCGTTCGTTCGTTCGTTCGTTCGTTCGTCCGTCAACATTTTGTTTGTCCGCAGTTTTCTGGGAAAACTATTAGACAGATATTAATGAAACTTCACACAAATGTTAAATGCATCAAGATCTGAAGCTGAGTTGATTCTGAGGTTCATTTGATTTTTCATTTCAGAGTTATGGCCCTTGTCCTTAAAAAATATGCAAATAGTTTGTCCGCTGTTTTCTGGGAAAACTATTTGAGAGAAATTAATGAAACTTCACACAAATGTTTAATCCATCAAGATCTGAAGCTGAGTCACTTCTGATGTTCATTTGATTTGTCGTTTCGGAGTTATGGCCCTTTTACTTAAAAAATATACAAATACATGCAAATAGTTTGTCCTCTGTTTTCTGGGAAAACTATTTGAGAGATATTAATGAAACTTCACACAAATGTTGAATGCATCAAGATCTGAAGCTGAGTTGATTCTGAGGTTCATTTGATTTGTGGTTTTGGAGTTATGGCCCTTTTACTTAAAAAATAATGCAAATACATGCTAATAGTTTGTCCGCTGTTTTCTTCGAAAACTATTTGAGAGATATAAATGAAACTTCACACAAATGTTAAATGCATCAAGATCTGAAGCTGAGTTGATTCTGAGGTTCATTTGATCTTTCATTTCAGAGTTATGACCCTTGTCCTTAAAAAATATGCAAATAGTTTGTCCGCTGTTTTCTGGGAAAACTATTTGAGAGATATTAATGAAACTTCACACAAATGTTTTAAGCAATAAAATTTGAAGCTGAATTTATTTTGAGGTTCATTCAGTTTGTCTTTACAGAGTTATGGCCGTTCCACTTTACAAAAATCTGCAAAAATGAGGATTAGCTGTAACTTTTTTTATCTAATAAGATATTCACTTCAATATTTTTAAAAATAGTATCACCCTAATATGGAAATCAAGATCTGAAGCACAGATTATAAAATGTCAACACTTATAAGGCATGCTGAATCAGAGAAACTTTGCAAGTGGGCGTATTATGTACCGTATGCGGTACTCTTGTTTTAAAAAAAAATCACTGTGTTTGCAAAGGCATACTTATCCCTTTACTCAATGAATATTCATGTGAGAAATAATGATATCCTGAATATTAATTAGATTATATAATGGCATGTGAACACGGGACATTTTGGCAATGGCAGGAACTGTAGAATATCTATATTACATCATAAGCAAACAGAACAAAACCTGATCGGATGAATCCATCTGAACTGGGTCTACTCTGTTTGCAAAGGTGTATTTATGGAGTGAAGTTTTATGGAGTAAAGGGTTGCTTAATGCAGAATAGAACTACAGTAAAACCTCTCTATAATGGCCACTAAATTGTGTTCATTAGTTGGTATTTAGGACAGGTGGCTGCTTAAAGCAAGGTGAAAGTAAAACAGAACGCTCCTATAGGAGCGTTCTGTTTTACTTTCACCTTGCTTTAAGCAGCCACCTGCCTTTAACACAAAATACTTGATGTAATTTAGTGGCCGTTATAGAGAGGTTTTACTGTAATACATTCTGCATAACTTTCTCATTCATAACACTTTTTAAACACTTTTTGATGCCTTTGCAAACTTGTAGGAGCTGTCTGATCAGGGTCTGCTCTATTTGCTCATGAAATTACATACCGGTAGATCTGATCTTGCAGTTTCTGTCAACAATTTCCTATTAAATCTATACCTGATAAAAAAGTTAATGAATATTCATAATGAAGTGATCATTTCACAAAAAAATGTTCCATAGTGAAAGGATTAACCCTGTACTCAATAAATACGCCTTTTGGCGCCTTTGCAAACAGAGCAGACCCAGATCAGACGGCTCCTAGGAGCCGTCTGATCAGGGTCTTCTCTGTTTGCTTATGACATAATGTAGATATGATAATACAATTTATGTCATGGCCAAACATTCAGGTGTCCATATGCTATTGTAACAAATTAATCTAATTAATATGCATGATATCATTATTTCTTACATGAATATTCATGGAGGAAAGGATTAAGATATCATCCACCTTAAGCTTTTACTGTAGGAGCTGTCTGATCAGGGTCTGCTCTGTTTGCATATATATGGAATTATACTGATCTGATTCTAAAAAATTTGCTATGGCTAAATTAACTTTCCCATGTTAATATGACATAATAAAGTTTCTTTGAATTTATATTAATTATGTCATTTGTCCCTGTCCAAAGGGTTACAATCATAGATGATATCATATTAACCCTATGATGCATTTTCGACAGACTTATTTCCCTTTGAAAACATAGATTGTTTTGCAAGCAGTCAAGTGTTGGCAGACACAAGTGTTTGTTATTTTCAGTCATGATTAGTATACCCTATTTACCCTAAGTACAGGCGCACTAAGTCTTATAGTGCAAACCCATGTCAACAGTTCCTGATGGAGCAGGTTTTACACTATTTTCTATTAATTCAAAAATATCAAAATGGATCCAAATTGCATTATTCAACTTTATAAACAGATGTAATGGGAGATGTGGTTACTTAGATATACGTAAAAGGGTATTTACATTAATCGTGTTACTGTTTATTTCAGACACCACCAACCAGCTACACCTATCCTCGCTGCACAAGGAGTACGAGAGTGTGTGTCAAACGTGCCTCGATGAAATAGATGCTATCAAGGTAAAAAAAATCTCCAACTTGGAATTAACCTTTTTCCGAATTAACAGTTTTGCATGATTTTTGCATGATTTGATCACTTCATGAATAGTTATGAACTTGATTGGCTTAGACAAAAACTGTGTGATCAGATCTATATAATTTAATAAGCAAACAGAGCAGAATTGATCAGCTAGCTCCTACTGGAGCCATCAGATCTGGGTCTGCTCAGTTTGCAAAGGTGTGAAAGTGCGTTTATATGAAGGAATGGGTTAATTTGTTCAACACTCTTTTAACACTAAGGCCCAGTTGATGATTAACTTTATAAACAGTTTAGATCCAGATCGAAATCAAGTTACTCCACCTCTCATAAAGGTTCAAAGACTAAAATTTTATTTTTTTGTTAGAAAGAATGGAATAAAGCGTTCTTTCTTGTCCCACACATTAAGTGTGAAATAATTTTCAACACTTGTTTAATTGTCGACCAAACCCTATGCTGTGACCACTCTATAGAATCGATTAAAATAGATGATTCTGAGTGGCCGCAAGAAAGAGTTTGGTGGAAAGTCTTCAAGAAAAAAGATTGTATCTTATCTATGTTCTGATACAGAATCTAATTGTTTAACATTTGCCTGGAATTTGTTCACCAGCGGGACCTGGTGGAGACCGGTGTGTGCTCAGAGTCACGTGCCAAGACAGTTGTAGAGGAGTTCATGATACCACTTGTCGGCGATAGACAGCGCATCTACGAACAGAACCTTGAGACAATGGAGGTTAGACAATCAGAGTTGTGTGAACAGAAAACTCACTGATTATGCACCAACATTCTTTTTCTCTATTTTTGTCTTCTTGTGTAAAATCCCAATAACAGATAACATCCCTTGTTAATCAGTAATCCTAAAGAAGCCATTTGATCAGGGCCTCCTCTATTTGATAATGGAATATGATATATCAGTTATACTTTCTAGAATGGCTACAATGTTGCACTTTCCATAATTTGTTAAAGCCATTTTGTACATAAATATTCAGTAGGTCTTGAAATTTGTAGCAAACAGAACACTGGGAAAGAGTTAACCCTTTCCCTCATATTGGCGACTTTTGACGACTCTGTAGAAGTCACTTTGTGAAACCATTGTGATAAATAGAGCATTTGCTCCTATAGGAGCAAATGCTCTATTTATCACAATGGTTTCAAACTACAAAATTCTAAAAGTTTCCCTTTCTCTAGTTAATGCTCCTTTTCGGTAGATTTATTCAAAGAGGTTGTATCGAAAAATAGCCTATGAGGTAATGGGTTAAACCCCCAGAATGAGACCTTTTTTGAATGGTCACTATTGACAGAATGAGATCTCTTTTGAATGGTCACTGTAGACTGTAGGCTTTACTGTACATCTGATTCTACAGTTTCTTCAATAATATTTCTGGGTTCATGTGCCACTATAAAAAATAACTAATTAGTATTCATGATGTCATTATTTCTTACATGCATATTAATGGAGTAAAGGGTTACATAACCACTTTTTCACGTGTTTGCAAATGCAGTAGACCCGGCTAGAACAGACTGCTCCTATAGGATCAGTCTGATCAGGGTCTGTTCTGTTTGCTTTTGAAATTATAATAGGCCTGACTCTACAGTTTCTACCAATACTAAGATATATCTTGTGTACATATGCCATTATAAGAATTACAATAATAAATATGATGTCATTATTTCTTACATAAATATTAATGGAATAAAGGGTTAAGCTGATGGTAATTATGTTTTTGTCACTTTGCAGAAATCCCTGGAGGAACAGAACAAGAGTAGTACAGAGCAGCTCAAGTCCTTGTTCAAGTTTGCACAGGGCGCAGCCCATGTCTGGGACGTACATGAGATTGGGCTTGCCCGCCAAGAGAGGGCGCTTCAGGAAAAACTGGAACAGTGCCGTCAGCAACATGATAACCAAAATCAGGTGAGTGCAAACAACATTACAATGTGAACATGCATGAGTAGGTGTTACAACCAGCAGGTCCAGATCAGCAGTTCCACAATGAACAATTGTATTAAATATTCACACACTCTGTAAAAAGTATCTTAGTCTGCAAAAATTGTCAGCTGAATTTCTCAAATATTTTTTTCTGCAAAATTTCTTAAAAAGTACAGTTGATGTGTCAAATAGCTTAAATCCTGATGAGACAAGAGTCTCATCTCTCATCTGGATCCAAACTATTTACACATAGGTAATCACACATTGGATGCATATTTGCAGGGATTTAACCCTTGTTTTCATGAATACTCATGTAAAAAAAAATACTGACATTGTGAATATTAATTAGATTAATTTCTATAAAGGCATATGAAGAAGGAAATGTTGGCGATGGCAGAAACTTTAGAGTCATATCGGTATTATTTCATATAAAACGAGCAAAGTAGACTCTGATTGGATGACTCCTTAACCCATTACCTCATAGGCTATTTTTAGACTCAACCTCTTTGAATAAATCTACTGAAAAGGAGTATTAACTAGGGAAAAGGAATTTTTTTAGAATTTTGTAGTTTGAAACCATTGTGATAAATAGAGCATTTGCTCCTATAGGAGCAAATGCTCTATTTATCACAATGGTTTCAACAGGTATGTTTTACAGAGGCGTAGAAAGGCGTATTTATGGAGGAAAGGGTTAAGGCATAGACAGGCATGTCTGTAGAGTACAGGGTTAAATAATAACATCAGAATTCTTGGTAAAAATGTACTGAAAAATCAAAGTTATGTTTAAATACTTATTTGGGATGTAACCTTTTTGCAGGCATCCTCCTGTTTTTAATGTTTATTGTACTATATATAAGAAATTATTATGTTTATGGAAGGACAATAAACATAGCCAGGTCAGTCTGTTATTATCTGTTTATGGAAGGACTATAAACATAGCCAGGTCAGTCTCTTGTTGTCTATTTATGGAAGGACTATAAACATAGCCAGGTCAGTCTCTTGTTGTCTATTTATGAAAGACTATAAACATAGCCAGGTCCATCTGTGGGTGTCTGTTTATGGAAGGACTATTAACATAGCCAGGTCAATCTCTGGTTATCTGTTTATGGAAAACCATAAACATAGCCAGGTCAGTCCATGTTTGTCTGTTTATGGAAGGGCTATAAATATAGCCAGGTCAGTCTCTGCTTGTTTGTTAATGGAAGGACTATAAACATAGCCAGGTCAATCTATGGTTGTCTATTTATGGAAAGAATATGTTTTCAGGACAAGGAGGCTCACCTGGACATCATCATGGACCGCATGAGACAGGACGCCACAGAGAAAGCACTCAAGGACAGCCTCACCAAGGCCTTGGAGATGCTCGAGAAGATCAGACATGCGTAAGTCACAGATCAGTGTTACCATACCAACAGTTTTGCAGCAAAAATAACAAGAACTGCAAACTTGTGCTCTGCTTCAACTCTAACATTACCATAACTACAGTAAAACCCCTCTAAAGTGACCACTTAATGACTAAGCATATTGTCCATGCTTAATGCAGGATGAAAGTAATGCAGAAAGCTCCTGCATTAAGCTATCATCTGTCTGTTAAGCCCCAGGAGTAGACATCTTCTTGTTAGTCACGTTAGAGGGGTTTTACTGTACATAGTGTTGAAAGAGTTATTGCTTATGCATTTATTCATGAAGAATAAGATGTTTTACGTTGCCATTTTAACTCAATTGCTCATGAATATTAATGTAAAAAATATTGATACCATCAATACTAATTAGCAGAATATTTATCTTTATACCATGGCAGATGTAGAATCAGATCTATTGTATTAGGGCCCCACACCTCGGTGTGGGTGCCGTATAGTAGTCCCCCTCTCCATCCGTCAGTCAATCAGTCCGACACCTCTGAGTTATCGCCCTTGATTCAGTCAAAATTTGCCATTTTAGACTTGTCCACTCTCTAACTTAAACATTTTTCGTCAGATCTTCACCAAACCTGCAGAGAATGTTCATAGCTGTAAAATCTTGGCCAAGTTTGATTACCACCTAAATTGCGTGTGACACTTCTGAGTTATGGTCCTTGAATTAGTCAAATTTGCCATCTTAATCTTGTTCACTTTTTAATTCAAACATTTCTCATTGGATATACATGTACACTAAACTTGCTGAGAATGTTTGTAGGTACCAGTAAGTAGTCTTGGCCATGCGGGACCCTTTCTGACTTGGTCAGTGTTCTAGTCTCTATTATTTTTATAAGCAAACAAAGCAGGCCCTGATCAGATGGTTCCTACAGGTCTACTTTGTTTACAAATGCATAAAATGTGTCACCTTCCAATAAAGGAATGAGCAAGTCAGTCTGCTTCAAAAGCACATATATGATGTAGTGTGATCATCTCCATAGATCAAATATTACAAGTATTTTCTGGTACTGCAGGTATGAGGTGTTTCACCGTGACCAGACTGGCATTGTGAAGCAGTACCCGGACATGGTGAGAGGGGAGCTTAAGAACTACGATGATGCCCTTTGTCAGCTGTTCATGGTGGACAGGAATAACCCCGTAAGTATCTGCCAGACCCTCTGGCCCCTTTTGTACTCAACTGAACCTTTGTGTGAGTTGTCTTGGAGATGGAGAAGGGATATGCTACACTTCTTTGCTGAATTTTAGAACATTCTGCTTACTCCTTAGTTACCATAGCAACAGTGTCCATCATCCTGGTCCTGCAACAATAAATTTGAATTGTTATGAGCTCATTTGGTTTGGAAACATTTATCAGACAGTGAAAATATTTTTCAAAAAGACCACTTATATTTTCTATGAACCCTTTACATCATGAATAATCATTAAAAATGTAATGACTATGAATATCAGTTAGCTTTATTTTAACCCTTCTCTTGCTGAATTTTAAAATATATTTCTTCTTCTTTACCCATGCCCTGTTGTATATTTACATATATCTTCACTGTGTATAAGTATTTCGCTGTGCAATGACTGCTGCAGAGTGCACTGGTTGCACAATCAACTTGTAAATAGTGCAGACCCTGATGAGACAGCTCCTGCAGGAGCTGTCTCATTTGGGTCTTCACTATTTACAGTTAGGTATATTGACGTGAATAGCAAGCGAAGGGTTAATAATGGCATATGAACGCAGAAAGTTTTGGCAATGTCAGAAAATTTAGAACCAGATTTACATTATTTCATAAAAGCAAACAGAGCAAATGCTGATCAGATGACTCATACTTGGATTGTCTGAAGTGGGTCTACTCTGTTTGCAAATGGGTTTCAAAGGAGTAAAGATTTTAATTTAAATTAATGAAAATAGGGTTCAGGTAGTAAGATATTACAGCAACTGATATTGATGGACAGTGTTTGGAATATATTTATGTCTATTCTTTCATGATTTGACTAAACTACAATATGTTAAGAATTAATAATCCAACATTACTAGATATATGACCTGTCAGAAGAATAAATTCAGCAAATAAGCATTTATGTTATATTTTAACTCTTTACTTGATAAATATCAATATTGAAGCCTTAGCAAACAGAGTAAACTCAGATGAGACAGCTCCTGTATGAGCTGTCCGATCTAGATCAGCTTTGTTTGCTAAATATGTTACAAATACAGTAAAACACTGTTAATGCCACCACCTAAAAGAGGTATAATTATGGGTGCTAGATGCAGATGGTAGCTGAATGCAGGACAAAAGTAATGCAGAAAGCTCCTCTAGGAGCTTTCTGCATTACTTTTGTCCTGCATTAAGCAACCACTTGCTTTTAAAGGCATTTTTGTTTCTTAAATGAAGTGGTCGCATTAAAGGGGTTTTATTGTACATGTGTCTGTTTCTCTGCTATTTCACATGGAAATAAATTTTCCTTTTTTTACAATTTAAATAAAATAATTTCATTAATTAGTATTCATAATGGGCAGAATGTTACATGAATATTCATGAAGTAAAGAGTTAATGGAACTTTACCAGGGGTATATGTATCTTGACGAACAGTAAAACTCCTCTAAAGTGACCACTTTATGTATAAATATAGACCTCTTTAACCCATTCCCTCATATTGAGGCCTTTTGAAACCTCTGTAAAATTCACTTTTTGAAATAATCGAGATATCTTATTAGAGCATTTTGAGGGCCTGGTACAAAACTATTCTAACTCCTTCACTTTGTGAAGGAGTTAGAATAGTTTTGCACCAAGCCCTCGATTTGCTCCATAAGATTTAAAAAATGGATTAAAAACTACACAATTGTAAAAGTTTCCTTTATTCTAGTTAACATTGCTTTACAGTTAATTTATTGAAAGAGGTTTGGTCTAACAATAGCTTTATGGAGGAAACTAGTGGTTGCTTATTGCAGGATGAAAGTAATGCAGATCTATAGCACCTGCAGGAGCTTTCTGTATAATGTTCATCATACATTAAGCTACCGTCTGCCCTTTAAGACCCAGAATTTGACGTGTTTTTGGTGGTCACAATAAAGCTGTTTTACTGTATATACCGGTAGTGTTCCGGGTCTGTCTATTTCTGGTAACACTTTCACTGCCAATGTTGCATCTGTGATTATCTATGCAGAGTTTGGATGTAGATCAGATGTCAAGCTACTTGGCATCTCATCAGTATCCAAGCTGTTTGATACTGTGACTTTTTTTAAACAAAAATGAAGAAAAAAAGAAAAAGAAAATGTTGGCAGACGACAAAGTTGCAGATGAAAGAGTTCAGTGTACCTGGTTTTGGTCGATTTATTTATGGTCTCTGGTACATACTGCTTTAAATACACAGTTCCTTACACCTTGCTTTTCCGATACAGATAAACACTGCGTGTCAAGTCAAGTCAAATAATATTTATCTAATGTCTATAGTAATAACACAAGCTCTGCAAAGCTGTCACAGTTTTATGCTTATGATAGAAACTCCTTTTCAGGCCTTTGCAAACGGAGAAGACCCACATCAGATTGCTCATGTAAGAGTTGTCTGACAAGGGCCTAATCCGTCTGCTCATAGAATAATGTAGATCTGAGTCTACAGTGTCCACCCTGCCCAAAAATGCTTGTGTTCATATTTCATGATACAATTTCATCTAAGGGCATGTGATATCCCTGCTTTATTCCATTACCTCATAGGCTATTTTTAGAAATAATATCTTTGAATAAATCTACTGAAAAGAAGCAATTACTTGAGAAATGGACATTAATTTTAGAATATGTGTAATTTTGAAACCATTGTGATAAAGAGAGCATTCTGTTCCCATGGAGCATAAGCTCTGTTTATAACAATGGTTTCGAAAAGTTACTTTTACAGATCGAGGTGTCAAAAGGTGTCAATATCAGGGAATGGGTTAACTGCATTATTATTTTACTGTACAGAGGACTTTTTGGTGATAGTAGAAACTGTAGAAACAGATCTACGTCATTTCAGAAGCATATAAGACATATCCTTGTCAACACATGACAGAGCTAACACAGAGACTATCTGTCCACTTACTAAAAGCACCCTGTGTATGTGTGTTTCTAGTCTGTCCACCAAACAGCACTGTTCCCAGAGGTCCAGATAAGATGCATATATTATAACATTTTCAAGAATATATCTCTTTATTTCTCCACCAAACTTCGAGACAGTTCTGAAAAGTGGTCACAGCATAGGGTTTGGTGGAGAAATGTAGATTTTTGTTTTTGAATAACCCTTTCCCTCTTATAAACGTGTTTTCACGCATTTGCAAACAGAATAGACCCAGATCAGACGGCTCCTAGAGGAGCCGTCTGATCAGGGTCTGCTCTGTTTGCTAATAGAATTTGATAGATATGTTTCTTTACTTTCTAAAATGTCTACAATGTCCCACCTTCAATATTTCGTTATACCTATTTTGTTAATGAATATTCAGTAGGTATTGAAATTTGGTCTAAATACAGAAGAGTGAAAGGGATAAGCATCTTCATCTGTTGCTTTGTGTGCCACTCCATGGGTTTCTGGCTTGTTTTCTGTCTTGAATCTTTCTGTGTTCTTAAGGTTTCAGAGCCACAACAAACTACCGTATGTGTCCCCCTTGTAAGAACCAAACATGAAAACAGATTGAATGTTATAGTGAGATTTGCACTCTGTTTGGGTCTGAAAGTACCAGTAATTTTAACCCTATATTCCATGTAAGAAATAATGACATTATGAATATTAATTGGATAATATTTTATACAGGCAAATGAACACAGGTAAATTTGTCCATGGCAGAAACTAAAGAATCATATCTATATAATTCCATACATAAGCAAACAGAGCAGACCCTGATCAGATGGCTCCTACAGGAGCTGTCTGATCTGAGTCTGCTCTGTTTGCAAAGGCGTAGAAAGGTGTTTTTATGGAGTAAAGGGTTAAATTCATCTGTTTGTTTTGGCATGAAGCTGACTTTATTCTGTCCTGTCTTCTAAGTGGTCAGAGCTTACAATAAATCTGAGTATAAGATTTGTACAGGTTGTGATAGAATTTTGTATTGTAACTTGACCCGTTATACATTATCGTGTTTACTGCTGATCAGTTGGATCGCGATACAGAGACGGAGGAGGCAGAACTTGAGCAGGAGGAGGAGGAGGTGGTTTTAGAAGAGGAAGTGGTAAGACTGCGTATTGTAGTGCTAATGCCAGCATATGCTTACCCCACCCACCACCAAACCCACTAGCACCATTCGCATCTCCCTAACTTCTTTATTGCTCTAGTGATGTTGATTGCTAATTGTGTACAAAATTATTTTTAAATAAAATTCTTCTTTTTGTTGTAGCCAGTAGAGAGATGTTTAACCCTTTACCTCATGAATATTCATTTAAGAAATAATAATATCATGAATATTAATAAGGTGGATTTTTAGTATGGCTTATGAACACATTAAATAATTGTCATGGCAGAAACTGCAGATCTATTTTATTTTATTGTGTACAAAGCAGACCCTGATTAGATGGCTTCTACAGCACAGGGGTCTATACCGCTTCATGACAGTCCATAATACACGTATGCTATACAATAAACAAGGGTTATTATATATAGTACATATAGCCCCATGTGAGCACACAGACCCCTGTGTCCTACAGGAGACATCTGATCTGGGCCTACACTGTTTGCAAAGGCATTAAAAGGCATCTTTATGGAGTAAAGGGTTAATCTTCTTTAGCATTATAAATAGAATTTTACCTGCAATCGGGTATTTAAGTGAGTCAAATCGCAAATTGGAATTTATCTTGATTCCGTCTTCTAAGAGAGTGACAAACAATTTGTATAATTTTGTTCTGCTTTGATTATACAGATAGTCATTGAATCACTCACAGTATGCTACCAGTTATGCTACCCTTTCCCTGTTCTATGTTTATTCCAAATTTCAATACCTAATGAATGTTCATCGGCAAAATAGTTATAATGAAATATGGAAGGCGGAATATTGTAGCCTTTTTAGAAAGCAAAGGAACAGATCTATCAGTTTCCAATAGCAAACAGAGCAGACCCTGATCAGACGGCTCCTCTAGGAGCCGTCTGATCTGGGTCTACTCTGTTTGCAAATGGGTGAAAACTTGTTTATATTAGGGAAAGGGTTATGCAGTGGAACCTGTCTTAAAGTGACCATGCTGTCATTTATTGAACATGGGAGTCTTAACCCTTTCCCTGTTCTATGTTAATTCTAAATTTCAGTACCTGCTGAATATTCATAGACAAATTACATTGTAGTTATAATGGAATATGGAAAGTGGAACATTGTAGCCATTTTAGAAACTATAGAAACAGATATATCAAATTTCATTAGGAAACAGGGTAGAGCCTGATCAGACGGCTCCTACAGGAGCCGATCTGGGTCTTCTCTGTTTGCAAAATTGTGAAAACACGTTTATATGAGGGAAAGGGTTTAAAAGCAGGGTGTTGCTTACTGGCGAGCAAAAAATAATGTAGACAGCTCCAGCAGGAGTTTTCTGCATTACTTTTAACCTGCATTAAGCTACCGCCTGCCTTAAGACCCAGATTTAAACCTTTTTAATGGTCACTTAAGACAGGTGTTATATTGTGAAGTCTCTTGTCATTTTCTAATATACATGTGTTAATTACAGTTGGACCAGATTTTGAATTACAACAATAACTGTTGATGTTCATGCTCTAATAAGTTTCACTTCACCATTTTTAACTCTTACGGTACCCCGCTGTGAAAAAAACAATGTCAGCTCAAATTTTGGATCTGGTGCAATTTTCACTAGTTCTGATTCGATCAAGCTTTTGAGAAACTATTGACCGAGTGTCAAACAGCTTGGATCCAGATTAGATGTGAAGTTACTTGGCATCTCATCTGGATCCATGCTGTTTGCATATATGAGTAAGGTTGAGGTGTGCGAGGGAAGAGTTAAGTGTGACACACAGCACCTAATGTGTCCTTTTTTTGTTAATCCATTCCCACTTAGGCTATTTTAGACCCTACCTCTTTAAATAAATCTACCGAAAAGGAGCATTAACTAGAGAAAAGGAAAATTTTAGAATTTTGTAGTTTGAAAACATTGTGATAAATAGAGCATTTGCTCCTATAGGAGCAAATGCTCTATTTATCACAATGGTTTCACAAAGTGACTTTTACAGAGGTGTCAAAAGGCGTCAATATGCAGGAATGGGTTAAATGGAAATGAATACAGTAATGCCTGTTTTATCCATTTCCCTCATATAAATGCCTTTTCATGCCTTTGCAAACAGAGAAGACCCAGATCAGATGGCACAGGTGGGAGGCTTCTGATCAGGGTCTGCTCTGTTTGCTTATGAAATTGTAATAGATCTGACTCTACAGTTTCAATCAATACCAAAAAAATCCCGTCTACATATGCCGTTATAAAAATTCAGCTAATATATATTTACAGAGGTCCAGATAAGATGTGTAAATTTTCAAACATTTTCAAGAATAACTTTATTTCTTCACCAAACCCTATATAGTGAAAACTTTGAATCGTCTCTTTGATATGATTCTCAAGAGTGGTCAGAACATAGGGTTTGATGGAGAAATGAGGATTTAATCCTTTCGCTGCCAAACTATGTCGTCTGCTAACTTTGTCATCTGCTACAAATGTTCATTCTTTTGATTTTCTTCATTTTTGTTTCAAATACATAGTAACAGTAACAAACAGTTTGGATCCTGATGAGACGCCGAGTTACTCGGCGTCTCATCTGGATCCAAACTGTTTGCATAGGTAATCACAGATCCGGCATTGGCAGCGAAAGGGTTAAGTATTTGAGTATGCACCGCTATCTATAGCACTGTATTCATTATGTCATTATTTCTAAAATGAACATTCAACAAGGAAAGGGTTCAGCAACTTCTTTCTGATTCAACTTAGGGGTCTTAACCCTTCTCTTGCTGAATTTTAAAATACATTTCTCCTTTTTTACCCATGCCCTGTTGTATAATAACATATATATTTACTGTGTACAAGTATTTCGCTGTGCAATCACTGCTGTGGAGTGCACTGGTTGCACAATCAACTTGTAAATAGTGCAGACCCTGATGAGACAGCTCCTGCAGGAGCTGTCTCATCTGGGTCTTCACTATTTATAGGTAGGTATATTGACGCGAATAGCAGCGAAGAGTTAACCCTTTCCCTTTAGAATATTTATGTTAGAAATAATGACATCATGGGTATTTATTAGCTGAATATAATGGCATGTTTTTATGGTTTTGGTAGAAACTGTAGTCTCCTACAGAAGATGTTTGATCTTGGTCAACTCGGTTTTCAAGGGCATGAAAAGCATTTATATGAAGGAAAGGGTTAAGCTCCTAGCCCAAAATGTGGCCATATGTTATTTTAAAAGTAGCCCAAGATGTGACCATGTTAAATAAATAAACGCTGCCCAGAATGTGGTCATATTATAATTAAATAAAAGTAGCCCATTATATTGCCTTGTGAAATAAAAGCAGCCCAAAATGTGGCCATGTTCACTAACAGTAGGCAATAATGTGGCCTTGTTTAAAAAAAGGACAGCCCCAGATGTGTCATTGTTAAATAGGATGTAAAATTGTTAAATAAAAGCAGTTCAAGATGTGGAATTTGAAATAAAAGTTGCCCAATATGTGGCCATGTTAAAAAGATAATAAAAGCAGCCCAAGATCTGACCATGCTAAATAAAAGTACCCCAAGGTCTGGCCATGTCAGATAAAGCAGTCCAAGTTGTGGCCATTACAGTATAATGTAGACCTAGATCAAGGGGCTCCTCGGGGAGCTCTTTGTTCATGCCATGGTCTGCACTGTTTGTCATAAAAATCATTTTCTTTAGTGATAAATTTTTATACACTTTTTGCTTGCTATTCGCGTCAATGTACGTACCTGTAAATAGTGAAGACCCAGATGAGACAGCTCCTGCAGGAGCTGTCTCATCATGGTCTGCACTATTTACAAGTTGATTGTGCAACCAGTGCACTCCACAGCAGTGATTGCACAGCGAAATACTTGTACACAGTGAAGATATATGTTATTATACAACAGGCCATGGGTAAAGAAGGAGAACTGTATTTTAAAATTCAGCAAGCGAATGGTTAATTATTATTCAGAGACGGAGGAGTCAGTTTTGATTGTTCAACAGCTGAACGGCTAAATAAAAGCAATCTAAGACATGACTGTGTACTGTACTCAGAATGGTCATCCTGGGACTCTACAGTGTCACTGTTTCAAATGAATACCCATCAGAAAAATTCATGTAGGTCACTGTTTTGTATGGTAGAATATCTGTGGAATTTTGCAAGTATTATTCAAGCAACTTCACGAGACGGGGACACATCAGATATCTTATCAAGGTCATCATTTTGTAGTCAGCATCTGTTAACCCTTCACTCCGTGCATATTCATGTAAGAAAAAACATCATGAATATAAATTAGATTAATTCTAATAATAGCACATGGACAGTGGAAGTTTTGTCCATTGAAGAAACTGTAGAATTGTATTTATGCTATAGCATAAGCAAACAGAGCAGATCCTTTTCAGATGCCTCCTGCAGGAGTCATCTGAACATGGTCTACTCTGTTTGTGTAGAAGGTGTAGAAAGGTATATTTATGAAGGAAAGGGTTGACACATAGGTGTACATAGTGTAGATCCTGATCAGATCAAAGTGTATACACCCTAAACAGATGTTCCATTGTGTTTGATTTTGCATGATATTACTCAGTTACGTTTATAATTCTTCATTTGTATTGTATTGTACTGTATTGTGCCAGCATGCTTTGGCTAGTCTTGGCAATGAGAATTAACCCTTTACTCCATATATGCCTTTCTATGCCTTTGCAATCAAAACAACCCGATCAGATGGCTCCTATAGGAGCAGTCTGATCGGGATCTGCTCTGTTTGCTTATACTACAATAAAGATCTCATTCTACAGTTTCTGCAGTGCTCAAAATTGCCCTTGTTTATAATGCTAAATATTATAAAATATCATTATTATTATAATAAATATTAATATTGATTAGTCATTATTTCTAACATGAACATTATCAGGTAAAGGGTTAATTGTGTATGGATGAAATATGGTAATATGTACAGTAATGAACTAAGTAAATCCCCTCTAAACACGATGTTAGACTTATAGTATAAATATCGGTCTTGGAGACAGGTGGCAGCTTAATGCAGGGTGAAAGTCATGCAAAAAGCTTCTCTTATTTTTAAGGAGCTTTCTGCATGACTTTCACCCTGCACTATAAGCAGTGACCTGGCTATAAATAACTAAATTCTTCTGTACTAGAATTCCGGTTTAGAGGGGTTTTACTGTATTTGGTTTTCATTTTAAGCTTTTCAGCCTCAGCAAAGTTACATGATGTTTATTAGATGAACCATTTTGACTTATTACATATACACATAGGTATTCATTTGGTTGTACAGTATACAGTAAAACCTCTCTATAACGGCCACTTAATTGAGTTAATTAGTTGGTATTTGGGGCAGGTGACTGCTTAAAGCAAGGTGAAAGTAAAACAAGAACGCTCCTATAGGAGCGTTCTGTTTTACTTTCACCTTTCTTTAAGCAGTCACCTGCATTTGACACAAAATACTTTATGTAATTTAGTGACCGTTATAGAGAGGTTTTACTGTATTAGCAATATGCTGAAGGCCGATGGGGATCAACAGAAACCTTGGATTATCACGATGTTCTATGACGTTGACTTTATAATATGCATCTTTGTAGTCATATTTTATGTTTAACCCTTTCCCTGATAGCAACGTCTTTTGATGCCTTTGCACACAAAGTAGATCCAGATCAGATGGCTCCTGTAAGAACCGTCTGATAAGGGTCTACTCTGTTTGTGGAATTATGTAGATTGGATTCTACAGTTTCTGCCAATACACAAATACACTGTCTTCATATGCCATTTAGAAAATTTAGCTAATAAATATTCATGATGTCATCTTTGTTGACTTGAATATTCATGAGGAAAAGGGTTATTGAGTGTAGCATAGATGGCTGTATCCGTATTAGATATGTAGATATATATTCAGACAACACCTGACGGCTGAACTTCAGTCAACCATACCTCTCTGCAGAGAAAATACAGATATAGACAGACTACACCTGACAGCTGGCCTTCAGTCAACCATACCTGTCTGCAGAGAAAATACATATATTAGATATATAGTTATATAGACAGACTACACCTGACAGCTGACCCTCAGTCAACCATACCTGTCTGCAAAGAAAATACAGATATAAACAGACTACACCTGAAAGCTGACCTTCAGTCAACCATACCTCTCTGCAGAGAAAATACAGATATATACAGACTACACCTGACAGCTGACCTTCAGTCAACCATACCTGTCTGCAGAGAAAATACAGATATAGACAGACTACACCTGACAGCTGGCCTTCAGTCAACCATACCTGTATGTAGAGCAAATACAGATATAGACAGACTACACTTGACAGCTGGCCTTCAGTCAACCATACCTGTATGCAGAGAAAATACAGATATCACCCTTTACTCCATTTATAAGTGACTGCCATGGCCATATGTATATTATATATTAAATGCCAAAAGCAAACAGAACAGACCCTGTATGACAGCTCATGCAGGAACCCTCAGATCTGAGTCTACTCTGTATGCAAATGTGTAAAAAGATGCTGATTTTTGTTGATTTTCCAAAATGGAATGACCCATCAGTATTTAACCCTTTCCCTCATATAAACGTGTTTTCACGCATTTCCAAACAGAGTAGACCCAGATCAGACGGCTCCTAGAGGAGCCGTCTGATCAGGGTCTGCTCTGTTTGCTAATGGAATTTGATAGATCTGTTTCTTTGCTTTCTAAAATGTCTGCATTGTTTCACCTTCCATATTTCATTATAACTATTTTGGCCATGAATATTCAGTAGGTACCGAAAATTGGCCTAAATATAGAACAGGGATAGGGGTAACAATGGAGTTCAGTATGGAAGGTTTTAACTTGCTAGAGAATTTTGAATTTTTCTGACCATAGAGCTCCTCTAGGAGCCCTTTGATCTGGATCTACATTGTTTTGTAAAAGATATAATACACTTGTTTACAGCATTCAAATTAACCCTTTCCCTAATATAAACGTGTTTTCACGCATCTGCAAACAGAGAAGACCCAGATCAGACGGCTCCTAGAGGAGCCGTCTGATCAGGGTCTGCTCTGTTTGCTAATGGATTTTGAAAGATCTGTTTCTTTACTTTCTAAAATGGCTACAAGGTTCTACCTTCCATATTTTCTTGTAACTATTTTGTCCATGAATATTCAGTAGGTATTGAAATTTGGAATACACATAGAACAGGGAAAGGGTTAATGCTTTCGTTACTGTGAGTAAATATACGATAAACATTTAGATCTAGATTAGATGCTGAATAACTGACTCAGATACACATTACTTTGTGTTCCACTAGTTGTAAATTATTCTGTAGATGTTTTTAGTTATTTTAATTTTAACCCATTCCCTCATATTGATGACTTTTGACAACTCTGGAAAAAGTCAATTTGTGAAACCATTGTGATAAATAGAGCAATTGCTCCTATAGGAGCAAATGCTCTATTTATCACAATGGTTTCAAACTACAAAATTCTAAAAAAAATCTTTTCTCTAGTTAATGTTCCTTTTCGGTAGATTTATTTAAAGAGGTGGTATCTAATGGTTAAATGGGTTAAATGTATAATCCTGTATAAACTCTGTAGAGGCCCTATGATGTCAATATTTTAGTTGATTTTGTAGAATAGTTTTGTTACTTTTATCATTTCAGGATGTGTACTTTTTATCATTTCAGTGTTTGTACTATCTGTATTATAAAATGCTACAACTTCCAACAGATACTAAAATGTTTTTAACCCATTCCCTCAGAGGCCTTATTTTAGACACCACATCTCTGAAACAATCTACTGAAAAGTAGCATTATCATGTACTACATTAAAAGAAAATTTTAGAATTGTGTAGTTTTGAAACCATTGTGATAAATAGAGTAATTTGCTCCTATTACACACAATGGTTTCCAGAAGTGACTATGACAGAGGTGTAGAAAGGCATATTTATTGAGGAAAGGGTTAAGATAGAAAGCCATTTTTTTTAAAACTCTGCAGCAACATTACTTTAAAGTACTGTAACAGATTTACATAAACATGTGTAGATGTTAGATAGATAAGCATATGAATGGTCAATGGTGGTTTGTAAACATTTTATAGAACTTCTGACAAGAGAACTTTTAATGCCTTGACTTCATGTATATAGCTTTTATTGCCTATAGGAGCTATCTGATCTGGGTCTGCTCTGTTTACAAAGAGGTTAAAAAGCATATTTCTATAGTAAAGGGTTGACCATACTGTTATTTTAACTACGGTAGATTTGCAATTTTTATTTCAGTCTGAAGCTAAAGGCAAAAAGAAGACTCCTCGACCACCACAGAAAAAAGATGCGGTGAGTGCTCTCTATTAATATTTATGTTCCTTAACCCTTTCCCGCATAGTGACGACTTTTGACGACTCTGTAGAAGTCACTTTATGAAACCATTGTGATAAATAGAGCATTTGCTCCTATAGGAGCAAATGCTCTATTTATCACAATGGTTTCCAACTACAAAATTCTAAAATTTTCCTTTTCTCTAGTTAATGATCCTTTTCGGTAGATTTATTCAAAGAGGTTGTATCTAAAAATAGCCTATACGGTAAAGGGTTAACTCTTTTTCTGCCTATGGTACATCTGTGATTACCTATGCTAACAGTTTGGATCCAGATGAGATGCCGAGTAAGTCAGTGTCTCATCAGGACGCAAGCTGTTTGTTACTGTGGTAACGGTTTTCAAAGAATAGAGGAGAAAGTTAAACAAACAAATATTGCAGCAGACAAAACATTTTGTAGACAGTTTTTGGCAGCGAAAATAGTTAACTCCTTGCATGTTTGTACTGAATACATGCAAACAGTTTGGATCCAGACAGGGTACCAGCATTCAAACTGTTTGACACTCTTTGAGAATTACAGCAAACAACAATTACATAGTGTATAACTCTTTGCACGCTGAGTAATTTTTCATCTGCAACAATTGTCGTCTGCTTCAATTCTAAATATTAACTTTCTCTCATTTCTTTGCAAAAATATGGTCAAGATGACAAACAGTTTGGATCCTGATGAGACGCAGCATTATGTGGCGTCTCATCTGGATCAAAACTGTTTGCATAGGTAATTGCAGTTTCGCCGCAAGCATGCAAAGAGATAAAGAGTCAAAGGATTGTGTGATACTTGAACTGTCTGTTCATTTGTATGTCTATTAGTTTCTGCCAATGGTACATCTGTGATTATTATTCAGATTATTTGTTCTTTTGTGTTGATTCTAGCAGCCTTTTCTGCTCACTATGGGCTAAATGGACGCCCAAGGGAAAGGGGAGAGTATACAGAAAAGTGGGTGCGACACCCTACTCTTATTATTGACAGAGTTTCTCAGGTTATTTTAGATGCCCAGTGTAAAGCACTGATACAATGGCCCTCAGTTTATAGTCTCATCTGAAGACTCAGATTCAGATTATTTGCAAGTTTCAATATATAAATAGCTGAACCTTTAACCCTCTACTTCATGAGTATTCATGTAAAAAAAGAACAATTTCATGTACAGTAAAACCTCTCTATAACGACCCCTAAATTGTGCTAATTGGTTGGTATTTTAGGCATGTGGTTGCTTAAAGCAAGGTGAAAGTAAAACAGAATGTTTCTGTTTTATTTTCACCTTGCTTTAAGCTTCCACCTGCCTTTAACACAAAATACTTAATGTAATTTAGTGGTCATTATAGAGAGGTTTTACTGTATGTTAATTAGATTGGCATATGAACACAGAAAATTTTGGACATGGCAGTAACTGTAGAGTCATATCTTTATTATCCAAAAGCAAACAGAGCAGACAAGATGGCTGTTACAGAAACCATCTGATCTGGGTCTACTGTTGGCAAATGCACAGAAAGGTCTATTTATGGAAAATGCAGAATATATCCAAAGTGGAACGACTCATTAGTTTTCATTTAGCTTGCAAGGCTGTAACTTGCTATAGCTATTTAATTGACAAACAGTGCAGACCCTGATTTGGTTCTGATCTGGATCTACACTGTTTTGCAAATGCTAGTCCACTCGTTTCTAGCTTCCAGTGGGCTTAAGACACTAACCTCAGCGCAACAGTTGTCTTCCAATCTTAAAATATTGTTTTCTCCATTCCTTTTTAAAAAATTGGACCAGTATCAAACAATTTGACTATATAAATAGCTTCAGATGTAGTTCCAGACTGCATATAAAGTCAATGCAAAGTTTTAAGATCGTTTAAAAAATGAAATTTTGGAGGCGTTGAAAAGCGTCACTATGAGAGAATGCCAGGTTAGCAAATCAGCTAAAATAATATTCACAAAGGAATTATTTCATGCCTGACTTCTATTCCGTTTTTTTTTAATTCACATGAATATTCATCATGTAAAGGGTTATATAGAAGTGACAGTAGGATATTGAGACTGCCCTGGTTCTTGTTTTGTCCTGTCAGACCTTGACTTACATGTGAGAAGGCCACAGTAAAACTTGTGTCTGTTGCTGTATGATAGCTCCCACCTGTCAGTCAAACCATCATCGGACACAATAAAACCATGATACAATTTATGATAAATACCATAATTAAACCTTTACTCCACAAATATGCCTGTCTATGCCTTTGCAAACAGAGTAGACTCAGATCAGACAGCTCCAAATTATTAGGAGCTATCTGATCAAGGTCTGCTTTTTTTGTTTAGGATATAATATAGAATAGATATGATTCTACAATTTCTATCATGGCCAAAAAGTCCTGCGTCCATTTGCTATTATATCAAACATTCAAATTAATATACATGATGTCAGTATTTCTTGAATGAATATTCATGAAACAGTGTAAATCCAAGTATTCAAAAACCTGCTAGTCCCTGTCATCTAGTTTGTACAGCTGAACAACCAATGTGGCAGCATTTCGACTGACATAGTAGCAGTGAAGACGCAGATCTGAACTGGTTTTGCACTGTTTGCCCAAGTTTATTTCTGTCTGAATACTTAGAGTAATTAAGGTAGTCTCTTTTATTGACCTAAGTTTTTTCTGACCGAATATTTTGTCTTATTAGAGCAATACCGTAAATTTTCTAATACGACCACCTATAAAAAGTCTAACTGTGGATTTCTTAACAGATGGTAGCTTAATGCCGGACAAAAGTTGTACAGAATGCTCCCATAGGAGCTTTCTGCATTATGTTTGCTCTGCATTAACAAGCACCTGCTTCCATAGACTTCTGTGTTGATTAAATTATGTGGTCACTTTAGTGAGTCTTGATTGTATCACAAATGACAGGTTCAGGACAGTATCTATCAGTTTATGTTTTTGCAAGACAGGATATAAATATGTCATCATCAGTTTGTGTTGTAAACAAAGGGTGAATTAGCTACCACATTCTTAGGCTTGGGACCATTAAATAATCTTAACCCTTTCCTTCATATAAACCCCTTTTCATGCATTTACAAACAGAGTAGACCCAGATCATACAGCTCCTATAGGAGCGGTCTGATCAGGTTCTGCTCTGTTTGCTTATGAATGGTATAATATAGATTTGATTCTACAGTTTCTGCCTGAGCCAAAACATCCTTAATGTACAATGTATATGCTATCATAAGAATTAAGCTGATAAATATTCATATCATAATTCCTTACATGTTTGTATTTTAAATATGTCGTCTTCATTGAAAGCCATTTTGTATTTGTCAACATGGGGAGAATTAACTTAGGCTTGAGACAACAGAATAGTCTATTAATACCCTTTACTCCAGGAATATTTACGTAAGAAATAATGACATCAGGGATATTTATTGGCTGTTTTTTTATAATGTAAAATTTTTCAAAGGCCTTAGTTAATGTTTTGCATTGACGGAAACACAGGATATTTTGGTATTGGTAGAAACTGTAGAATCAAATCTAAGACATATCAAAAACAAACAGATGGCTCCTACAGCCTTGGAAAAGCGCTTATATGACAGAAAGGCTAAAATAGCATATTAACACAAGAAAGGAGCGGTCTGATCTGGGTCTACTCTGTTTGCAAATGCGTGAAAACACGTATATATATAAGGGAAAGGGTTAAGACAGAACTGAAATTTATGCAGAACAAAAGTTATTACATTTGTTCTTAGGGGTCTGTACCACTTCACGGGTGTCTATGTATACCCCAATGAAGCGGTAAGACCCATATGCATTTGTTCTGTATTAACCCTTTACTCAATGAATATTCCTGAATGTAAGAAATAATGACATGGTGATTATTTATTAGATTGTTTTTTGTAATGGCAGATTGACACAAGAATATTTTGGCCATAGTAGAAAGAGTAGAATCGTATCTACATTATTTCATAAGTAAAAGGAGCAGACCCTGATCAGACAGTTCCAGTTGGAGCTGTCTGATCTGGGTAAACTCTGTTTGCAAAGGTGTAGAAAAGTATGTTTATTGGGTAAAGGGTTAACCCTTTCCCTCATAGAAATGTGTTTCCACGCATTTGCAAACAGAGTAGACCCAGATCAAATGGCTCCTAGAGGAGCTGTCTGATCAGGGTCTGCTCTGTTTGCTTATATGCTTTGATAGATATGTTTCTTTACTTTCTAAAATGGCTACAATATTCTACCTTCCATATTTTTTTATTACGATTTTGTTAATGAATGTTCAGTAGGTATTGAAATTTGACCTAAATACAGAACAGGGATTAAACCCTTTACCTGTTGAATATTCATGAAAGAATGACATCATGAATAGTGGATTTTTATATAAATACAGGAGCCATCCAGTCTGAGTCTGCTCTGTTTGCTTATGGAATAGTATAGATATGATTCTGAAGTCTACTAGGGCCATGATAAAAAATATTAAGTGAAAATTCATGAGCTCTTGAAGTGGCATCAGTGTATCAAAACTGCAGAGAGGATCACAAAGAGTTTAGGCCAGGCAAAATTTAACCATTTCTTTGTTTAATATTTGTTCAATGTTTCTTCACCTCATGAATATTCATGAACAGAATCAATAAAATGGAACATGCAAAGGGTATTGATATTCACTGTTGTGGGAATTGCATAATCAAATTGTATGTTCTTAACCCTTTCCCTGTTCTATGTTTATTTCAAATTTCAATACCTACTGAATATTCATTAACAAAATAGCTATAATGAAATCTGGAATGTGGATTATAGTAGTCATTTTAGAAAGTAAAGAAACAGATCTATCTAATTCTATTAGCAAACAGAGCAGACCCTGATCAGACGGCTCCTTGAGGAGCCGTCTGATCTGGTTCTTCTCTGTTTGCAGGTGCGTGAAAACATGTTTATATGAGGGAAAGCGTTAAACAAACAGGGCAGTCCCTGATTAAATGGCTCCTATAGGAGTCATCTGATCTGTGTCTACTCTGTTTGCAAAGCCATTAGTAAGTGTTTATATGAAGGAAAGGTTTTAAGCATTTTTCAGCATATCACTGTATAGACAGACTGAACAAAACTGGCTGCAATATTTCCATCTTGAAGGGTGGTCAAATGACAACGGAACAAATTCCTGTGTATAATATTTACCAAAGACATCAGATAACAAACTTGACTAACAAAAATTACAAAATCATAACGTTGTACTGTAGAATCTTCTAAAGCAACCGTTTAACAAATAAATAAGGTGGTCTTAACCCTTCGCTTGCTGAATTTTAAAATACATTTCTCCTTCTTTACCCATGCCCTGTTGTATGAGTTTTACATATACCTTCACTGTGTACAAGTATTTCGCTGTGTAATCACTGCTGTGGAGTGCACTGGTTGCACAATCAACTTGTAAATAGTGCAGACCCTGATGAGACAGCTCCTACAGGAGCTGTCTCATCTGGGTCTTCACTATTTACAGGTAGGTGTATTGACGTGAACAGCAAGCAAAGGGTTAAAAAGCAGATGGTTGCTAAACCCTTTCCCTCATAAAAAGCATTTTCAAACCTTTGCAAACAGAGTTGACCCAGGCCGAGGGTCTGCTCTGTTTGCTTGTTCAATACTATAGGTCTGATTCTATAATTTCTACCAATAGCAAAAAATAATGTGACCATAATTATGCTGTCATAAAAAATCAGCTGATAGATAGATATTCATGATGTCATTATTTCTTTTATGAATATTCAATAGGGAAAGGGTTAATGCAAAAAAAACCTAATTAATTTTCGTCCATCATAAAGCTACCATCTGTAATAAAGACCAACTATTAACCCTTTCCCTGTTCTGCATTTAGGCCAATTTTCAATACCTGCTGAATATTCATTAACAGTATAGTTATAAAGAAATATGGAAGGTAGAACATTGTAGACATTTTAGAAAGCAAATAAACAGGTCTATCAAACTCTATTAGCAAACACTGAGTAGACCCTGATCAGACGGCTCCTCTAGGAGCCATCTGATCTGGGTCTACTCTGTTTGCAAATGCATGAAAAAACGTTTATATGATGGAAAGGGTTAACCAGTTACTTTATTTATATGCCTTTCTATGCCTTTACAAACAGTCTACCCACATCAGATGGCTCGGCTCCAGTAGGAGTCGTCTGATCAGGCTCTGTTTCCTTATGAAATAAGATAAATCTACTTATTCTGTCATGATGGAAATAGTGTGAATATAAAAAGTTATTTTAAAAATTAATTCCGTTTATAATTTGTTTTATATTCTGGGATGATATCATTATTTCTTACACAAATATTCACAGAGTAAAGGATTATACAGGGACTGTATTGATACATTTACCGAGTACTATCACATCGAAAGCCACATTTATATATTGATGTCTGACGCATAACCCTTTGCATGAAGATCCCGCCTTTTCATTATATTCATGCTACCATTATTTCTTATATAAATATTCATGGAATAGAGGGTTAAATTGTATTAACCCTTTCCTCCATAAATACGCCTTTCTACGCCTCTGTAATAGTCACTTTATGAAACCATTGTGATAAACAGAGCATTTGCTCCATAGGAGCAAATGCTCTATTTATCACAATGGTTTCAAATCTACACAATTTTGAAATTTTCCTTTTCTCAAATTAATGCTCCTTTTCGGTAGATTTATTTAAAGAGGTAGAGTCTAAAAGTAGCCTATGGAGGAATGGGTTAAGACAGGGTTACAATAATGTTGTTAACTGGTTAAGTACAATGGCCATAAGTTTTAGTATAACACAGTTTGCTTTATGTACAAAGAGTTCGGTGAACAATCTTCTCAATCTGACCCTTACCAATTGCCCAGTGCAACCTGACTCACATTTGCAAACAGCTTGGATCCAGATGAATCGGTGAGGAACTCAGCATCTCATCCAAATCCAAGCTGTTTGACATTCATTTAGAAGTTTGAATGAATCAGATGTAAAATAAAAAATGCAACATATTGGATTGTTGCAGAATAAGGGTTAATTTTGATAGAGTGTACATGAAGTCTAGAAATTTAACCCTTTACTCCATGTATTCATGTATTTGTTTTACCATGGCAGAAACTGTAGAATCATAATTCATAAGCAAACAGAATAGACCCAGATCAGATGGTTCCCATAGGAACCATGTGATCTTGGTCTACTGTGTTTGCATAGGTGTAGAGATGCATATTTATGGAGTAAAGGGTTAGTATGCTTTGTATCGTTCGTAACCCTTTACCAAAATGAATATTCATGCAAGAAATAATGACAGAAATATTAATTATGGTAGCTAAGATGTCAGGAACTGTTGAATCAGATCAGTCACAAGATGCACTTGGTGCTTACCCACTGATAACAATGGCAGAAGAATTTACTTTGAAATTTTAGCATTTAACTATTTATCTCATAGATATATGCCTTATAGCGCTTTAATAAACAGAGTTAACCCATTCCCCCATAGACTATTTTTAGATCCAACCTCTTTGAATAAATCTACTGAAAAGGAGCATTAACTAGAGAAAAGGGAAATTTTAGAATTTTGCAGTTTTGAAACCATTGCAATAAATAGATCATTTGCTCCTAAGGAGCAAATGCTCTATTTATCACAATGGTTTCAAGAAGTGACTATTACAGAGGTGTATAGGAAGGCGTATTTATGGAGGAAAGGGTTAACCCAGAATTAGATGACTCTTGTAGTAGCTGTCTGATCAGGGTCTGTTGTTTGCCTATGAAACAATACAGATCTGACTGTACTGCCCATGCCATGGTCATAAATCCCCTTGTTCTGATGATGATAATTATACCATTATCAATATTCGTAATTTGTCATTAATTCTAATGAATATTCATTGGGTAAAGGGTTTAAATATCACTCGATCAGTAAAGGTGAAAACACAGACCATATGGTATACAGATTAATCATTTTAATGGGAGAAATAGAATAACTGGTATTTACAAGTATAGTACACCCAGATCAACATGGTACTAGAGAAGCTAATTTTCGATATCTTGAACTTCAAGGGACCATACAAATTACTTCAAAATAACAGAAGTTTGAATCATCAGATTTCTAATTTGAACAATTTCTCAAGTTCACAGCTTAATGCAGGTCTAAAGTAATGCTGAAAGCTCCTATAGGAGCTTTCAGCATTACGATTGATCTGAATTAAGCTGTCACATATGTTTCTAGATATGTGTAGTGATACATTTTAGAACAATTCTGTATTGGAATTTTATTTTTGAAGGACAAAACTTTAATTTGAAGTTATCCCGAATTTCGAGTTATCCGAGTTCGAGATATCTAAGATCAACTGTTTTTGCAATTTGAAATACCAAATATTTTAGTTAGCAATAATTAAACCATGAACTTCATACACAAAAATGTATGTTTTAACATTAGCACTATACATGTTTTATTCTTTGACCATATTTTTGAAAAGAAATGAGAGAAATTTAATTTTAAGAATTGAAGCAGACAACAATTGTAGCAGATGAAAGATTGCTGTTCAAAGTGGGGCTTGTTGCCATTTGACCTTACTTTCAAAATGTTTCAGAAAGTTTCTTGAGAAATTACATACCACATGACAAACAGGTTGGGTCCTGATGAGATATACCTAGTTACTGATCATCTCATCTGGACCCAAGATGTTTGCAAATGTTGGTCAGGTTGCGCTTAGCAGACCAAGGTTTAAATATATTTAACCCTTTCAACCCGGGAGATGCATGCACTGTCATATGCAAACAGTGTAGACCAAGATCAGAGGGCTCCTAGAGGTGCCCTCTGATCTGGGTCTGCACTGTTTGTCATTCAGAATCCTCAAGCAAGTTTAGATTGGACATTATAGTTAAACGCTGATGGGTTATCACACTATGATAATTCAAGGTTGAAAGCGTTAAAGTAAAAAAGATCAGCAATGACTTCTAAATCATGACTGAACAGTCTTTGGTAGAACACTGTACTGTAAAGAAACCAATTTTCTGCTTAAGAGTTCAGAGTTTAGTGTTAGGTCTGGACTCCATTGCAATGGAATCAAATTCATGGTGTTTCTCATGTTTCCTTGCTTTAGGTTTTTCCCCATTTTGGTACTTCGTGCTTTCACTTCTGTACAGAGGGTTCACAACTTTCTCATTTTCTTTTCTGAACTCTGGTGCCTCTACCTTCCATGCTTCTTCTACATCCTCATCATCTATATACTCTCTCTCTTTGGTCAGATCCTTCGGTCCCATTGTCCACTGAATGTTTGGATTTTTACCATCATTCACAGGGAATTCTAAACCTTTTGGATGAGCACCTATAGTGATTGGCACATCTATGCTAAGTTCTCCACCCCCTGACAATTCTAGTCTAAACTGAAAGGCGTAAGTTAGATCAATGATATCACAAAACGTGAGAAATGACTCTGGAATGTATGGTGGGATGGGGATTCTCACATTCTGCCAGCGTCGTCCATCCCCTTCCACCAGCTCATAATCGTCTCTGCGTTTATTGACAATCTGCCTATGTGACACGGCATTTTTCTGAGCATGGTAATTACTGTACATCACGAGGGAGGCCTGGATGGCTGTAATACGGACGGGACTTTTATTCTGAACCTCAGCCTCTATGTGAATGTCATCACCAGGCACAAAGCCTGTTTTGTTCACTTCAACACGAGCTTTAATTTTCCCCCATGAACACATTGAGAAAAACTTCTTTGATATTTCTCTTTCCACTTTCTCACCGAGCTCCTGGGGTATCTCAGCCCTCCTCATGACAAGGAATGGCTCCGTGGCAATGATGTTACTGCCAGGTTTCTCACCATTCACGGCTGCCTTCAGGATATAGGTGATGCTGCCATACTTGCCAATGAAGGATGACGGGATGTTCACGGGCAGCTTATACTCAAATGGGAAGTCGTGATAGCCTTGATCTATCAGCTTGGGTTTCTCTGAAGAATCAAATATCACCTGCAATATATAAATAATATACCTCAAATATACTTACATAAATAACATACATAAAATATAACCTGCAATACATAAATAAGAAAAACATCAAATATCCCTTGTAATACATAAATACATATGTAAACCAGTGATGACTGATATTTTTTATGTAAACCAATGATATTTTTTCCAAACATGTAGGCTTTGATGTTTCCGCTTTCATTATTTGTCAAGTAGTGGGTAAACTTTACTAGTTACAAATACTATGAATATTAATATTAATCAGCTAATTTAATATAATTGGCATCATGAAAAAAGCATTTTTATCATGGCAGGAACTGTAGAAATTGGTCTATGTTATTTTATAAGCAAACAGAGCAGTCCCTGACCTGATGGGTCCTACTGGGTCTGTCTGATCTGGGTCTACACTATTTGCAAAGATGTTAACCCTTCGCTTGCTGAATTTTAAAATACATTTCTCCTTCGATACCCATGCCCTGTTGTATAATTACATATATCTTCACTGTGTACAAGTATTTTGCTGTGCAATCACTGCTGTGGAGTGCACTGGTTGCAGAATCAACTTGTAAATAGTGCAGAACCTGATGAGACAGCTCCTGCAGGAGCTGTCTCATCTGGGTCTTCACTATTTACAGGTACGTATATTGACAAGAATAGCAAGCGAGGGGTTAAAAGGCATATCTAACGATTGAATGATTTAAATCTGATGGGAACTCCGTGATCTTTTAAGTACATGTTATGACAGATCAAAACATTGTGGTGGCTTGTAATAAATGTGTCTTTGTTAAATTGTTACTGACCTTGGTCGCAGTTATGTAGTTTTCATTGGACTGCATGGGGCCGTAGTAATCATCATCCCAGGAGCAGAGTCCCTCCCCAAGTATAGTGATGTACACGGACTGTACTACAGTACTCCTGAATAGGTTCATACCTGAAAAAAACAAAACACCCAGCTACTCAAATTGTACTATCCTAAATAGTTGGACAGACATACTAAAACCTTTCTTAACCCTTTCCCTATTGGAATATTCATGCAAGAAATAATGACATTGGTATGTACACAGGATCTTTTGGTATTGGTAGCAACTGTAGAGTCAGATTTATTATAATATCTGAAGCAATCAGAGCAGACACTGATCAAACAGTTCCTATAGGAGCTATTCTGTTTGCA
Organism: Azorinus chamasolen; assembly: GCA_963576725.1. NCBI lineage: Eukaryota > Metazoa > Mollusca > Bivalvia > Cardiida > Solecurtidae > Azorinus > Azorinus chamasolen. The sequence goes on from OY755241.1 coordinate 90,064,948, forward strand.
AAGGTGTTTATGAGGAAATGAAATTAACAAGACATTCAAATTAGTACCAATGCAGGCAGCAACTTAACCCATCCCCTTACAGTTCTGTGTTTATTACAAATTTTAATACCTAATGAATAATCATGGATAAAAAAGTCAGAAAATAGTTACTGATTTTGCCCCTGATTATCTCCCCTGGTTGGTACTTACTTATTTTGCCCCTGATTATCTCCCCTGGTTGGTACTGGTACTGTTCATCAATGTCATGCTCCAGGCTGATGGTGACATTCTCAAAGATAGACTGTCTCGCTGCCATGGCTGTCTGCTGCGTGTTGGGCTGTCTTTAATAGTTCCTCATATCTGAAAGTATACAATGTCCTCAGTATGTCTCTACCTTGTACTCCATGAATATTCATGTAAGAAATAATGACATCAAGAATATTAATTGAATTTACGTGAATTGTTATAACGGCACATGGACTCATGAATTTTTAGCCATTGTAGTAGTCTGATCTGGGACTACTCTGTTTGCAAAGTTGTAGAAAGGCGGATTTGTCATATATAAAGCCAATCAGTATATAACCCATTCCCACTTAGGCTATTTTTAGACTTAACCTCTTTGAAAAAGTCTACCCAAAAGGAGCATTTACTAGAGAAAAGAAAATATTTAGAATTGCACAGTATTGAAAGAATTCTGATAAATAGAGCATTTGCTCCTATGGAGCAAATGCTCTATTTATCAGAATTCTTTCAAAAAGTGACTTTTACAAAATTGTAGAAGTGCGTCTTTGTCAAACTGCAGAGTCCATTCCGAGGGCTTGGTGCAAAACTATTCGAACTCCTTCACTTCACTTTAGTGAAGGAGTTAGAATAGTTTTGCACCAAGCCCTCGATTCAGTATGAAAGACTTAAACTTGCTAGAGGATTTTGAGGGTCAGGGCTCCTCTACACTGTTTGCAAATGACAGCACATGCGTGTCCCTCTTTGTACTCTAATTAATTATTAAGTGTTTGGAAACCAAGTCTCCCTTATCTACCAATTTGTAAAAAGGGCAATGATTGCAGAGATGTTCTGCCTTGTATGCTCAGCCACATGAATCTGTTCCATTTGTTGTAACTTTAGCTGTATTCCTGAATCATCTGTTACCATGCTTTGTGAATAGCATCGTCTCATCTTAACCTTTTCCTTTATATACATGTAAACACTTTTGCATGCCTATATGCAAACAGATTAGACCTAGATCAGATGGCTCCTGGTTGCTTATGAAATTATAAAAAATCTGATTTTATAGTTTCTACCAATACCAAAACATCCTGTGCATAATAATACATTATACCATTGTAAAAATTCAGCTAATAAATATTCATGATGTCATCATTATTACATGAATATTCAACAGCGTACTGGTTAATCTATGCTGGGTAGATAAATTATCAGGAAACTAAAAATTGATCGATACACTACTTGTACAGGTATGGTGCCTCGGACCATTTGAAACTCTGAGACGGTTGACTGAATAATTGATCAGCTCCAATTTCTTCACATATCCTGTATCTTTCTAATCATTATAGACGTCCCCTTCTCGTATTAACCCTTTACTCCAGAAATACGCCTTTCTACACCTTTGCAAACAGAGAAGACCCAGAACAGATGGCTCCTGTAGGAGCCATCTGATCAGGATCTGCTCTGTTTGCTTATGAAATAATATAGATATGACTCTACAGTTTTTGCCAAGGCCAAATATTTCTTGTGTTCATAATTATGCCATAATAAAAATGAATCAAATAGATATTTCTTACATGAATATTCATGATAGATCTGACTCTACAATTTCTACTAATACCAAAACACCCTGTGTATATAATGTATGCTTTTATAAAAGACTTAAGTTCAGCTAATAAATATTCATAATGTCATTATTTCTTACATAAATATTCAACAGGGAAAGGGTTAAATAACCGCTCTGATGCGTTTTTTGCTTAGAATGGCATGTTCAAGTTTAAATTGTTTCCATTTGTCACACTGTGTAAATAGCGAAGAATTTTAATTAATTTAATTTCTCTTCCTGGTCGTTTGAAAGTGTTTATTTGTTAAAGCTTTCACTCCATGAATAGTTGAATATTCATGCAAGAAATAATGACATAATGAATATTAAATAACTGAATTTGTATAATCCAATTTCATAAGCAAACAGAGCAGACCCTGATCAGAAAGCTCATATTATATAGAAGCTGTCTTATCTCCGTCCTCATCTGTTTGCAGGAAACCCCACTCCCCCATATAAACACTTTTTGATGCCTTTGCAAACAGAGTAGACCCAGATCAGACAGCTCAGGGGCTATCTATGTCTGCTCTGTTTGTATATGATATAGATATGATTCTACATTTACTGATTCAGCACTGGTCAAAAATACCCATGTCCATATGTTAATGCAACACTTAATCATGAAGTCACTATTTCTTACATGGATATTCATGGAGTATAGGGTATGGTAGGACTTTATGGGTAGTTGGCATTACACAATATCAGTTCATGATTTTTCATAATGTGATAAATTATTACAGAAAGGGTTAACACTGAGCAAAATGACAGCAGTTTATTGTCCACTTAAATTGTAAGAGCTTAGGTTCTCATCTGAATCCAAACAGTTTGCAAAGTAACATGTCATGCACACAACTTGCACTTGTGTAACAGTAGTTATAAAAATTAATATTGGTGAAATGAGAGCCACACCCACTTTACAAACTGTTTCAACACGCTGTCATGGTGTGTTGTGTTTGCTTAAGGTTTATTTGAAGTAGAGATATCAATCAGGCTTCAATCAGGAATGTTATCTGGCTACCAATCTTATAAAACATTTACACATACACAGTAAATTACTGCTAAGGTGCTAACCACTGTCACACAAATTTGAAATATTAATATCCTGAATATATTTCATTAATTGAATATTTATAATGCCTTAAATGAACAAAGTTGTTTTGGAGGATTTGTCAGAAACTGTGTGATAAAAATTAACATAAGCAAACAGAGCAGACCCTCTTCAGATGTAGGACCCGACGCTCTAGGTCTACTCTGTTTGCAGTGGTGTGAATAGGCCTATATATACATCTTCATTTCCTACCTGGTTGACGTGGCATACACCATTATATGGTTGAATTGGTTTCACAATGAAAACGCCCTCCTAGGTTCACACACAATTGGTGACTAAGTCATTTGATCCTTTACTACATAGATAGACCTTCTTATGCTTTGCAAACAGAGTAGACCCAGATCAGATGGTTGCTCGGTCTGTAGGAGCAGTCTGATCAGAGCCTTCTCTGTTTGCTTGTGATATAATATAGATTGGATTCTACATGTACAGTTTCTGCAAGGTCAAACTTTTTTTACCCCTTTACAAAGAGAGTAGACCCAGATCAGTACTCCCCCAAGGTGTACTTAGTTTGGTTTATTTAACCTTTTCCCTGTTCAATATTCATGTACAAAGTGTTGACATCATTAATATTTATAAGCTGATTTTTTATAATGGTATATATGCATAGTATTACAGGAGTTATTGATACTGATGAAAACCAGAGTCAAATCTGTTATAATTTCATGAGCAAACAGAGCAGACCCTGATCAGATCTGGGTCTACTCTATTTGCAAATGCGTGAAAAGGAAAGGGTTAAAATGTCAATGTTTGTTAATACCCTAAGTATTCAGACAGGCAAACCATGGTAAAGAGTGTAGACCTGCTCCTATAGACCTGCTCCTGCCATCTGATCTGGGTCTACTCTGTAGGCAAAAGCTTTTAAAAGTTTCGCTATCAAGTAAAGAGTTATTTTATGATAACCTTTGCAAATGGTTTGGACACTTTGGATCCAGCTGAAGAAATCCAAACTGTTTGACACTGTATTGTTGAAGAGAAATCAAGAAAAAATAATTTTGAAGAATTTCAGCCGACTACAGATTTTGCAGACAACAAGTACTTAGTGTGTTTGTTACTGGGTAGATTTAATCAATATATTGAACCAAGCTGACACTACTGTGCATGGGTTCAGTACCCTACCTGACAGCAGAATGTTCTCCTTTCTTCTAATCATTTAAAACCTTTACCTCATACAAAAACCTTTTCATGCAGATGCAAACAGCATAGACAAATCAGGGTTTTCTCTGTTTTATATATGTATAGATTTGATTCATGGCCAGTAATTCATCTATCAAAATTCCAAGTAGAAAGTACCCAGTTATAGTCTACTTTCAGTCCAAATGACTGCTCAACCAACTGTACATAAATTAGCAAACAGAGCAGACCCTGATCAGATGGCTCCTACAGGTCTGCCGGCCTACTCTGTTTGCAAATGCATGAAAAGGCATTAATATGAGAGAATTGGATTAAGCTCTGAGGAAACAGGAAGTGCAGACCGTGTGTAGACCATTTATCCACAATAGTCTTGACTAAGGCTGTGACCTTAGTCTATTGTCTTTCCGAAACCAACAAAACCGAATATTCATGTAAGAAATAATGACATTTTAAATGTTCATTACATTAATTGTCAAAAATAGCATATGGACATGTGGCCATGGCATAAATTGTAGAAGCATATTCATATTATATCATAGGCAAACAGCAGATCTTGATCAGACAACTCCTGTCTGATCTAGGTTTACTCTGTTTGCAAAGGTGAAGAAAGGCATATTTATGGGGTAGCAGGTTATACAGGGTGACAACTAGGCATCACTTGATTCTATACTCCATTAATCGTAACGCCTTTCTATGCCTTTTCAAACAGAGTAGACCCAGATCGGACGGCTCCTATTGGAGCCGTCTGATCAGGGTCTGCTCTGTTTGCTTATGATATACCGGCGGTAATATAGATTATGATTCTACAGTTTTTACCAATGGCCAAAAATTCCTGTGTCCATGTGCTATTATAACAACTAATCTAATTAATAGATTGAGATGTCATTATTTATAACATGAATACTCATAGAGTAAAGGGTAATTCTGTCCGGCTATCGACACATGCCCAGTATGTGGACACATACATGTGTTACTTCGATGTTATGTTGACAGTAAAATCAGAGTAAATAATGTGGTAACCTTGATCTGCCATATAACAATATCTATATTATTGCAAAAACACTGATCAACTGTCATAGTTTATGACGGGCAACTTATGACCGAAGTCATAAAACATTTGCCAAGGCAAGTCAATTGTGCTTCCCATAATTGATCTGTTAACATTTGTTTTATTTGTTCATGTATTTCGCTTTAATGATTTACGCTCTGAATTACTGCAGAATGAATAGAATAGATAGAATATTCATGTAAGAAATCGATAATTAATATATAAATACTTAAAACTTAAGCAGAAACTTATTACGGTAGAGCAGACTTTGATCAGACCACTCCTACAGGATCCATCTGATCTGGTTCTACTCTGATTTCAAAGGTGACAAATTTCAGGTGACTCTTTGAAGTAAGGGGTTTAGCCAAGTTTTGGTACTGAGCCCACATTTAATCATGCATACTCCAAAACACTAGAAATAAAGGCAAAATTATGGGGTGAAAGGATAATGTAATATTTTATAATGTTTTATTTAGGCCCAAATGTCAAAGAGAGAAAGTTGTTGGCCCGGTGTGAGCTCAAACCCTAATAACGCATCTTGTAAATTAAGTGATACCCAGAATTACCATAAGTATTGCACACACCCAATCTCACCATCTCTACTGGTATGTAATATTGAATAATTCAATTTGGCTCCATTTTGATTATTTTAAATTAGACTGACATACATGTAGCCCCCAAAAAGCTCCTTCAGGAACCGTTTGATCTGGATCTGAACTATGTGCCTAAGTTGGTCTTTAGTGTAAATTAGTGAATACAATTTTGAGTTATTGACAATGCCAGCTGTTACAAGCTGTTAACCCTTCTCTTGCTGAATTTTAAAATACATTTCTCCTTCTTTACCTACGCCCTATTGTATAATTACATATATCTTCACTGTCTACAACTATTTCGCTGTGCAATCACTGCTGTGGAGTGCACTGGTTGCACAATCAACTTGTAAATAGTGCAGACCCTGATCTCATCTGGGTCTTCACTATTTACAGGTAGGTATATTAACGTGAATAGCAAGCAAAGGGTTAAATTAAGTTGTCAACTGTCTGATATAACCAGTGAGCGTCAGGACATGCAAAATGACATGCACTATACACTTGTACAACTGAAATAAGGAAATGTTTATTCAGTTATTGATTTAAAGTCTTGATAACATGCCCACTCAAAAGAAGTCTGGATTTTTAAAACAGGTGTTAGCTTAATACAGGACAAAAGTCATATTTGCCCTTCATTAACCCTTTCCCTCATATAAACATGTTTTCACACATTTGCAAACAGAGTAGACCCGGATCAGACGGCTCCTAGAGGAGCTGTCTGATCAGAGTCTGCTCTGTTTGCTAATAGAATTTAATAGATCTGTTTCTATGCTTTCTAAAAATGTCTACAATGTTCCACCTTCCATATTTCATTATAACTATTTTGTCCATGAATATTCAGTAGTTATTGAAATTTGGAGTAAATATAGAACAGGGAAAGGGTTAAGCAACCACCTGCTTTAATATATACCGTCTACTTTGTTAATAAATCATGTGGTTGCTTCACTGAGACTTAATAATAGAATAGGTACATGTATTGAGAATTACTTTATATCAGCTTTATATAATAGATAAGAAAGACTGGGATCCAATCTCCACCAAAATTCCAGCCATTTTTTGCTAAAATCCCAGTTGTTACAATTATTTTACTAACAAAATGCCCAGACGTCCACACATATACAATTACCTCAGCACAAGATATTAGGTATTTCGCAACTGCCATTTTCTGTTGAGTATAATTCACACCAACTGCTACGTTATATCCTACACTGTAAAGTACCAGTGCTAACAACAGGCTAATCCGCTCAAGAATAGACCGAATTGTGTCCTCAATCAGAATGAGAAAAGTCGTGACAAGTTTTCAGTGTGAAGATTTGTACAGGTAGTCCTGGGTCTGAATAGCTATGTTATACCTTGACAGGTACACACACACTGTACAATATCGGTAAACTGGTTTAGTGGGCAGTCTAGCATGGCCTGGTATGATATTGTACAGCAGGTCTTTTTCGGGTGTCATGCTAGAGTGAGCCTATCAATCCATAACCCTTTGCTCTAGGAATATTTTTGTAATGCTACATGAATATTACTAGTTTTAATTAGATTAATTTCAATAATTGCAAATGAACAAAGGAAAGTTTGGCCATGACAGAATCTGTAGAATCAGAGCAATAATAAATATAATTACATAATCAAACAGAGCTGTCCTTGATGAGTTACTGCTTAAGTTTGAAACACTGTATTGATTTTTTCACGGAATTACAGCAGTTGGACTAAGAATTTTTCTGGAAATTTTAGGTTTTCGGGACTTTTTTCTAAACTGTAGCAGATATTGAAGTGATTTTCGGTATGCCGCTTTATTATAAGGAGTTATAGATCAAGTTTGAATTTTGATAAGCCTAGTTGAATTTTATGGAATTACAGCTATTGGACATAGAAATTTTCATAAAGTTTTAGGTTTTCCGGATTTTTTTTCTAAACCTTAGCAGATATTGATGTTATATTTGGTAAATTGGCATGTACCTTATCATAATTCTGCTGTTGACCCACTAGTAAGATAATCTGCTGTTGACCCACCAAGTTACTCAATTGTTTACCCACCAAGTTATTCCACAGCTGGCCCAATAAATTATTCCACTAGCTGTTGACTTACCAAGTTACTCCTCTATTGACTTACCAAGTTACTCCACTGTTGACCACCAAGTTACTCCACTGTTGACCCACCAAGTCACTCCTCTGTTGACCAGTCAAAGTATTCCACTGTTACTTACTTAAGTAACTCCTCTGTTGACCCACCAAGTTATGCTTCTGTTGACCACCAAGCTATTCCACTGTTGACCACCAAGCTATTCCACTGTTGACCACCAAGCTATTCCACTGTTGACCACCAAGCTATTCCACTGTTGACCAACCAAGTTATTCCACTCTTGCCTACTAAGTTACTCCACTGTTGACCCACCAAGTTACTTTGCTGTTGACCCACCTAGCTATTCCACTGTTGACCCACCAAGTTACTCTGCAGATGTGTTACTCCATTGTTCACCTGAGTCATGCCTTTTTGCTAAATTTGTTTCAATGAATTGGCTCATGGTGTACCTGGATTAAGTTTGGGAATACAAAATTATTTTATGTGCTAGTTTTTGAGCCACCAAGTTACTCCAGATTGACTGTAGATATAACTATTTGTCTCACCAGGATTCAAACTGTCAGTTATTCCATCACTGTTTTGTAAAAGAGAAATGGATGAAAAATGTACTTTTAGATTGGAGCAGATGACAATTTAAGTTTGGCTAATCAAGTTTACATAGTGTAAGTTTTTGGATAATTGGTTGTATGTACATAGTATTACATGTATAGTAGAAATGACATTGAAAAAGCTCTATATATAGATCTCGGGTATTAAAATGTCACGATGTGTATTTAACTACACAAGTATAGCTGTTCTGTTTGAGAAAACGTTCATAGTGATTAGTAACACGATCAACTCATGCTTTAACCATTTCCCTCATATTAACGTGTTTTCACGCATTTGCAAACAGAGTAGACCCAGATCAGACGGCTCCTAGAGGAGCCGTCTGATCAGGGTCTGCTCTGTTTGCTAATAAAATTTGATAGATCAGTTTCTTTACTTTCTGAAATGTCTACAATGTTCCACCTTCCATATTTCATTATAACTATTCTGTTCATGAATATTCAGTACGTAGGCATTGAAATTGGGAACAAAGATAGAACAGGGAAAGGGTTAATTTTTTTAAAGCAAAAATTTAAATGGAAATTACTGGCTTAGACAAAAACTGTAGGGTCTGAGTTATGTAATTTCTTAAGCAATTTTACGGAGCCGAGCCACATCAGATGGCTCCTACAGGAGCCTTTTGATCTTGGTCTACTCTGTTTGCAAATGTGTAAAAAAGCCATTTATATGATGAAAACAGTTAAATTGTCTGGTCAAAGGTTCAATCATCTTATAATCTAGGCAAATACAATCTGCCAGAAATAACTCAATCACACAAAATATTTTTATCTTTCTGTTACAAGTGTCTGTTCAGTAAAATTAGAGTAGTCGCCTAGAGTCATATAGAATAATAAAGATGTGATTCTACAGTTTCGATAGTTCGATTTTGAAAAGCGTCACAAAACCATGTACCTGTATTTGTTCCAGTGTTACCTGTGGTTATACAGACATGTAATAAGCATATATGTACTAATACTGCACGATTACTACGAGCTTCATGTGACAATCATTGTCCACTTACTACCTCTAGGAGCCGTCTGATCTGGGTCTACTCTGTTTGCAAATGCGTGAAAACATGTTTATATGAGGGAAAGGGTTATGATGTAATATATAGATACAATATAGATGCAGTAAAACTTCTCTAAACTGGACGTTAAATTTCGTATAAATATCGGTCTTGGGGACAGTAGGCAGCTTAATGCAGGGTGAAAGTCATGCAGAAAGCTCCTAGAGGAGCTTTCTGCATGACTTTCACCCTGCATTAAGCAGCCACCTGCCTAAAAGTATCCAAATTCTTCTCATCTAGGATTCCGGTTTAGAGAGGTTTTACTGTATAGGACTTTACAGTTTCTGTCACGGACAAACATTTCTGTGTCCATGTGTAATAAGTCTAATATTAATATTAACCCTTTCCTTCATATAAACACGCTTTTGCAAACATAGAAGACCCAGATCACAGGGCTCCTGTCAAAGGAGCCATCAGATCAGGGTCTGCTCTGTTTGCTTTTGGAATAATAAAGATCTAATTATACAGATTCTGATTGAGACAAATTGGCATGTGTTCATATATGCCAGCGTAAAAACAATCAAATGATGTCATTATTTCTTACATAAATATGCAACAGGTTAATGATGTCAATATTTCTAATATGAATATTCAACAGGGAAAGGGTAATGGTTAACCCTTTCCCTCATATAAACGTGTTTTCACGCATATGCAAACAGAGTAGACATATGCAAACAGAGTAGACCCAGATCAGACGGCTCCTTGAGGAGCCGTCTGATCAGGGTCTGCTCTGTTTGCTAATGGAATTTATAGATCTGTTTATAGTCGTTAAAAGTTGGTACTAGTAGCTCCCTTGTTTGTGCTCGACATTAAAAGGTGTAGTTCTAGGACTGGTCGGCCCGGTGTCAGGATAATGTGACTGGGTGGGATGCCCTTGCCATGTGCCCGCGGCAGGGGTATTTCAGTTAGGCAGCACTATAACTTGTCTCATGCGGGTGCCGTCTGCATATAACTGAAATACTGTTGGTCGGACGTTAAACCCAACTCACTCACTCTTTTGTTCCTAAAATGGCTAAAATGTTCCAGCTTCCATATTTCATTAGAACTGTTTTCTCCATGAATATTCAGTATTGAAATTTATAATAAATATTCAACAGGTAAAGGGTTAATGGTAGTTGACTGTCCACTAGGAGGAACTTATATACTGATTGTGTATTGGAACTTATGTACTGATTGTGTATTGGACATTTGAAAGAAGATTAGTTCTTATGATATCTGGTTCATTGTTGACAGACCACTTTAGAGAAAATGTGTTTATTTAGCGCTGATTATGAAACATACTGATAAACTTTAACCCTTTAAATGCGAGAAAACAGTGGGCTGCCATTTCCAACAGTGTAGACCCATATCAGAGGGCTCCTCGAGCAGCCCCTTTGATCAGAGTCTGCACTGTTTGTCATATTAAATGTTTTTTTGCAAATTTTACCCTTTCATGCTGTATTTGCCCTACCACTAATCAATGATAGATGGGTCCATTCTGAAAATTCAGTGTTGAAGGATTAAAATGTTTGACATTCAGGTCGTATTTTTGTAGAAAGTTAAGTATTTATTTTAAATAATAAATCTCACAATAATTTGTGTAAACAATAATTAGTTTTCTTATCTTGCGAAAAGTTTACAAAGAATGTCTCACAGGCTAAGACAAAAAGCGATGTTCACCAAGCAGGTCTTGATATCAAATAATGGACCCTGAGGTCCTAGTGCACTTAACCCTTTGAATGTAAGTGAATCTTCAAAGTGGAATGGCCTTTAACTCTTTGCACGCTAAGTAATTTTTCGTCTGCAACAATTGTCGTCTGCTTCAATTCTTAAAATAACTTTTCTCTAATTTCTTTGCAAAAATATGATCAAGATGACAAACAGTTTGGATCCTGATGAGACGCCGCATTATGCGGCGTCTCATCTGGATCCAAACTGTTTGCATTGGTAATCACAGTTTCACCGCTAGCGTGCGAAGAGTTAATACCATATACTTTAGCTATAGATTCAGTATGAAAGTATTATGTTCATTTGTTTGTTTTGATTAAACACCCGTTTCTGCTCACTTAATTATGGGCTAATTTGATGCCTCAGAGAGAAGGTAAAGGATACAGGGAAAGGATTAAATTTGCTAGAGAGATTTGAATGACAAACAGGGCAGATCCTGATCAGAGAGCTCCTAGCTATAGTCTACACCATTTGTAAAAGACAGCTAATTTGTTTCCTTGCATGGAGATGCTTGACTGCATTGCTGTATCAGCTGGCATGGAGATACTTGACTGCATTTCTGGGCATGGAGATGCTTGACGGCATTGCTGTATCAGCTGGCATGGAGATGCTTGACGGCATTGCTGCATCAGCTGGCATGGAGATGCTTGACTGCATTGCTGTATCAGCTGGCATGGAGATGCTTGACTGCATTGCTGTATCAGCTGGCATGGAGATGCTTGACTGCATTACTGTATCAGCTGGCACAGAGATGCTGGCACAGAGATGCTTGACTGCATTACTGTATTAGCTGGCATGGAGATGCTTGACTGCATTACTGTATCAGCTGGCATAGAGTTACTTGACTGCATTACTGTATCAGCTGGCATGGAGATGCTTGACTGCATTACTGTATCAGCTGGCACAGAGATGCCTGGCTGCATTACTGTATCAGCTGGCATGGAGATGCTTGACTGCACTGCTGTACAGCTGGCTTTCAAAGTAAGGCTGTTCAACCCTTTACATAATGAATATTCATGAAAGAAATATTGGCATTGTGCATATCAATTAGATGGATTGTATATTGGTATATTGACACAGAAATGTTTGGCCTTGGCAGAGAAAGTAGAATCAGATCTATATTATTCCTTAATACTTTATTCCTTAACCCTTACAATACTGAATTTTCAAATGGAATATTCAAAAGTTCAAATAGGTCAAGCTTATAGTGAATATTTAGGGATGTTTTCTAAAGAAAAGTGTAACATGACAAACAGTGCAGACCCTGATGAGAGGGCTCCTCTTAGTGACTCGGGTCCCGCACTGTAAGGGTTAAATACACCTTTCTATGCCTTTGCAAACAGAGTAGACCCAGATCAGAAGACTCATGTAGGAGCTGTCTGATCAGGATCTGCTCTGTTTACTTATGGAAGTATATTGATCTGATTCTTTAGTTTCTGCCATGGTAAAACTTACCTATGTTCATGTGCCCATTGTAAAAATTAATCTAATCAATTTTCATCAGATCATTATTTCTTACATGAATGTTCATGGTGGAAAGGGTTAAACAAACACAACTTCTCTATCTGTGAATGCCGGGTTGTCAGCCCTATCAGTTCTGAAAATTTCAGTGTCCGTTATTGGTTAACACTTTACTCCATAAATATGAGTTTTCACACTTTTGCAAACTGAGTAGACACAGGTCAGATGGCTTCGGTGAGGGTCTGCTCTAATTGCTTATGTTAGAGTCCATTTATGATTATGTTGCTGCAGGATAACAAAAAGTATATTCCTGGGTCTACACTGTTTGCAGATACAAATACTTGTTTACATTGGGTTAAACCTTTTGCTTTATAGTCCTGCTTTTTAACACGTTTGCAAACACAGTAGATCCAGACTAGATACCTCCTACAGGAGCTCACTATTCTTGGTCTGCCCGGTTTTGTTTTTTATGGTGGATTTCTACTGTTGATCATGGCAATTTTTCCATATTTTCCATTTTTAGCTTCACTTTTTCAAAAAGTGGAGCTATAATCATGACCCTCTCGTTGTTAAGGTCCATTTCTCAGAAACCATCAAAGAGATTTGGTTCATATTTGGTATGTATGTTTACTATCACAAGGGCAACCCATTTCACAAGGGTAGGTAACCCTAAAATTAATTTTGCCATAGTTATGCCCCTTTTTCGACTTAGAATTTTCATTGTTGGTTAAGTTTTATGTTAAGGTCCATGTCTCAGAAACTGTCCAAGATATTTGCTTCAAATTTGGTATGCATGTTAACTATTACAAGGGGGGCCCATTCCACAAGGGCAGGTAACCCTGAAATTAATTTTGCTATAGTTATCTACCCTTTCTGACTTAGACTTCCGCTACACTATCCAGCACTAAAGAAAGTGGAGCACGCTGTCTTCGGACAGCTCTTGTTTAATACAAGAATCAGAATGATTAATATCATAATACCGGTAGATTGTGACTTTCATGAATGTTCATCCGGTAAAAGGTAAACCTTAGCCTGTTCTATATTAATGAAAGAAATAATGATATCATTAATATTTATTGGCTGAAGTTTTATAATTTAACATTTTCATTTGGATTTTTTTTGCTGCAAATTGACAAAAACTGTGAAATCAGATACCATATTAACTCTACATCATGAATATTTATGTAAGAAATAATGGCATCATGAATATTAGATTATGATTTATAATAGCACAGTGGTCTCAGGAATGTTTGGCCATGGCAAGACCTTTACAATCATTCTATAATAGTTCATACAGGAGCCAGCTGATCTTGGTATACTCTGTTTGCAAAGGTGTAGAAAGTTGCATTAACCCTCACAGTGCGGGACATGAGTCACTGTCCTTTGCAAACATTGTAGACCCAGATGAGAGGGCTCCTGTAGGAGCCCTCTCATCTGGATCTGCACTGTTTGTTATGTTTCACTTTTCTTTAAAATAAATCCCTAAACAATCACCATAAGCTTGACCTGTTTGAATTTTGGAATAGTCCATTTGAAAACTCAGCGTTATAAGGGTTAATGGAGTAAAGGGTTAATATTTATCAACAGAAGTTTTATAATTCAACATTTTCAAGAAAAAATTTGCTTTGACAAATACTCAGATTTAATTATTTTATTAGCAAACAGAACAGACCCTGATCAGATGGCTTCTACTCTGTTTTGCACGCACATGAAAGAGCATATGAGAGAATGTTTTTATGTTAGCTATATTACTTTGTTACTATACATGCAAATTTTATGCAACTTCTCACACTTGTTCACTGTAAGAAGGGCTACAATCAAACAGACGAGCATTGGTACCCACATGAGGTGCACTTGTTTATTCTTGCAACAACACAAAAGTCAATAAATTTGCCAAGGACCTGTTGTATAGGAACATTAATCAGTTATTAATGTGACAAATCAGTGGATATGACAGTTATAATGAAATCATCTGTTAACCCTTTACCTGTTTAATGTTCATATCAGAAACAGTCAGACATCGTGAATATTTATTAGCTGAATTTCCATAATGGTACGTGAACACTTAATTGTTTTTACCTCGGCAGAATCACATCTTTATAATTCCTTCAGCAAACAGAGCAGACCCTGATCAGATGGCTCTCACAGGAGGCATCTGATGTGGATGTGTTCTGTTTGTTAAGTTGTGACAAGGTATTTATAGGAGGTAAAGGGCAATTCATGTTGGCTATGTCAACACACTGCCAAGCTTTTAAGAAATAAATCATAATTATGAAAATATGAAAAAAATACCTTAACCCATTCCTCCATAGGCTTATTTTTAGATCCTACCTCTTTGAATAAATCTTCCCAAAAGGAGCATTAACTAGAGAAAAGGAAAATGTTAGAATTATGTAGTACTGAAACCATTGTGATAAATAACCAATTACCTCATATGCTATTTTTAGACCCAACCTCTTTGGATAAATCTACCAAAAAGGAGCATCTACTAGTAAAGAACTGTGTAGTATTGAATCCATTGTGATAAATAGTGCATTTGCTCCTATGGAGCAAATGCTCTATTTATCATAATGGTTTCATAAAGTGAGTTTCACAGAGGCAACAAAAGGCGTCAATATGGGGGAATGGGTTAACACTCTCAGTGTATTTCAGATGAAAAATAGAAGGAAAAATAATTGTAGCGGACAACCATAAAGTAAAGAGTGTTAAAGTTAACCTGTTACTCCATAAATACGCCTTTCTATGCCTTTGCAAACAGAATAGACCCAGATCAGATGGCTCCTGTAGGATCTGTCTGATCAGGGTCTGCTCTGTTTGCTGACTGCTCTATATAGATGTAGATGTGACTCTACAGTATTTGTGAAGGTAAATAAATCCTGTGTTCATGTACAACTATAAAACTTCAGCTAATAAATATTCATGATGTCATTATTTATTACATGAATATGGAGCAGGGAAACGGTTAATCATGACAACAAATTTGTGGTTTGAGTTTTGACAGACTTTAATTGTTCTTCCTGCTCATTAAACTGCTTGTTGGTTTTAATTGATTTTGACTGCTATCACATTCTGAAAGCTGTTTGGTTTTTACAGATTTATATCCTACAGGAGCATTTCCCCAAATAATTTAACCCTTTCCCTAATAGGCTACTCTTTGAATGAATTTACCAAAAATGAGCATAAACTAGATAAAAGGAAAATTTTAGATTTTTGTAGTTTGAAACCATTGTGATAAATAGAGCATTTGCTTCCATAGGACAAAATGCTCTATTTATCACAAAGGTTTCAACAGGTGACTTTTACAGAGGGGTAGAAAGGTGTATTTATGGAGGAAAGGGTTAACTGTAAGTCTCGCTGCCATTTGTCATTTGAGCTTTCAGTCAATTTGGCACCATTTTGATACTTTAAATGATACAAATGGAATTGCAAATAGTGAAGACCTTGATCAAACTGCTGCTTCAGGAACAGTTCACTATCAGCTACTCCATCAGGATCTGGAACAGTTTGATATGGATCTACACTGTTTGTATCAGCTTTTCCGTAAAAATATTTAGGGCCAAAGCAGTACATGCTCATCACCACAGTATTGTCTTTGTGTTTCTCATTTTGATCTTGATCTACAATGTTTGCCTGGGATTGTCAGTATGTTTACTGTAAATACAGGTAGTTGATGCTGACATTACCGGACTAGAACTTTGTCCTGATGTTTTTCAGTTTGATATGGGTCTACACTATTTGTTTAAATGTTTGGAATAAAATAATGTGGTTGATGCTCATCACAGGATTAGACCTTTGTCTTCATGTTTTTCAGGCAAAGGACTTACCATCAGCAGTGAGTGAGGTGCTGGCCACTAACAAAGGCACAATCTTCTATGTGCTCACTGTTGCCGGGGAGCATGGAATTCCCACAGAGAAAGATGGTGGGAAGGACCAGGGCAAACCAGCCTCAATGGCCTTCATGACAGAAGTGTCTGGCTTGTCAGGACAGGACGACAGCAAACCTGAATACCTGCAGAAAATTGACGTCCCCGAGTCACTCCTGACTGAAATAAAGAAAATGTAAGTTACACGTACATTGTACATGCTTTTACCCTTACAACTCTGAATTTTCTAATGGACTATTCCTAAGTTGAAACCGGTCAAGCTTATGGTAAATATTTAGGGATTTTTCTAAAGAAAAGTGTAATATGACAAACAGTACAGACCCTGATGAGAGGGCTCCTCTAGGAGCCCTCTCATCTGGGTCTACACTGTTTGCATAGGACATTAGTGACTTGTGTCCCGCACTGTAAGGGTTAAGCCTGTGAATGCAGAATCAATGTACCAGTATCTAGTCCAACATACCATAAGATCACCACAAATATTGTGTTGATAGATCGTTTGAAGCCTAACCCCTTAGCCAGATAGAGATCACCATCTGTGAGGGAAACGGTTCACAATTCAGCTAATTAATATTCATGATGTCAATACTTCTTACTAAATGTTAATGAGAGAATGCATTAATTTGGCACTAGAATATGGATGCTTGATGGTCACATGGTATAATGTGATCTATGCCAGAACTTAGTTAACCAGGGTGACCTATGATTATGTAAAATGTAACCATACCAGTTACCTGGTTAACCAGGGTGACCTATGATTATGTAGAATGTGATCTGGGATGGTACATGGTTAACCAGGGTGAACTATTATTGTGTAGAATGTGATATAAAAATTATGCTTGTACCGATTTTTGATTATGTAGAATGTGATATAAGCTTGTACCTGGTTAACTAGGGTGACCTTTGATTATTTAGAATATGATCTATGCCCATGCCTGGTTAACCAGTGTGACCTATGATTATGTAGAATGTGATATATGCTTGAACCTGGTTAACCAGGGTGACCTATGATTGTGTAGAATGTGATATATGCTTGTACCTGGTTAACTAGGGTGACCTATAATTGTGTAGAATGTGATATATGCTTGTACCTGGTTAACTAGGGTGACCTTTGATTATGTAGAATGTGATCTATGCTTGTACCTGGTTAACTAGGGTGACCTTTGATTATGTAGAATGTGATCTATGCCTGTGCCAGGTTAACTAGGGTGACCTTTGATTATGTAGAATGTGATATATGCTTGTACCTGGTTAACTAGGGTGACCTTTGATTATGTAGAATGTGATCTATGCTTGTACCTGGTTAACTAGGGTGACCTTTGATTATGTAGAATGTGATCTATGCCTGTGCCAGGTTAACTAGGGTGACCTTTGATTATGTAGAATGCGATCTTTACCTGTGCCGGGTTAACTAGGGTGACCTTTAATTATGTAGAATGTGATCTATGCCCAGGTACTTGGTTAACCAGAGTGACCGGTATGTAGAATGTGATGAATACCAGTGCCTGGTTGACCTATGATTGCGTAAGGGCTGTTGGTTTGATATTATAGCTTTGTTATCAGTGCTTGCTTCATTAATTTGACATCTGATCATATCTGACCTGTGAGCATTGATTGTGTCCTCAAGGCATACAAAAGTGGTGAAATACCAGTTATCAGAGTGAATCTTAGATAGCAAATGCTCACAGGCTTGAGTTAGTGCTTTTGGGTGAAATTCTAGCAATTTAAACCATTACCTGATGAAGACACTTTCTGACACCTTTACAAACATAGTGATGGCCCCAAAGTAGATGGCTCCTGTATGTAGAAGCCGTGTCTGATCACGGTCTAGTCTGTTTGCTTTGGGAATAATGAAGATCTGATTCTACAGTTTCTACAGTGCTCCCTCCCTACAATGGCACTCTCAATAACGATTCCCTCCTTACAACAACGTATGTCACTGTTTCTGTTTGGCTCCAGAAACAACCTTTTTCCATCGTATTTTCTTTATGCCTCCATCAAACCCTATGTTGTGACCACTCTTTAGAATCGTCACTTTGTGACGATTCTAAAGAGTGGTCATAACATAGGGTTCGATTGAGGTATAACTGTTTTAGTTCTCGAAATACACCATATCTGGGGATCTGCAAACAAGCTAATTATGTTTGATTTTCCCTCTCTATAACAACTCCCTCTGAACAACACATACAATATTTGTATCCCAAAGGGTGTCGTTTTAGAGAGGGAGCACTGTATTATGAGAAACAATAACATTGTTCATTGGCCATTATAAAAATACAATTAATGAATATTTATGAAGCCATAAATTCTTACATAAATTTTGATAAACCTTCACTCCATATAATTTTATACACCTCTTAACAAAGTAGACCAAGGGCCTGCCCTGTTTGCTTTTAGAATTATATAAATCTGATTCTACAGTTTCTGGCATGTCCAAAAATTCCTGTGATCATATGTCATTACAAAATATAATTATGTCTCCCCTTCCCAGAAGGGAGATTTATTGTTTTGGTGTGAATTCTTCTTCTTGGTCTTCTTGTTCCTCTCGTTTTCCTAATACAAGCCTTGTCCTGGCCCTAACTTTTTTGTCTTTTAACCTAGGGCTCAGATATTAATGACGTGTGGATGTATCATCATGAGACAAAGTGTTGCGTACCATGATCACCTTCATGTGACCTTAATCTTTGACCTCAGGTCAAATTTATGCACTTTAAATAGGTAACAGACGTCTGTGCCAGAACTTATTTTATTCTCTGACATTGGCCTTAGATATTTTAAACGTGAATGTATCATGATGAGGCCATGTGTCTCATTCCATGATGACCTTCACTTGACTCTAACCTATGACATCGATGTCAAACTTATATATCTTAAATAGGAAACTTGTTTGTCACAAACTTTTTTGGCTTAGATATTTGATATATGGATGTATCTTCATATATCAAAGTGTCAGAAACAATAGGGATCCCTGCATTTGACCTTGACCTGTGACAATGAGTTCAAGTTTATATACCTTAAAAGGGAAATTTATAATTGTCCGTGCCAAAACTTTTTTTCTTTTAACCAAGTGTTTAGATATTTGACATGTGCATGTATCATAATTAGTTGAAGTGTCAGGTACCATGCTGACCTTATTATGTGACCTTGACATGTGACCTAAAGGTCAAATTTATATACCTTAAATAGGAAACTATTATCTGTGGGAGAAATTTTATGTCTTTTGACCAAGGGCTTAGATATTTGACATGTGGGTATATCATTGTGAGACAAAGTGTCAAGTGCCATACAAACCTTCAAGTGGCCTTGACCTTTGACCTCAAGGTCAAATAAATGTACCTTAAATAGGAAATTATTATCAGGCCTGAACTGTTTTGTTGTTTTACCTGGGCCTTAGACATTTGACTTTTAAATGTATCATGATCAAGCCCCGTGTCTCTTACCATGATGGCCTTCATGTGACCTTGACCTTTAACTTGAAGGTCAAATTTATGGTTGAATAAGAAACTTGTCAGCCCACTTTTCTTTGTCTTTTGACTTTAGCCTTCAATATATGTGCTATTATAACAATTAATCTAATTAATTTTGATGAGGTCAATAGTTCTTACTTGAATATTCATGGAGCAAAGGGTTAAATCAAGAGAGAAGGGAAAACATCATTCTGTTTTAGTGGATTAAAACAATTCTTACTAGTCTAATTGATATTCATGATGCCATTAATTCTTATATGAATATTTATGGAGTAAAGGAATAAATCTTGCACACTGGCTGAAAATTCAGGATCGTCAATGAAAACAGTTTGGATCCAGATGATTGTCTCAGATTCTCATGATCCAAACTGTTTGACACCCAGATTGTATTTTCAAAGAGAAAAATAAATTAATATTTATAATGAAAGCAGACAAATAATGAAAGGACAAATTAATATTTATAATGAGAGCAGACAAATAATGAAAGGACAATTTAATATTTATAATGAAAGCAGACATATAATGAAAGGACAAAATTTATTTATAATGAAAGCAGACAAATAATGAAAGGACAAATTAATATTTATAATGAAAGCAGACAAATAATGAAAGGACAAATTAATATTTATAATGAAAGCAGACAAATGAAAGAACAAATTCATAGTAATTTTCTTATGACTGAAGACAGCTGGGATCCAGGTCAAATACCAGTTTATTTCCAGGGTTGTAACTGTAACGGTTTTATGAAACTGTTTGCAAATGTTAAGACCCAAATGCTTTATGATGATTACGCCTGAAATCCCAGTATTTCACTATTAACCCTTCACTTGCTACTCAGGTCAATATACCTACCTGTAAATAGTGAAGACCAAGATGAGACAGCTCCTGCAGGAGCTGTCTCATCAGGGTCTGCACTATTTACAAGTTGATTGTGCAACCAGTGCACCCCATAGCAGTGATTACACAGCGAAATACTTGTACACAGTGAAGATATATGTAATTACACAACAGGACATGGGTAAAGAAGGAGAAATGTATTTTAAAATTCAGCAAGCAAAGGGTTAAAATTTGTTAACAGTTGCATTAACCTGTAACTGAGTTACAGTTAACTGAAAGCAGGTCTTGTCTGCATTGTGTAGTTTGATGTTAATTTGTATCAGTCATTTGTATCAGTCTTGTAACAAATTAAGATATTACCAGAGGCAATTCAAACTGATATGATTGACTGATTTATAATTATTTCAACAACTGAAAGTGAAAGAAAACACAGATGTAAAATGTTTGTTTATTATGCAACATACTAAACCAGAATACCCTAATTATGTAATATGCCCTCTCCTCCAGTTTGTAATACTGAACAAATCTATTTGATAATTAATTTAACACTTCACTTCATGAATATTTATTTAAGAAATATTGATACTGTTAATGTTAATTAGATATGTTTTAAAAATCGCTTATTAACACAGGAAAGTTTTACTAAGTCAGAAAGTGTACAATTAGATATGACGGTATTTTATGTCTAAAGCGAACAGAGCAGACCCTGATCAGATGGCTCCTACAGGAGCCATCTGATCTGGTTCCACTCAGTTTGCAAAGGCTTTAAAAGGCGTATATATATGGAGTAAAGTATTAATTTTGACAGATGTACAATGCCGTAGCAAACAGTGTAAACCCTGACCATACTGCTCCTTCAAGAGCAGTTTGATCTTGGTCTGTACTATTTGCCTTAAATGGTAAAGAGTGTGGTTTGAATCCAATGAACAAAGCTCATAAAATTCAGACAAAATTCCTTTCCCCTTTTCTGATAGATATAAGAAATAATGACATCATGCGTAATAATTACATGATTTTTTATAATGGCATGTGACGACAGGACTTATTAGCTGTAGCAGAAATTGTAGAATCAGATTTATATAATTTCATGAGCAAACAAAGTAGGCCCTGATCAGATTACTCCTTCAGGAGCCATCTGATCTGGGTCTTCTCTGTTAGCAAATATGTGAAAATGTGTTTGTACCAAGTGAAGGGTTAATTAACAAGGAAAGTGTAGATATCTAACCTTCAGTCTGCTGTGCAAAGTTTTGTCACTAGAAGCTGTCATCGATTTCAGTTGTCACAGATCATTTATCATGCATTTCTTTTCAACAACACAGTCAAGTATCAGATAGAGAATGGATCCAGACTGTTCAACCCTTCGCTTGCTATTCACGTCAATATACCTACCTGTAAATAGTGAAGACCCAGATGAGACAGCTCCTGTAGGAGCTGTCTCATTAAGGTCTGCACTATTTACAAGTTGATTGTGCAACCAGTGCAACCAGTGCACTCCACAGCAGTGATTGCACAGAGATATACTTGTACACAGTGAAGATATATGTAATTATACAACAGGGCATGCGTGAAGAAGGAGAAATGTATTTTAGAATTCAGCAAGCGAAGGGTTAAGTAAGGGCAGACTAAAGTGTAATTGTGTAACTCACTGTTGCATAGAAAATGCACCTTGTCAGACTCAGCCCCTTGCATGCTGGTGGCAAACTCTTTATGATCAGTTATTAACTGATTGGATCCTGATGAGATGTTGAACCAAACTGTCTGACATTCATGGCAGTTATTTGCTCTTAATTAATTTCCTCTTCAATATTCATGTAAGAAATAATAATTTCATGAATATTTATTATCTGGATATTTATACAGTAAAATTTTCAAGGATTTTTTTGCTTTGACAGAAACTTTAGAATCAGATCTATATCATATCATAAGCAAACAGAGCAGACAATGATCAGACGGCTCATATAGGAGCCATCTAATCAGGGTCTTCTCTGTTTGCAAATCTGTGAAAAAGCATTTATATGAGGGAAAGGGCTAACACTTAACTGATTTTTATTCAATAAAAAATTCTGCCATGATTAAGAAAATATGTCATTATAAAAACTGATTTAACTGATATTCTTGATGTCATTATTACTTACATGAATATTCATAAGGTAAAGGGTAAAAGATATACATGTAAACAAATGTCACAAGATATAAACAAACTTCACAAGATATAAACAAATGTCACAAGATATAAACAAACTTCACAAGATATAAACAAATGTCACAAGATATAAACAAACTTCACAAGATATAAACAAATGTCACAAGATATAAACAAACATCACAAGATATAAACAAACATCACAAGATATAAACAAACGTCACAAGATATAAACAAACATCACAAGATATAAACAAACGTCACAAGATATAAACAAATGTCACAAGATATAAACAAACATCACAAGATATAAACAAACATCACAAGATATAAACAAACATCACACGATATAAACAAACGACACAAGATATAAACAAATGTCACAAGATATAAACAAACGTCAATTTAAAAACTGAAGCAGATGAGTTTTACACTTCCAAATCAATATGCTGAAAGTTAATGGAGATGCATTAGTGAGGTGGGTCATGTTATTTCTATGGAAGATTGAGCACATCCAAACAAAGTTGACAGAGTAGGAATATTTAAAATCTTAGTTGACATAAACTGTAACTTGTTAACCCTTAGGGTGTGGTAACTGAGTATATAAGACTGGGGCAAACAGTGTAGACCCAGATCAAAGGCCCCTCAGAGTCTACTCTGTTTGTCATGTTACATATTTCTTTAAACAAACATGCCTAACCTGTTTTAAATTTTTAGTTTTTAAAACATTTTACTGATGTTTGATACACAAAGTAATAATCATCTGCAAAAAATGTTGTCTGCTGGAATTCTAAAAGTTCATTTTTCCATCATTTCTCCTCATAAATGCAGTCAGAGTATCAGACAGTTTAGATCCTATAGAAGTTTGGATCCTACAGGAGTTGTCTGATCAGGGTCTGCACTATTTGCTTATAAAATTATTATACACCTGACCCTATAGTTTCTATCAGTACCAAAATATCCTGCATGTACACGCTATTAGTAGATATTCATGATGTCATTATTTCTTACATAAATATTCAACAAGAAAAGGCCTAAGCACAAAAAGAGTCCCAAGGCAATCTTAAATCTCATTAAAATCTCTCATAAAATGTCTCACATTTTATATTTATTTTTTTACTCCAGTTAACCCTTTACTCCATAATTATGCATTTCTACGCCTTTGCAAGCAGAGTAGACCCAGATCAGACGGCTCCTGTAGGAGCCCTCTGATCAGGGTCTGCTCTGTTTGCTTATGGTATAATATACATGTATATCTGATTCTACAGTTTCTGCATGAGTCAAAATATCCTGGATTCATGCCCCGTTATAAAAAATTATCTAATTGATATTCATGACGTCATTATTTCTTACATAAATATTCATGGAGAAAAGGGTATTGTATTTGTGATGTACAAAAAAATCATTTGTTCATAATGTTGTTATAAAAAATCAGCTAATTAATATTCATACATTCCTCATTTCTTAATAAATATTCACTAGGGAAAGGGTTAAGAGATTTTTTATTTGTTACCAGATATGTGGGATATATCTACAGAAATCCCTTTCATATAAAGAAAGTGCTGAAAGTGACATAAATACAGTCACTGCTATACATGTACATGTATAATTGTAGACAAATACTTCGAAAATGATAAATATTGTACACATGTACAATATCTAAATTTGCAGCATAGAGTCTGAGTCTCAAATTAGGCTCAAAGTGTTAGTGACTAAAGGCCCTGATCGTTTTGTTAGTGACTATATCATTCCAGATCATTTTGATAGTGACTAATAGTCCCAGATCTTTCTCAGTAGGTTTTTCTGTTCTGTGTTTTAGAATTCGTATGAACTTCTTGAATCACCTGGAGGATTGGACGGAGCAGGCGTCAGAGAGAGCAGCCAGTGTTGTCGTGGCCAAGGTGAGACCCAGGCTTATTCAGTCATATGTTTATCCTCAAATGACCATTAATTACTGTTACTATCTGATCCAACAATTACTGCATATTGATGGGTTACCATCTGATACATTCATTACTTTGTATTGATTGGTTACCATATGATCAAGCCATTACTATTTATTGATGGGTTACCATCTGATACGGCCATTACTATGTATAGATTGGTTACAATTTGATACAGCTATTATTGTGTGATACAGCCGTACTGTGTATCAATGGGTTCCATATATGCCATTACTATGTATTGATGGGTTACCATTTGATACAGCTAATTTATTATGTGATACAGCCATTTCTATGTATTGATGGGTTACCATATGCCATTACTATGTATTGATGGGTAACCATTTAATACAGCTATTATTGTGTGATACAGCCATTACTATGTATTGATGGGTTACCATTTGATACAGCTATTATTGTGTGATTCAGCCATAAGTATGTATTGATGGGTTACCATATGATCCAACTATTACTGTGTGTTGATAGGTTGGCATATGATCTTACTTTGTATTGATTTAGTACCATCTGTCTGATTGTTACTTTCTGGCTGTGGCAGAAATTCTAGAATCAAATCTATGTTATGTCATGACTCTTGAGCAAACAGAGTAGAACCTGATCCTACAAAGGCGTTAAAAGGCATCTCTATGGAGTAAAGGGTGCAACCTCTGATTTTTACTTTCCGCAGTGTGAGGAGCTGAACAGTGAGCTAGATCTTCGCCTACATCTCCACAAGCCGCGGTCCCGTAGAGCAGAATATGATGTGCACAATGTCAGGGCAGGTAAGATGAGAGCAAAGAGGCTTGCAGAGTTTAGATCTATAGATCTTTTTTATATGGTATTTTCTACTGATTCATGTTTTAACCTTATCAAGGCTGAGTTTTCCGAGTGGAATAGTCCATACAGTAAGAGAATTTTGAATGACAAACAGTGCAGACCCTAATCAGAGGGCTCCTGGGTCAGCACTGTTTGCACACATTCAAAGGGTAAAATGAAAGCATAATTATGGTGTCATAACAGTTTTGATCCAAATTGGATTTACATTTAAGCTATTGTTAACCTTTACCCTGTTGTATATTAATTTTATATAAGAAATAATGACATCAGGAATTTTTATTAAATGAGTTTTTTATAATTTAATATGTACACATGAATGTTTGATATTCGTAGAAACTGTAGGGTCAGATCTATTGTGATATCATAAGCAAACAGAGTAGATCCTGATCAGATGGCTCCTACAGGGGATGTCTGATCTGGGTCTACTCTGTTTTCAAAAGTGTGAAAAAGCATGGATTTGAGGAAAAGGGTTAAATTTATTACAATTTTGTCCATAGTGTTGAAAAAGTTATATCTACACATACCTATGAAAACACAGAATGTATTTTCTCGAATAACTTTGAAAATTCCAATTTTATGTCATATAATATCTGAAATATATGGAATATCCATACAGGGGTGGGATAGGATGGGAATGGGGCTTGGTAGGGGTGGTTAATCAGAGGAATAGATAAAAGTGCGTATTCAAATACTAAAATCATCATTTATCTAGCAGACCCTATTTGTGGCAACTCTTTACAATTGTCTCTTAGAGACGATTCTAAAAAGTGGTGAAGAAATAAAGGAGCTGTTTTGGAAAATGTTTTAATTTTCATATCTTATATGGGCTTCTGGTAAATGCTGTTAGATTCTGTATTCCTTACTGTATCGTTTCAGCTGAGCTGGTGATGCACTCAGAGCGGGTGACACGCCACTGTAAGGGCATCCAACAGGCACTCACGGAGGTCAGGAGTAGGTTCACCAACATGACGAACGAGCACAACAGCCTCGCCACAAAGTTCAGACAGGACATCGAGTCTCTAGAGGTTGTCTTCATCAACGCTACCAAAGCATCCCGGTAACTCTGTCATATATATATTACAGTAGAGCTTGTCTATAGTGACTGCATACTGAATAAACATAGAAGTCTATAAGAGCAGGTGGCTGCATAATGCAGAATGCTTAATTCCATCAATCAGAGAAGACCCAGATCAGACTGCTCCTGTAGGAGCCGTCTGATCAGGTTCTGCTCTGTTTGCTTATGAAATGTATATAGATCTGATTGTACAGTTTCTGCCATGGCTTGTGTCTATGTCACTATAATGTGCCAATATCTAATTGATATTCATGGTTGTCATTATTTCTTACGCTAGAATTAGTCATATTTTGTATGGTCTCTGTAGACAGGTTATAGTGTACATGAATTTATAAAGAAATTTTGTTTTTTTCTGTTATTTGTTAAAAATAAAGTAAATTTGAATTTCACCTTATACTTAATATTTGTGGTCAAATTCTTGTCCCATACTGTACAGTGTTGGTCAGCCTTTTCAGTTTGGATCTAGATTTGACACCAGATAATACACCCTAACCCTTTACAGCATGAGTAGACTCAGATCAGACGGCTCCTGTAGGAGCCATCTGATCAGGGTCTGCTCGGTTTGCTTATTAAACTACTCTTCAGTTTCTACTAGTACAAAAAAAATTCCACTGTAAATATGAAAATTCAATTAATAACTGTTCATGCTTTGTTTCTGATATGAATTTTTAACAGAGAAAGGGTTAACTTGAAAAGAGTTCATTGTTTAGACGCACATGTGCAGCCATACTTTTATCATCACTTGATTCTGATATATTTTTTACCTCTATCTTCCTGCAGACTTTACGGCTTGAAGAATCAGTTGAACGTTGAGCTTGACAAGTTCATGTCCATCATCCGTGCCTCCCTCCGACAGTTCCGACAACATCTCGACGAGACACTGCAGATGTTGAGAGAATCCAATGCCAGATTTATTAAATCCTTCAAGTAAGAGAAACCTTGTTCAGTAAAAGACAGATCATATGTGAACAAAGAAATAAGGCCAGATTATGTACCCTTAGTACTATTAGTATTTTACACAACCTGTCATGTGACCATTAAAAAGAGGTCCAATTCTTGGTTCTTAAGACAGCTTGTATCTTAATGCAAATCTAAAGTAATGCAGAAAGTAATGCTTTCTTTTTGCCCTACATTAAGCAACCATCAGCTGTTTAAGAATGACTGATTGTATAAGAGGTTCTGCTGTACCATAAGTATTTTGGACCCCTAATATTTGCTGTCCATGACCCTGTAAAGGTGAATACGTCTATATTGTGCCTTTTAATAACTTTAAATTAGACTATAGTAACGAAAAATGTCATCATCATCATCAGTTCACTTCACCCCACTGGGTCATAGGGCCTCCACCACAGCTCACCATTAGACACAGTATTGGACCTTTTCAGTGTGTGAAACTTCTCAATTATTATTTACAAAAGTTTTGAATTAGCGAAGTTTTACTGTATCTAATATACACATGTACGTTCAAACTAAAATGTACCCTGTGTTCCTTTTCATGTCCTTTCCTCCATGAATATTCATGTAGAAAATAATATCATGAATATTCATTAGATTATTTTAAATAATTGCACATGGATACATGAAATTTGGGTCATAGCTGAAATTGTAAAATCATGGCTATATTATTTCATAAGCAAGCAGACCAGACAGTGATCAGGTGGCTCTTATAGGATACCTCTTAGCTGAGTCTTCTCTGATTGCAAAGGTGTAGAAATTTATGTATGGAGTTAAGGGCTAAAATCTAATAATGATTCACTGTTGGAATTAGTGAGATCTACTGTACAGTACTCTGTCCTTGAACTGACTCTAACCTTGATCTAATCTTTTTTACAGGGTCTTCAGTGATGGAGGTAACTTTTGTCCAGAGGAGATTGATGAGTACAGGAAGCGGTTAGATAAGATGGCATCCAACATCGACAAGGCGGAGGGCTCTATCATGTCTGATCTAGAGGACATGGAGTCTAAGAGACTTGAGCAGGCAACCAAGGTTGCCATGGAGTTTGAAGACAGGTAGGTTAGACTAGCAGAGTGAAAGTGTGGCAAGGTAAGAGAGAAAAGTTTGTTAGTTTTAAACTGCTTTAACAGTGTACCACAATGTCCAGCTAATTACAGATGGGGGAAGACCCTAGAGGTTCTTCTGTGTATGGAACCAATGAACTACAGTGAGTCATCTGAAAGGCTTCCTCAATTAAAGATCATAATGCTCACAGTAGTGAGGGGCTAAGTGGTTGTTAGTCTATGATCATTAACAACTCGGTCATAGAGGCCCCATGTGAGAATGGATGATGGTGCTTTGAAATCCAAGGAGGTTGTCATAATGTTTGAAATGTTTACATTTGACAGGAAAATGTTCACAAAGAGCTTATCTATATACTCCGTGAATATTAACATCATGAATATTAATTAGTATTTTAATGACATATGAAATCAGGATTTGGTCAAGACAGAAACTGTAAAATCAGCTGTATATTATTTCATAAGCAGACGGAGCAGTCCCTGATCAGACGGTTCCTATAGGAGTCATCTGATCTGGGTCTACTCTGTTTGCAAAGACATAGAGCAGCGTATGTATGGAGTAAAGGGCTAAATTAGTTAACCCGTTACCTGTTCTATATTAATTTAACCCTTTCCCTGTTCTATATTGAATCTAAAGTTCAATACCTACTGAATATTCATGGCCAAAATAGTTATAATGAAATATGGAAGGTCACCAGGTACATGTACATTATAGCCATTTTAGAAAGTGAAGACACAGACCTTTTAAATTCTGTTAGCAAACAGAGTAGACCCTGATCAGACGGCTCCTTTAGGAGCTGTCTGATCTGGGTCTACTCTGTTTGCAAATGCATGAAAACACGTTTATATGAGGGAAAGGGGTAAGAAATATTTATTAGCTTTACTTTTATAATGGTATATGAAAACAGGTTTTATTTTACCCTGACAGACAACAGAATCATATCTATATTATTCCATAAGCAAACAGAGCAGACCCTGATCAGACCTACAGGAGCCATCTGATCTGGTTTTATTCTGTTTGCAAAGGCATGAAAAGGCATTTATATCAGGTAAAGGATTAAAACAATGATATTGATATCTATTGAAGGAAAAATTGTTAAAAATTTTGGATGCATGTTGGAGTCGTCAGATCAGGATCTGCTCTGTTTTCTATTTGAAATAATAGTATATCTGATTCTGTTAGATAATAGTGTGTTTGCTTTTGACTTGACAGGAGTCTTTTAAAGTCTTACATTTATGGATCTGTGTTACAGATTCAAGAGCCACATGTTTGACCTGATCTTCATGGAGAAGATTGCCCGCTGGCTGACCAACACTCAGGTCAAGATAAAAGCTGAGGTTGCCAAGAGCAACACTCAGGCCCAGCGACTGAGCCAGCACCTTCTGGACATTGACCGGCGAGTGGACGCCTGCGAGAGACCTAATCTGGACAAAGAGGTAAACTGCTATGGTTTTTGTGACCTACCAGTTGTCTGCCCTGATAAAGTCTCTTATTCATATAAATTTTCCAAACTTATTTAGGATTTGACAAGATTGCATTTGCAAAGTATTTGAAGATTGTAAGGTCTTAAATCAAAATTAATGAAATTACTTTACTATGACCAAAACTTTAGTGGCCACTGCTTCTAGACAGCTGAAAAAATAATGTCACAAAGTATGTAATTTACATAATACATGTACTCACTCCCATTTGACCAACTTCCTTTGAATTTTCAGCAAATCACCCCAGAACAGCTTAATGACAGTCTGAAAGGTGTGTTTGAGGCATTTCAGAGCAGGAGTGAATTCCTCAATTGCCTTAAGGACCCATTACTGCGGCCGCTATCTGGCCAGATGCAGGGGGCGCCAGGTGTAGGTAAGTGCCACATGGATTAATTATAGTTGGTTGTTCAGCCATTCCACATTTGAACATGAGTAGTTAGTGTCACCAAATCCTCCTTTAATTTGAAAGTTATTGCATTTACATTTAGCATACATAATAACCACAAATAGTAGATATGCAAGACGCAGTTTTCATGTGTTTAGAACCAGGCTTTGCAGATAATCTCTCCTTTCTCTTTGTCATTTCGGCATGTAACATGGGTAGTTGGTTTTGCAAACTCCTCCTTCTGTTTAAAAGTGGTTGAATATGTACTTGGTATACTTAATAGCCACAAATTGTGCATGGGCAAGACATAATTTTCATATGTTTATTGTCCTTGGGGTTGTAGAATTATCTCCCCATGAACGTTGATAATTTTTGTCATATACGCATTTCCATTTTTTACTATCAAAGAGCTTTTGTAGGTGGAATTTGCATAGTGGTCAAAGAATAATTTAGGTTTTTTAGGCAGGTGGCAGCTTAATGCAGGTTGAAAGTCCGGCAGAATGCTTCCAAAGGAGCTTTCTGCATGACTTTTAACCTTCATTAAGCAGCCACCTTCCTATGAAACCTTAATCATTCTTTATCAAAATTTCGGTTTAGATGGATTTTACTGTATAACTTTAATGATACACATGTTTTTCTTGAGTATGATGAGGAAATGTTTCTTGTTGTAGGTGCTAGAGTTGGGTTTGTACAGGATCTGGGCGCGACACCCATCAGCAAGGCAGGCAAGCAGCCATCAGAAGACCCATCTGTGGGCGTGATCAAAACCATCATGAAGTAAGCACAGTAGATCATCTGTTTTCATACATCAATTTCTCTTTTTGACTATTCCTGTAAGAAATAATGACATCATGAATATTTATTAGCTGAATTTTTAAAATGACATGTACACATGAATATTTAGTGTTGGTAAAAACTATAGATTCGTATCTATTATAAGTTCCTAAGCAAACAGAGCAGACATTGATCAGATGTCTCCTACAGGATCTGTCTAATCTGGGTCTACTCTCTGTGCAAAAGTGTCAAAAAGTGTTTATATGAGGGAAATGGTTAACCCTTCTCTTGCTGAATTTTAAAATACATTTCTCCTTCTTTACCCATGCCCTGTTGTATAATTACATATACGAGGGGTGTTCCAAAAATAATGTCACTTGCATCGGTGCTCATATAGCGGAAGTGCTTTTGTTCATTTTATTTTGCTCTGCCCTTCAAAATACTCTCCGCCAGCCAGAATACACCTTTTTAGCCGGTCAATCCATTTTTGGAAGCATTTTTCATACTCTTCAATGGGGACACCCATCAGACACTGATAAACAGCAGATCGAAGGGCATTTCTCGAATTGTATCTCCTTCCAGATAAATGATATTTAAGTTTTGGAAAGAGAAAATAGTCGCAGGGGGCCAAGTCTGGCGAATACGGAGGGTGCGGAAGGACGGTAACCTTCTCTGACTCCAAAAAGTTAGTCACAATACGTGCCTTGTGAGCGGGTGCATTATCATGCAAAAGTCGGACATACTTAAGTCCTGTTTTGGGGCGGCTACTTTTGTAGTAGTTCTTCAATTTTCTCAGAACAACGTTTTTATAGAATTTGCCTGTGACCGTTCTGCCTTTTGGCACCGGGATTTGAATAGCTGGACCCTTATTAGTGAAAAAAATAGCATACAAAACCTTCTTTACCGTTCGTATTCGTTTGGCAATACTTGGGCGTCTGGCATTTTTAGTGGCCCATATTCGGTTGGAAACCTTCCGCATTGGTTCAAAATAATACACCCAGGTCTCATCACCAGTGACTATATTATCAAAAGCCTTTTTACTATATTTTGGGTACATTTTGAGAAGTTTTTTTGCCATTGTTACACGCGTCTTCTTTTGCTCATCCGTTAACAAATGGGGTATCCATCTTGCATTTATCTTTCTAACTTGTAGGTGTTTCTTCAAAATTGCATGAACTCTTGCTAACGACAAGTTTGTCATTCGAGCCAATTGTCTTACGGTGAATCGAGCATCAGTTTTGAGGATATTTCGGATTTTTTCTATGTTACCTTTGGTCGTAGTTGTTGCAGGACGACCTGGGCGAGCAACATCTTTCAGTTGCTGCTGCCCAGCACTAAATTTAGCTACCCACCTACAAACAGTCCTGTGGGACATTTGGCCCTCCCCATAAATGTCACACACCTCGTGGTGAATATCTACAGCCTTTATGCCGAGTAATGACCTACCTTTTATATAGGCCCTAACTTCAAGAACATTTTCAGCTCGTTTTCCTGTCATTTTGTGTATAGTCTAATGAATAGGCTATGAAACGATGTACACTGTACCGAGGCAAGTGAACGTGTGGACGAGATATTCACCTGTGTCACGAGCCAGTGATCACTCAATCGACACGAGGTGGTTTTGTGCATGAATTGCACGATTTCCGCGAAATAAAGCACAGATGACATTATTTATGGAACACCCCTCATATCTTCACTGTGTACAAGTATTTTGCTGTGCAATCACTGCTGTGGAGTGCACTGGTTGCACAATCAACTTTTAAATAGTGCAGACCCTGGTGAGACAGCTCCTGCAGTAGCTGTCTCATCTGGGTCTTCACTATTTACAGGTAGGTATATTGACATGAATAGCAAGTGAAGGGTTAAGAATTGAAACAGGTGACAATTGTTGCAGACAAAATGCTTAGTGTGCAAAAAGTTAACCCTTTACTCCATAAATCTGCCTTTCTACTTGTTTACAAACAGAGAAGACCCACATCAGCAGCTCCTATAGGAGCCATCTGATCAGGGTCTGCTCTGTTTGCTTATGATATAATATAGATAGGATTCTACAGGTTCTGTCTTGTCCAAAACTTCCTGTGTCCATGTGCTATTATAGCAAAGTAATCTAATTAATATTCATGATGTCATTGTTTCTTAGCATACAAAGAGTGAAGTTTCTCAAAATGGCACAAAATTGAATTATACATCTTTACAGAGATTGAGTAGATAGAAAATGTTTATAGCTTACCAGTGTGTTTAGTGTGTTTGGTGTCTCAGTGTTCTATACAAGTCACTGTCTAATTTAAAGTTCTCAATATGGCTCAAAATTGAATTATACAGCTGTACATGTGCAGTGGATGTAGAGGTGAGATTGAAAAGATAGAAAATGTTTAGAGCTTATCGATATGTTTAGTGTGTTTAGAGTCTCAGAATGAGTTCTCAAAATGGTGCAAAATTGAATATTACAGCTTTACATAGGCTGTATAATGAATGGTTAGAGCTCATCAGTGTTTTATGCAAGATGTGATATTTTTCTGTTACAGATCTAACAAGAGCAAGCTGAGGTTTGGGCTGGAGGCGGACCTTGATGGTGAATACACACAAAGTTAGTGTTGTCTCTCACCAGTTCACACTGTTACTTAACTTTACTCCATAAATATGTCTTTCTATGCCTTTGAAAACAGAGTAGACACAGATCTGACAGCTCGTGTAGGAGCTAACTGATCAGGGTCTGCTCTGTTTACTTATGAAAATATATAGATCTGATTTTACTTTTTCTGCCATATCCAATCATCCTTGTATTCAATCCCTTATAAAAATAATCTTATTGCTATTCATACAGCAATTATTTCTTACATGAATATTCATGGAGTAAAGGGTTCAAAAGAGTTGTAGATAAGCACAGTAGGCAGGAATTCTGGCAGAAATATTTTTCTATATTTCTCCACCAAACCCTACCGTATTCGTACTCATTAGAATTTCACCAGAGATGTGATTCTACTGTTAACAGTAAAACCTCTCTATAATGACCACTAAATTGTGTTAATTAGTTGGTATTAAGGATAGGTGGCTGCTTAAAGTAAGGTGAAAGTAAAACAGAATGCTCCCATAGGAGCGTTCTGTTTTACTTTCACCTTTCTTTAAGCAGCCACCTGCCTGTAACACAATATTTGATGTAGTTTAGTGGCTGTTAAAGAGAGGTTTTACTGTACTAGCAAGATGGAGTGTGTCGGACAGACCTATAAATAAACGTGTGTATTCAAATACTAAGATCATCTTTTCTCCACCAAACCCTGTTTTGGGACCAGTCTTTGAAATTGAGGTTTAGTGGAGAAATAAAGGTGATATTCTCGAATTCTAGAAAGTGTTTTAATTATGTGTCTTTTCTGGGCACCAGGTCTAAGAAATAAGAGATTTGGACATATCTTATCAACAGCTCTGCTTTAGATATTTCCTCCTTGTAGGAGAGTCTTGTATGTCTATGTTGGAGTTTATTCACTGCATGGTCACCAATGAGTTATCTGTTGTTATGTCTTAATCTGTTACTTAAGCCTTTCCTTTATACAAATGCTTTTTCATGCTTTGCAATAAGAGTAGACACAGATAAGGCTGCTCCTGTAGGAGCCTTGTGAACAGGGTCAGCTCTGTTTGTTGTCAAGTTATAAAAGATCTGAGTTATCCACAGTTTCTTCCAATAACACTTTTAATATTCATGTATGCATATATGCCATTTTCACACCTTTGCTAACAGAGTAGACTCAGATCCGATGGCTCCGTCTGATCAGGGTCTGCTCTGTTTGCTTATAAAATTATACCTGATCCGACTCTACAGTTTCTATCAATAATAAAAGTTCATGCATATACAGCTGAACCTCGATATCTTGAACTCGGATAACTCAAACTACGGGATAACTCGAACTTAAACGTTCGGTCCTTCCAAAATCTTACAATACAAAATTGTTCTAAAATGTATCACAACGCATATCTAGAAACACATTTCACAGCTTAATGCAGGTCTACAGTAGTGCTGAAAGCTCCTGCAGGAGCTTTCAGCATTACTAAAGACCTGCATTAAGCTATGGACTTGAGAAATGGTCCAGATTAGAAATAGGATAACTCGAACTTCTGTTATCTCGAACTAATTAATATAGTCCCTTGAAGATCGAGATATCGAAGTTCAACTGTATATGCCATTATGAAAATTGAGCATTCAAATATCTATGATGTCACATAATCTCTTACATGAATATTCAACAAGGAAAGGGTTAATAAAAGCATGTTTTCATATGTTTTGAAACTGGATAGACCCAGATCAGACAGATCCTATATTCTGTTTGCAAAAGCATCAAATGGTCTCTCTATGAAGCAAAGGGTTAAAATGTTGTTATGGAGAAGTTTAACAGTTATTCTAAACACTAGGCATATATTTACTATAACAGTAGAGCTTATGTTTCATATCCAAGCACCTTTAATGCTTTCCCTATAGTGTAAGATATATTTAAGAAATGATTACATCGTGAATATTTACATAACCCTTTCCTCCATAAATACCCCTTTCTGTGCCTCTGTAATAACCACTTCTTGAAACCATTGTGATAAATAGAGCATTTGCTCCTATAGGAGCAAATGCTCTATTTATCACAATAGTTTGAAACTACTAAATTCTAAATTTTTAATTTTCTCTAGTAAATGCTCCTTTTGGGTAGATTCATTCAAAGAGGTTGGGTCTAAAATAGCCTATGGAGGAAAGGGTTAAATTACTAGCTGAAGTTTTGTAATGACATATATGTTCACAGGATGTTTTGGTGTTGGTAAAAACTGTAGTCAGATCAATATAATGTCATAAGCAAACAGAGCATATCCTGACCAGGTGGCTGAGGGACTACAGGAGCTATCTGGTCTAGATCTACCCTGTTTGCAAAGGCATCAAAAGTGTTAATATGGAGAAAGCCTAATCCTAACCTCACACGGGTAGGTAACCCTAAGATTAATTTTGCCATAATTATGCCCCCTTTTCGACCTAGAATTTTCATTGTTGGTTAAGTTTTATGTTAAGGTCATTGTCTCAGAAACTGTCCAAGATATTTGGTTCAAATTTGGTATGCATGTTAACTATTACAAAGGGGACCCATTTCACAAGGGCAGGTAACCATAAATAAATTTTGCTACAGTTGTCTCCCCTTTCTGACTTAGACTTCCACTACACTATCCAGCACTAAAGAAAGTGGAGCGAGCTGTCCACTGCAGCTCTTGTTTTATATTTGATTTAGAGATAGGATAAGGGGTAAATTTGTCTTTAACCCTGTACTCCATGAATATTCATTTAAAAAATAATGACATCATGAATATTAATTAGATGTGTATAAAAGTTTATTGTGCAACCAGTGCACTTCACAGCAGTGATTGCACAGCGAAATACTTGTACACAGTGAAGATATATGTAATTATACAACAGGGCATGGGTAAAGAAGGAGAAATGTATTTTAAAATTCAGCAAGCGAAGGGTTAATAGTAATCAAACAGATCAAAGCATAATCAGATGGAACCTACATTAGCCATCTGATCTGGGTCTACTCTGTTTGCAAAGGTGTATCAAGACGTATTTATGGAGTTAAGGGATAATGGTGTTTTACATGTATCTACACCACATATTTATGCATGTTTGTGTATTTGATGTTGAAATTGTTCCTCTTCTGCAGCTGGTGAGAGAGACAAGATGAAGTCTGCGCTGTCCACCAACACATCGTCAGACAGGGGCAAGGTGAACCAGAGTCGTCATGGTCCCTCCCCCGGCCAGGCCTCCACCAATGAGGGCACAGTTAGAAAGGCCCAGTCTGCAGCGTAAGTGATCATAGGCTATTTTTAGATCCAACCACTTTGAATAAATCTGCCGAAAAGGAGCATTAGCTAAAGAAAAGGAACATTTTAGAATTTTGTAGTATGAAACCATTGTGACAAATAGAGCATTTGCTCCTATAGGAGCAAATGCTCTATTTATCACAATGGATTCAAAAGGGAACTTTTGCAGAGGCGCCAGAAGGCGTCAATATGAGGGAATGGGTTAAAGAGTTTGGAAGAAAGAATAAGCTTTATAATAACTCATTGCCTGATAGACACTTGTGAAAGAATTTATTTCATCATGTAGGAGCTGTCTGTTCTAGGTCTACACTGTTTGCAAAGGCATCAAACAGCATATGAAGGAAAGTAGTGATGTTCCTTTATAAACTACAGTACAAATGTATAACCTGTCTTTTACAGAGGTGTCAGTATTAGAGAATGGGTCCCTTACAACTGAATCTACTGTATTTATGGGGATTTTGTTTGGTCGTGTAAAAAAGCCAAGGCTGAAACTACTGTTGTTGATAGATTCAGATATATATTTAGTATAACTGTTAACATCAATCTCTTACAGTCCTGATAAAGTTTGCCTGTTCTGTATTGTCTCCCAAGTTTAAGGACCAATTTGATTGGTCAGATTTGAGTTCTCAAGCTTTTGATTGGTCAGATTTGAGCCTTTGAGAACAAACTCAGACTCAACTAAAAGTTTTATAAGAATAGACCCTGGTATATTTACTAGCTGAATCTTTAAAATGACACAGGACTTTTTGGTATTTGAAGGAACTGTCAGGTCTATTATAATTTCACAAGCAAACAGAGCAGACTCTGATCATATAGCTCCAACTAGGGCCATATGATCAGGGTCTACTCTGTTTGCAAAGGCACAAAACAGAGTTTGTATGAGACAAGGGTTAAAAACTGAAAGATAGATTGATACTCCCATGTTTTTTTTCTCAACAGAAGTAGTCGTATGGTCAGGTAAAAACTATTGATAAAGATATGCATGCACTGAAACTTGCATGTTAATTACTAACATGATTAAAAAATGCAGTTTCATGGTCATTGAATTATATTGCTAAGCAGTCATTTAGTTTTTTCAATAACCTTACACACACTTGGTTCATGTGAAGTATAACCCAGTACCATTGAACAGAGATGTAGACACGAGGTTTATTCAGGAATCATGAATATTCATAAAAAATGATTGCATCATCAATATAAATTAACTGAATATCTATAACAGCAAATGAGCACAGGATTTGTTTGGCCATGGCAGAAACTATAGGATCATATCTATATTATCCAGTAAGCAAACAGAGTAGACCCAGATCAGACAGCTCCAAAAGGATCTGTGTGATTGGGGGATTACTCTGTTTGTAAAGGCATAAAAAGGTGAATTATGGAATACAGGGATAATATTTCTATACTTCTCCTCCAATCAGGGACTACTCTGTTTGTAAAGGCATAAAATGGCATAATTTTTGAGTAAACAGATAATATTTCTATACTTCTCCTCCAATCAGGGACTACTCTGTTTGTAAAGGCATAAAATGGCATAATTTTTGAGTAAACAGATAATATTTCTATACTTCTCCTCCAATCACGGATTACCCTGTTTGTAAAGGCATAAAATGGCATAATTTTTGAGTAAACAGATAATATTTCTATACTTCTCCTCCAATCACGGATTACCCTGTTTGTAAAGGCATAAAATGGCATAATTTTTGAGTAAACAGATAATATTTCTATACTTCTCCTCCAATCACGGATTACCCTGTTTGTAAAGGCATAAAATGGCATAATTTTTGAGTAAACAGATAATATTTCTATACTTCTCCTCCAATCACGGATTACCCTGTTTGTAAAGGCATAAAATGGCATAATTTTTGAGTAAACAGATAATATTTCTATACTTCTCCTCCAATCACGGATTACCCTGTTTGTAAAGGCATAAAATGGCATAATTTTTGAGTAAACAGATAATATTTCTATACTTCTCCTCCAATCAGGGATTACCCTGTTTGTAAAGGCATAAAATGGCATAATTTTTGAGTAAACAGATAATATTTCTATATTTCTCCTCCAATCCCTATCTCCATGGCAATTATAATGAGCACCAAGAAGATAGAGTTTGGCTGAGAACTGAGAGATTTGGATCAGCAGTTCTTTCATCTGCCTGATTAGGATAAAAATGCTTGATATGGATTATGTTTTAATTCTTTTTATTTCATGAATATTCATGTAAGAAATAATGTTTGTATGAATATTAATAAGGTTATGATTTATATAATGGCAAATGAGCAATAAATGTTTGGCTCTGGTAAAAAATTAAAATCAGATCTATATAATTCCATAAGCAAACAGAGCAGACCCTGATCAGATGACTTCTACAGGAACTGTCTGATCTGGGTCTACTCTGTTTGCAAAGGCATCTATATCCAGTAAAGGTCAAAGTGTTTAGATTTATGGAGAACATCACACAGTTCTGTATTGAAGTTTACTAAACTGTTTCAGAAGTGGGAAGGGACCTGTTTTGGCTGAACAGGATTTAACAAATGATCTTTATGATGATGATGACGGGTAATATGATTGTAGTAAATATCACATGTGGGTAATATGATTGTAGTAAATATCACATGTGGGTAATATGATTGTAGTAAATATCACATGTGGGTAATATGATTGCAGTAAATATCACATGTGGGTAATATGATTGTAGTAAATATCACATGTGGGTAATATGATTGTAGTAAATATCACATGTGGGTAATATGATTGTAGTAAATATCACATGTGGGTAATATGATTGCAGTAAATATCACATGTGGGTAATATGATTGTAGTAAATATCACATGTGGGTAATATGATTGTAGTAAATATCACATGTGGATAAAATGATTGTAGTAAATATCACATGTGGGTAATATGATTGTAGTAAATATCACATGTGGGTAATATGATTGTAGTAAATATCACATGTGGGTAATATGATTGTAGTAAATATCACATGTGGGTAATATGATTGTAGTAAATATCACATGTGGGTAATATGATTGTGGGTAATATGATTGTAGTAAATATCACATGTGGGTAATATGATTGTAGTACAGTGCTCCCTCTCTACAACGACACCCTTTGGGATACGGAGATTGTATGTGTTGTTCAGAGGGAGTTGTTATAGGGAGGGGAAATAAAACATAATTAGCTTCCCAGATAAGGTGTATTTCGAGAACTAAAACCGTTATGCCTCTATCAAACCGTATGTTGTGACACTCTTTAGAATCGTCACAAAGTGACGATTCTAAAGAGTGGTCGCAACATAGGGTTTGATGGAGGCATGAAGAAAATACGATGGAAAAAAGATATTTCTGGAGCCTTATTGGTTCGGAAACAGTGACATGCGTTGTTGTAAGAAGGGAATCGTTATTGATAGGGCCGTTGTAGGGATGGAGCACTGTAAATATCACATGTGGGTAATCACATTGATTCATCACTAACTGTTGTTACTGATGTTAGTAGCTCTCCAAGACTTGTACGAAAGAAGATGCTTATCATCAGTTTGTACACAGTGTGGATTTAAATTAGACAACATACAGTCATTTAACTGAGGATGTGCACAGCTAATTGCTGAAAAGTGTCTTGCTTTTACCCTTTCCCTGTTCTGTATTTTTGTAAGAAATAAAGACTTCATGAATCTGTATTAGAAATTTTATATGGTACATAAACAGACAGAGTTTTGGCCTAGGCAGAATCTGTAGAATCAGATCTTTATTATTCAATGAGCAAACAGAGCAGACCCTGCTCAGATGGCTTCTTACAGGAGCCAACTAATCAGAGTCTCCTCTGGTATGCAAAGGTGTTATCAATATGAGAGACAGAGTACATGTATTCTTTATTGCAACTCAACATACAAAGTATTGTTCGGCCCATTTTCCTTAGATTGCAAACCTGGGAAAGGTGTCTCTCAGGATATGGTTATTGAGAGTGGGTAGGAACAGATAGTGTATTGAGTGAATATGCATGGAGTAAAGCGTTAAATCACTGTAAACCCTGATATAAAGAAAGAAACAAAATTAAAATCTTTGTTTCAGATTTTATAATGTGTGATATATTTATATATATAGCATGCGCGCCTAGGTTTTATCACTATCTATTACTGTGTGAAGTGCGGTGTAGACTGTTTTGATGTTTCCAAATACAGGTTATTAGGTTATAACGACAGACCCCACATTTGTTGCAGTCTTAAAACCAAGGATACATTGTTCATATAACCCTTTCCTTCATGAATATTCATTAAGATATAATGACATGAATATGGCATATGAACACATTCATTTTTGGTTTTGGTATTATATATCATAATTTCATAGCAAACAGAGCAGACCTAGATCAGACTGCTCCTGTAGGAGCTCTGTTTGCAAAGGCATGAAACAGTGTTTATATGAAGGAAAGCATTAAACCTTTACCTCATGAATACACATGTAAGATATAAGGACATGAATATTAATTTGGTGAATTTTTTATAACGGCATATGAACAAAGGGAGTTTTGGCCATGGCAGAAACTAAAATCAGGTTCATATTGTTCTATAAGCAAATAGAGGAGACCCTGATCAGACAGCTCCTGTAAGAGTCATTTGATTGGGGTCTAGTCTGTTTTTGTAAAGGTGTAAATAATTGAATGATAGACAGTAGAACTTGTCTTAAGTGACCATTAAAAATAGTTTCATTTTAGGTCTTTAAGACAGGTGGTAGCTAAATGAATTCAAATGTAATGCAGACAGCTCCTGCAGCAGCTTTTTGCATTACTTTTGCCCTGTATTAAGCAACCACCTGCTTTTCAAGAATCCTTTGTCCAATCAATATAAAGCCGTTTAACCCTCTCCTTCATATAAACACTTTTTCACTCCTTTCCCAAAGAGTAGACCCAGATCAGACGACTACTGTACGAGCCGTCTGATTAGGGTCTGCTTCGTTGCTTATGGAATTTTACAGTTTCTGAAAAGATAAAAGTGTCACGTGTTCACGCACCATTATAAAGATTCAGCTTATAAATATTCATGGTATCATGATTTCTTACATGAATATTGAAATGCGAAAGAGTTAAGACAAGCCTCTATCCATTATTAAATGAAATGAAAGGTATCGTTTTCAAAAGAGTTTAACCCTTTCCCTGTTCTATGTTTATTACAAATTTCAATAGCTACTGAATATTGATGGACAAAATAGTTATAATGAAATATGGAAGGTGGAACATTGTAGCCATTTTAGAAAGTATAGAAACAGATCTATCAAATTCCATTAGCAAACAGAGCAGACCCTGATCAGACGGCTCCTAGAGGAGCCGTCTGATCTGGGTCTACTCTGTTTGCAGATGCATGAAAACATGTTTATATGAGGGAAAGGGTTAAATGGCAAACAGTGCAGACCTGATCCGAGGGCTCATCTAGGAGTCCTCTGATCTGGGTCTTCACAGTTTGCAAATGCCAGTACACTCGTCTCCTGCTTTCAAAGGGTCAAATGCTCCGGGGTTTAAATCAGTTTTCCAGGATTGACATATAACAGGTGATTGATAACATTCTCACAGTCACTAAGTGTTTTATGTTGTTGCTGTTGTGATTTTAGTGCGTCAACATCGTCAGCCACCAGGACTGATTCGTGGTGAGTTTACAGACACGGCTTTGTCATGCGTGCTGAATTCCAGTTTGTTACACTAACCAAAATTTTGAATTAAATCAAGATGAAGAACCCCATTGTTTGCACATGGCCTAATCTTTGACTTGTACCAGAGTTAATGCTTTGCACACTAAGCAATTTTTTGTCTTCGAGAAATTGTCGTCTGCTTCAATTCTTAAAATTAAATTTCTCTCATTTCTTTACAAAAAATGGCCAAAGTGTCAAACAGTTTAAATCCTGATGAGAAGCTGTATTATGTGGTGTCTCAACTGGATCCAAACTGTTTGGATAGGTAATCACACTTTAGCCACTAGCGTGCAAAGAGTTAAACAATAGAATTTTTTTATAAGCATAACAGAGCTGCAGATAAAGGTGCATACCGAAATACTCAAATTGTCATTTCTCCACCAAACCCTATACTGTGATCACTCTTTAGAATTGTCCCCTCGAGACCATTCTAAGGAGTGGTCACAGTATAGGGTTTGGTGGAGAAATAAAGGAGCTATTCTTGA
Source organism: Azorinus chamasolen (assembly GCA_963576725.1). NCBI lineage: Eukaryota > Metazoa > Mollusca > Bivalvia > Cardiida > Solecurtidae > Azorinus > Azorinus chamasolen. The sequence goes on from OY755241.1 coordinate 90,108,379, forward strand.
AAATGTTAAAATTTACACATCTTATCTGGAGCTCCAAACATCAGCTTTTACCCTTCACCTGCTAAGCAAGACCTGACTGGCATTTGCAAACAAACTGGATCCATATGGGATGCCAAGTAATTTGGCATCTCATCACAATCCAAGCATTTTTGACACTCCGTCAATAGTTTCGCAAAAGCTTGAACGAAGCTAAGAAAATAAATTTATCATCAATTTTAACAGCAGGCAAAGGGTTAATACAGTAAAACCCCACTAATGCAACCACCTAAAAGAGGTATAATTATGGGTGCTATATGCAGGTGGTAGCTTAATGCAGGGCAAAAGTAATGCAGAAAGCTCCTAGAGGAGCTTTCTGCATTACTTTTGTCCTGCATTAAGCAACCACCTGTTTGTAAAGACCACCCACCATGTTTACTCATTAAGTGGTCACATTAGCGTGGTTCTACTGTATCTTGCTACATCAGCTCTACCTTGCTAGTGGAGTTTTGCTTAATTCTTTCAATGCCATGAATTTATGTTTACTTTTGCAAACATTTTGAATCCAGATAAGATGCTGACTAACTCTGTGTCTCATCAAGATGACATATTGTCTTGAAAAGAAAAAAAAAAGAAAAAGGAAAAAAAACCATTATATTTTAAGAACAAGCATACAACATATTTTTGTTTTAGTGCTGGAAAGATAAATTATTGAAATGACAATACTATTGTTAACCTTAATATTTCCCCGTTAAACATTCATGTATGTAGTAATTACATATTGTAGTTTATTGTAGAATCAGATCCATAAGCAAACAGAGTAGACCATGATCAGATGGCTCCTACAGGAGCCATTTGATCTGGGTCTACTCTATTTGCAAATGCTAGAAAAGACATTTATATCAGGTAAAGGTTAAATAAATTTAAATGAAACTTCTTGAGTTGCAAATAGTGCAGACCTTTGATCAATCAGTTCTGTCAGGAGTAGTTTGATCTGGGTATTCACTTTTTGCCTAGATCTGTCTGAATGTTTATGGTCATTAGAGACCATTATATTTACAAAATTAATTTAGATTTATGTGTAATAATATCTTAATACTGTAACTGACTGTAGACACCAGTGTTGAGGTGCAGTGCCACTGTGTCAGACTCTGTGTTGTTACATTTCTTGGTGTGGTACTGCTGTGTAAGATTCTGTGTTTGTACCAGTTTTTTGGTGCAGTACCGATGTGTCAGACTATGTGCTGGTATGGTCCATGATGCTGTACCACTGTGTCAGACTCTGTGCTGGTATGGTCCTTGGCACTGTACCACTGTGTTGGTATGGCCCTTGGCCCTGTACCACTGTGTCTGTATGGTCCTTGGCACTGTACCACTGTGTTTGGTATTGCCCTGGCACTGTACCACTGTGTCAGACTCTGTGCTGGTATGGTCCTTGGCACTGTACCACTTTGTCAGACACTGTGCTGGTATTGCCCTGGCACTGTACCACTGTATGAGACTCTGTATTGGTATGGTCCTTGGCACTGTACCACTGTATGAGACTCTGTATTGGTATGGTCCTTGGCACTGTACAACTGTATGAGACTCTGTATTGGTATGGTCCTTGGCACTGTACCACTGTATCAGACTCTGTATTGGTATGGTCCTTGGCACTGTACCACTATGTTGGTATGGTTCTTGGTGCTGTACTACTGTGTCAGACTCTAGGTCAGCATGGTCCTTGGCGCAGTACAGATGTTCAGACTGTGTCGGTACTGTCATCAGCTTGTTGGTGCTGAAAGAGCATAAAACAGACCAGTTCTATATCAACATGCAGCTGAAATTACAATTGACATTTGTGTGTGAGCTAAACCATGTTTACATGCTAACACTTAAGGGTGTTGTGTTCATCTATACTTATGATTATTTGTTGTGCATCAGATAATAGAGTTGTATGCCTTTGTATGCTGAATTTACAAAGTGGAATGGCCCATCAGTGTTTAACTGTAGAGTCCATTCAGTATGAAAGGCTGAATTCTGCTAGATGAATTTAAATGACAAACAGTGCAGACCCTGATTAGAGGGCTGATCTAGGAGCTCTCTAATCTGGGTCTACATTGCTTGCAAATTAATTGTTTCCCACATTCAAAGGCTTAATTGCATAGAATTACATGTACCATGGACAAAACTTACCTAAAAACAAAACAAAAAAGAAGGGAAAAAAGCAAAAAGAAGCTTGAAAGCATTCAGCCTTCGCTACATCAATTGTAATAATTTCTCTTCAGAGCATTTAGCTAGTCTGCAGGCTGAGAACGGAGTACAAATCTGCTCCAAGTATTTAGACACAATTTCGGGCAAATAATGTAGACTTAGATCAACTGCTGCTTCCAGATCAGCTTGATCAGGGTCTTCACTATTTGCTGTACTATGTCAGTGAACTTTAACCCTTTCTTCCTTAAATACGCCTTTCTATGCCTCTGTGATAACCACTTATTGAAACCATTGTGATAAATAGAGCATTTGCTCCTATAGGAGCAAATGCTCTATTTATTACAATGGTTTCAAACTACAAAATTCTAAAATTTTCCTTTTCTCTAGTAAATGCCAGTCCTTTTGGGTAGATTCATTCAAAGAGGTTGGGTCTAAAAATAGCCTATGGTGGAAAGGGTTAAAGTTATCAAAATGGTGTCAAACTGAATTATTCAGCTTTGCAAACTCTTTGACATTGGAGATCAGGTGTCTGATCACTTAGATTAACCTTTAGCCTGCTGAGAAAATTATTTTCACAGAATTGTTCACCCAGTACATTTTCAAAATTCAAGCTATAATCAGTTTGTCAGCAAAAATGTAATCATGGTGTCAAACAGTTTGGATCCTGATGAGATGCTGAGTTACTCTGCGTCTCATCTGGATCCAAACTGTTTGCATAGGTAATCACTCATCTGCCCGCAGCAGGCAAAAGGTTCAGATATATTATGTATATATTATAAATTATGTTGGATACTGATTTATCATGTTTTTAGTGAATACGAAAAGTTATAAATCTGCTTTTATAAAAAAAGATGATTGCTTCTTAGGCTAGACATTTGTTTCTTACCAAATCCCCACTTGCTTATTGTTAGAGACATATAGCTGTAAGCATTTGCTGAGTTATCTCCCTTTATTAGTCAGTTTTTTGTGTGTTTCAAGATGGGAAATCTGATATATCAGGGTCCATGCTTATAAAGGTTTTAGTTGAGTCTGAGTTTCGTTCTCAGGCTTTTGAAAGGCTCAAATCTGACCAATCAAAAGCTTGAGAACGATCTCAGACTCAACTAAAAGCTTTATAAGCATGGACCCAGACCATTTACCACTTTAATATTCATGTAAGAAATAATGACATCATGAATATTTATTAGCTGAATTTTCAAAATTATCAGAATTTTATAAGCAAATAGAGCAGACCCTAATCAGATGGCTCCTACAGTTAAGCCATCTGATCTTGATCACCTCTGTTTGTAACACATAAAAAAGCATCTTTATGAAGGAAAGGGTAAACCCTTTACTTATTACATATTCATAGTTTATGTTTTGTAAATAGAGTAAACCTGATCAGACAGCTTATGTAGCAGTTATCAGATAACATGAGCTGTCTGATTGGGGTCTGCTCTATCAGTTATCAGATTACATGAGCTGTCTGATTGGGGTCTGCTCTATTTGCTTACACAAGGTTATAGATCTGATTCTACACTGTCTGTCACAGGAAAGATTCCCTAGTTACACATGCCATGATAAAAAAAACCCTTAACCCTTCGCTTGCTATTCGCATCAATACAGCTACCTGTAAATAGTGAAGACCCAGATGAGACAGCTCCTGCAGGAGCTGTCTCATCAGGGTCTGCACTATTTACAAGTTGATTGTGCAACCAGTGCACACCACAGCAGTGATTGCACAGAGAAATACTGGTACACAGTGAAGATATATGTCATTATTCAACAGGGCATGGGTTAAGAAGGAGAAATGTATTTTAAAATTCAGCAAGAGAAGGGTTAATTACTATGCATGAAGTGATAAATTCATACATGAATATTCATAAAGTAAAGGGTTAATGAGTTATTATTGTGAACTGTTTTATTAATTAGATAAGCAGACAGACAGCAGGTCATACAACTGGTGGTCAGTAATATTAATAGGTGTTATATGTACATGTTATGTGTGACAGGTTGCATGTGATATCTTAATGTAAATTGCAACATGTGACACTTTATATGTAATGTTACATGTGGCATGCTGTGTTATATGTGAATTGTTACATGTCATTGTGACATGTAATGTTGAATATGTAATATTATGTAACATGTTAAATGTGACATGTTATGTTATAATTTATGTTATGTAACATGTATGTGACATATCATGGTATTATGACATGTTATATATGACATGTTATTTCACTGTACATATTACTAATTATCAATGCCCCGAATTGTTCGCAGTAGAACACCAGTATCCAGTTCTAGCACTGTCCTGATTGCTCACTAGAAAGACATTAACTCATTTTTTCTTGTAATTATTCAATGTTTTCAGGGAAAGATCACCCATTGGTGAAAGGTAAAAATACAGCTTTATGTACAATGACCATTAAGGTGTGTGCAGTGAGAACATGATTGTTTTGTATTTGGATGATGGAATAATGGTGGTATGGCGCACTACCTGAGGAGGAAAAAATGCTTTGTATGTTGACCTACTTAAAGACAAGGTGCTTGTTACAGTTTGTCTCTTTTTCTGTTTTGGCATGGGTATTTGGTTCTTTCATACGAGGATGTCTTCCATTTCGCTTGTGGTAGGTCTGTTTCTACCGATGTATTCTGTGCACGCAACAATGCAGTTTGTTCCATCTACAGACAAACCTCTGGGGTACTTCCACCTGTAAAAATAAGCTAGACATCACGATATAAATGAAGTACTGATAACCCTTTCCTTCGTACAAACAATTTTTCTTGCCTTTGCAAACAGAGTAGCTGTCTGACCTGGGTCTGCTCTGTTTGCTTGTGAAATTATAATAGCTCTGACTCTTCATTTATTACAATTACCAAAATTTCATGTGTACATATGCCATTAAAAAAATTCAGCTCATAAATAATTATTTACCAAATAAATAATCAAAAGTGATGTAAAACCGGATACAAACAAACAATCTGACTGATGTGAATCATTCTGTTGACTAGATATACCGTACACTGGGATTCATCTCATTCTCATAATGCTGGTTTTTTATTCTTCATTGGGTCATGTCTTCATTCTATTCACTTGGTGTGAAATTGGACAAGGAATATTGAAGTGATGTAAAAAGATGTTTGATCAACTAAACCTTTTACCTGATAGAGGCGCCTATGCAAACCATTAGATTTAGAAACAGTTGTCCTTGGTCTGTGTCTGCTGGAGTTGTTCCCCTTGTAACTGTTGTATCATAGAAATGGTCTACTCAAGCAGTTGTTTTCAACTTTTGACAACAGATTAAACAAGCACTTCTTTACAGTGATTGAAATCTTTCTGTAGCATCTCTCTGTTTTGGCCTTTGCAGAATCAGTCTGGGTTCTTGAGCTCATATAATTTATAGTAGAACGTGTCATTTAACCCATTACCTCATAAGCTATTTTTAGATACAACCTCTTTGAATAAATCTACCAAAAAGGAGCATTATCTAGAGAAAAGGAAAATTTTAGATGTTTGTAGTTTGAATCCATTGTGATATATAGAGCATTTGCTCCTGTAGGAGCAAAATTAATGCTCTATTTATCACAATGGTTTCACAAAGTGACTTTTACAGAGTTGTCAAAAGTGACGTCAATATGAGGGAATGGGTTAAAGCAGATGATTGCTTAATTCCTATAGGAACTTTCTGAATTACTTTTGTCTTGCATTAAGCTACCACTTGCCTTACAGGCCTATAATTAGACCTCTTTTTGATGGCCACTTAAGACAGGTTCTTCTGTATATTGTATCAGAAAGGTAAGGTCCTCTCTATAATCTTAAAAAGACAACTGTTGTGCAAGGAGCGAGTAGCATTTATAGAACAGCTCATACCACACAGAGGTTCAGAGAAGTGACTTGGCAAGTGGACAACAGCAGTGATGCACTCCAATGCATGCATGAACATTTCATTGATTTTTATCATTTATCCTTTGAATGTGGGAAAACAAGTTTACTAACTTTTACAAACAGTGAAGACCCAAATCAGAGGGCCTCTAGAAGAGACCTCTAATCAGGGTCTGCACTGTTTGTCATTCAAAATCCTCTCATCTGGATCCAAAACATTTTGATACTCTGAATATGGTATTGAAAAGAAATTGAAGAAAACTTGACCTCGAAACCTGAAACAGATGACAATCCTAGCAGATGAAATTTATTTGGTGGCAAAAGAGTTATAACACTTTTCTTCATATAAACACTTTTTCATGCATTTTGCAAACAGAGTATACTCAGATCAGACAGCTCCTATAGGAGCTGTCTGATCAGAGTCTGCTCTATTTACTTATGGAATTTTATGAATCTGATTTTACAATTGTTGATCAACCATGGTAAAAAAAGCCCTTATCCATGTTCCATTTTATTGATTCTGTCCATGAATATCAATGAGGTGATAAAATCTTGAATAAATATTAAACAAAGAAAGGGTTAAACACTGACAGACCATTCAATTTGGAATATTCAACATTCTAAGGATAAACGAAAAACTGTGTGTACCAGTCAAGTACAGCTACTTGCACAAAACTGTGTGTACCAGTCAAATACAGCTCCTTGTACAAAACTGTGTGTACCAGTCCAAGACATCTACTTGCACAAAACTGTGTGTACCAGTCAAATACAGCTACTTGTACAAAACTGTGTGTACCAGTCAAATACAGCTACTTGTACAAAACTGTGTACGAGTCAAATACAGCTACTTGTACAAAACTGTGTGTACTAGTCAAATACAGCTACCAGTACTTGTACAAAACTGTGTGTACTAGTCAAATACAGCTACCAGTACTTGTACAAAACTGTGTGTACAAGTCAAATACAGCTACATGTATAAAACTGCACATGTGCATACCAGTCCAATACAGCTACATGTACACAACTGTGTGTACGAGTCAAATACAGCTACTTGTACAAAACTGTGTGTAATAGTCAAATACAGCTACATTCTGTCTTGTAATAAGGGCCAAGGTTGATTATAAACTTAAGTTCAATATTTCAGAAAATTTTGTTTTGTTTGACAGGACCAGAAGAACTAGTAAGCCGGCCAAGTTTGAGAAGAAAGCTGTCATATTTGGGGAGGGCATGGAGGATGACGAAAATGCCGCTCACTTCTTGGGCATAATAAAGGGCTCCCTGAAGGAGGCCCTAGATGGGCTGTTGTCTGCTGCTGAGGTAAGGGTCAATTAGGGGCCATAAAATGTAATGAGCTGGATAATTAAAATTTAAACTATAATATTAAAAAGAAAGACATAGATAGAAGCTCTTTAACCCTTTACAAGACCCTTTTCACACCTTTGCAAACAGAGTGGGAACTGTCTAATCAGGATCTGCTCTATTTGAAGCTTTCAGCGTAACTGTCATGTCTTATACACATAAGAATTAGGATTATTTTGGGTGGTCACTTATCATTGTTTTGTTTTGTAGATGTACTACCGTCAGAAGGGTAGTCGCCCAGTGACCCGGCCTCAGGCCTTACAGGAGACATTTGACCTGTGCTCGGATGTGTTGATACAGAAGCTACAGTCTTACTACCAGCAGGCTGATGAATACCACAACCAGTGCCTCCAAGGTAAACACATTCATGAGACATGCTAGATGTGCTTGATGGACATGCAAACCACTGATCAGAGATAGAAAAGTTAACCCTTCGCTTGCTGAATTTTAAAATACATTTCACTTTCTTTACCCATGCCCTGTTGTATAATTACATATATCTTCGCTGTGTACAAGTATTTCGCTGTGCAATCACTGCTGTGGAGTGCACTGGTTGCACAATCAACTTGTAAATAGTGCAGACCCTGATGAGACAGCTCCTGCAGGAGCTGTCTCATCTGGGTCTTCACTATTTACAGGTAGGTATATTGACGTGAATAGCAAGCGAAGGGTTAACCCTATGTAAAATCTCTTCAATGTCTTCTTCTGTATCAGAAAATAGTTTGAGTTTTTATGCCCGACCATTTTTACTAGAATCATGGGACTTTGAAATTTTCTTCACTGTACAATATTAACATAAATTCAAAAGTGCTTGATTTAGAGACGATATTGCCAGGGAAGTATCCATGCCATATGGACACAATTTTCTAGTTATGCTAAAATTTTAAATGTTTAATGATGAATTGTATTATTGGAAATTGATTATTTAATTCATTTTTGCAGAGATACCATTCATGTCTTAATCACACTTTTAACACTTCACTATTTGTAAAATTGCTGTGTTGTGGTTGGTTTCAGAGTTCCGTAGTCAGCTGACTCAGCTTGAGAAGGCCGTAGCTCATGTGCCCCCACTTGTAACATCAGAGCTGCTGAAGGAACAGATCATTAATACAGGCACAGCCAGGACAAGTTTTGAGGCACAGTTCACCTCAACCCTGACAGCACTGAAAGACAGACAGGTAAAATAATGAACACTAAGAATGCTATAAAACCACTGTACACATCCTTATCATGCTAGCCACGACCTGACTTGCATTTGCAAATAGCTTGGACTAGGACGATGAGTGACTTGATCTATGATGTTTGACTCTTGGTCACTAGTAGCTCAAAACTTGGAACGAATCAGAAGCAAGCAAAGTTTGCAGCAATATAGATTTTAATGCTCTACCCTATGAGTATGCCTTTCTATGCCTTTGCAAACAGAGTAGACCCAGATCAGACAGCTAGGGGGAGCTATCTGATCAGGATCTGCCCTGTTTGCTTATGACATGATGCAGATCTGATTCTACAGTTTTTATCTATATTAAAATAACCTGTGTATAAATGCCATTATAAAAATACAGCTAATAAATATTCATTATATCAATTCTTATATGAATTTTAAACAGGGAAAGGATTAAACAGACATGATTTATTACTGTATGATCAATGTCAACATTGTTGTCTGCATTTTATCAGAGAAAAAAGAGGAGGAGACTCTTACCATTCTGATTAACTTATTAACCTTTCCTTGTAAGAAGTAGTGACATCAATGATATTAATTAGATTAACTTTTACAATGACATATGAACACAGGATATTTTGGCCATGGCAGAAACTAGAATCAGATTAACTTGCTTTTAAAACATTTTAAATCATTGTATGTTCTATTAACTCTATTAAGCAATGCTCTATTTATCAAAGTGGTTTCAGAACTACATGATTCTAAAATTTGCCTTTTCTCTAGTACGTAAATGCTCCTATTTAGTAGACTCTAAAAATAGCCACCGACCGCATGGCTCAGTGGTAGAGCGTCCGCCTGTGGTACGGAAGGTCGTGGGTTCGATCCCTGGCCGGGACAGACCAAAAGTCGTTAAAAGTTGGTACTAGTAGCTCCCTTGTCTATGCTCGACATTAAAAGGTGTAGTTCTAGGACTGGTCGGCCCGGTGTCAGGATAATGTGACTGGGTGGAATACCCTTGCCATGTGCCCACGGCAGGGGTATTTCAGTGAGGCAGCACTATAACTTGTCTCATGCGGGTGCCGTCTGCAAATAACTGAAATACTGTTGGTCGGACGTTAAACCCAACACACTCACTCACTTGAAATAGCCTATGAGGGAATGAGTCAATTGTAGAGTCCATTTCAGTATGAAAGACTTAAATTGGCTAGATGATTTTGAATAACAAACAGTGCAGACTATGATCAGAGGGTGAATCTAGACTAGATCCATTTGATCTGGATTTACATTGTTTGCAGGTGCCAGTACACTCGTTTCTCAAATTCAAAGCATTAATGTGACTTGTGTTTATGTGTTACAGAAAGAGCATGAGCAGATGTTGCGGCCAGGACTTGGTCATCCACACCAACAGGACAAGCTGACCGCCCTGTGTCAGCGAGAGGTGGAGCGCCACAATGAGTATCTGGCTGCAGTGGAGCAGCATACACGTACCTTACAGGTCAGTGCTCTTAGTACTTATTACAGTTAAACTTCCCTGAAGGAACCACTTAAACTTTTTCTTTAATATAAATGCCATAACCCTTTGCTCCATAAATATGTCTTTGTATGCTTTTATAAACAGAGAAGACCTAAATCAGACGGCTCCTATAGGGACTGCTCTGTTTGCTTATGACCTAATATGGATCTGACTCAACAGTTTCTACTATGGCAAAACATTTCCATATTCATGTGCCATTATAAAATTTGATGTAATAATATTCATATCATCATTTCTTAACATGAATATTCATGGAGAAAAGGGTTAAAATAGGCCAAGTTGAAGATCCTACTCCGTTTTCAAAAGCATTGAAAGGCATATTTATGGAGTAATGGGTTAAACCAAATTGACATAAAACTTATTAACATGAGGGTAATGATAGGATCTGCAGGTCTATTGCTGTGTTGTAATGATTGGGTGTTGTATTTAGCAACTTGCAGGCCTGTAACTATGTTGTATATGGCAATCTGCAGGTCTGTTGCTGTGTTGTACATGGAAATCTGCAGGTCTGTTGCTGTGTTGTACATGGAAATCTGCAGGTCTGTTGCTGTGTTGTACATGGCAATCGTCGGGTCTGTTACTGTGTTGTACATAGAAATCTGCAGGTCTGTTACTGTGTTGTACATAGAAATCTGCAGGTCTGTTACTGTGTTGTATATGGCAATCTGCAGGTCTGTTTCTGTGTTGTATATGGCAATCTGCAAGTCTGTTACCGTGTTGTATATGGCAATCTGCAGATCTGTTACTGTGTTGTATATAGCAATCGTACAATCTGTTACTGTTTTGTATATAACAATGTGCAGGTCTGTTAGTTGGTTGTTTGTAGCAATCGGCAGTTCTTTTATTGTGTTGTACATAGCAATCCACACGACATTTTTACTTTGTTCTTTAGGAGAGTGCTGTGTCTCATGCTGCACAGTTTGTGGATTCCATGGCGCGACTCTCGGAGGGCCAATTGCTCCAGTTTGACAATATGCTGGTTGTGGATGATGTCGCCAAAGGACGTAAGTTGTAAAATGTGAACAATTACAGAAACTCACAATTTCTGTAATCTTTGGGGATAGCATTTAGTTTTACATTGACCCTTTATCATTTAAGAAATAATTGAAATCACAAATATCTGTTAGCTGAATTTTCATAAAGGTATATAAACTCATGATTTGTTTGCTCTTCCCAGAAACAGAAGAGTAACATCTATAAAATTCCAAAAACAAACAGAGCAGAACCAGATCAGGGTCCATGCTTATAAAACTTTTATTTGAGTCTGAGAACGTTCTCAAGCTTTTGATTGGTCAGATTTGAGCCTCTGGCTCAAATCTGACCAATCAAAAGCTTGAGAACTCAAATCTGACCAATCAAAAGCCTGAGAACGAAACTCAGACTCAACTAAAAGCTTTACAGATGGCTACTACAGAAACTTTTACGCTTTTTTATGCCTTTGCAAACAGACTAGACCCAAATCAGATGACTCCTGTTGGAGATGTCTGGGCAGGGCCTGTTCTGTTTGCTTATGAAATTATTATAGAACTGACTGAACAGTTTCTGCCAATATCAAACATCCTGTGTACATGTGCCTTTGAAAAAATTCAGATAATAAATATTCATGATGTCATTATTACTTACATGAATATGCAACAGGGAAAGGGTTAACTGCCTAGTAATTATTCTGAAGTAGAATACATTTCATTCTTAAAAAAAAAAAAATTAACACTTTACTGCAGTGAGCCACCTGATCAGGATCTACTATTTTTGCCTTTGATATAAAATAGATATGGTTCTACAGTTTCTGCCATGGTCAATATTGCATGTGTTCATGTGGTTTTATAACAATTAATATAATCAATATTCATAATGTCATGATATCTGACATGATTATTCATGGAGTAAAGGGTTAAAACTGGAGTTGAGTAGTTTTGCTTTACATATTATTTTCAAAGAAGACCAAAGTGTTTGGTTGAAACGTTGGTGAATTAAAGGACAATCAACACCAGAAGTCTGAGATCATTTATTTTACTTTACCTTACCTTTTATAGATATTACAGTAGAACCCCTCAAATGTGACCACTTGATGAATAAACATGGGTGTGTTTATAAGCAGGTGGTTGCTTAATGCAGGACAAAAGTAATGCAGAAAGCTCATCTGGGAGCTTTCTGCATTACTTTTGTCCTGCATTAAGCTACCACCTGCATCTAGCACCCAGAATTATACCTCTTTTAGGCGGTCGCATTAGCGGAGTTTTACTGTATTTTTAAAATATTTATGTCAGACAGTATATTGTAACAGCCTGTGACAATCTCCATATCTTATCATGTTCGTTCTAGGTGTTGCACCTACAAAGTATCCGACAACAGAGCTGATACGTCGTAAGAATGCCGGGGAGCCACTAGAAGATGATGAGGACAAGGGAGCTCTGCCTCGTGGCAAGAATGTCTGGCCAGGTACACAATCAAGTATTTCTTTATACTACAGATGGTCATTGACTGACATTTGAAATGTATATATGCACAACCCTTTACTTCATATAACTGCTTTTTCACATTCTGCAGACAGAGTAAACCCAGATCTGAGGGCTCTCCTGTAAAAGTTTTCTGATCATGGTCTTCTCATTTGGTTTTGAAATTATTATAGATCTGGTTCTACTGTTTCTACCAATACAAAAAAGCCTGTGTACATATGCCATTATAAAAATTCAGCTACCGTAATATATATTCATGATGTCATTATTTCTTTTATGAAAATTCAACAGGGAAAGTGTTAACGAATTGTTTTATTTGATCAGGATTTGCATTTTACAGTAGTATTAAAAAATCCCTATTTTTCTTAACCCTTCTCTTGCTGAATTCTATATGTTTCTCCTTCTTTACCCATGCCCTGTTGTATAATTACATATATCTTCACTGTGTACTCGTATTTCGCTGTGCAATCACTGCTGTGGAGTGCACTGGTTGCACAATCAATTTGTAAATAGTGCAGACCCTGATGAGACAGCTCCTGCAGGAGCTGTCTCATCTGGGTCTTCACTATTTACAGGTAGGTATATTGACGTGAATAGCAAGCAAAGGGTTAAGTATCGAAACAGCCAATCTCTCCTACCCATCCGTTTGTAAAGCTCAATAATTCAATGTGGCACAATGTTTATTACTTTGAATAAGACCGACATAGTAGCAAATAGTGTAGACCCTGATAAACAGCTTCAGGGACCATTTGATCCGTGTCTGTACTATTTGCATGTGTTTGACCAAACACTTAGGGAGATCCTACTGATTTTGGCAAGTGGCAAACAATGAAGACCCTGTTCAGAGACTTATATGGGGTTGATCTCAGTCAGTCTACACAAGGTGCAAACAAGCTTTTGTAATATTGTGGTTAACCCATTACCTCATAGACTATTTTTAGATGAAACCTCTTTGAATAAATCTACCGAAAAGGAGCATTAACTATATATAGAGAAAAGGAAAATTTTAGAATTTTTTAGCTTGAAACCATTGTGATAAAAAGAGCATTTGCTCCTATTAACACAATGGTTTCACAAAGTGACTTTTATAGGGTCATCAAAAGTCATCAATATGAGGGAATGGGTTAAAACCTACTACTATATGACCTATTCATTTACCTATTCAAGGTAACTCTTTATAATGTGATATTGATTTTGGCTATTCAATGTACCCCTTGACAATGTGACATTCATTTTTGCTATTCTAGGTATCCCTAACAATGAGATGGTGAGCGGTGAGGTTCCAGCCAAAGTTCAGTTGACTGCCTCAGTGACCACTGCCAAGACCACGCTGGGCCACAGTTCGGCAACGAAGGCCAGGGACCAGTGCTTCCAGGTAAATCAGCTTTGTCACTGTCATTGTTGACAAGTTAGTGGCATTGAAATAGTATAAATGGATCATCCTTGAGCCATATGATATCTGAGAAATGGTTTGGAGTGTTTCTATGAAACTTTGTGTAAATATTTAGTACCAATGTTGGCCTACAATAATCATTTACACTGACTGTGAAACACGAGAGTTATGGCCCTTTGTTTGCCAAAAACTTAACCTTTTTGTCTGTCTGGAGTCATAAATCCAAAACAGTTTGAAATTTTTCAATGGAACTTTGTGTAAATGTTAAATACTATAAGGAAATGTAGCCCTGAATGTGTCACTAACATTGACCTTTGAACACCAGAATTAAACCACCAGACTGCTAGAAGCTCAGTCACAGTGGCTTCCCAGATGGTCTGCTAGATATCACCCTCATAAAAGCAGACCTTGGGACTTTGAGGAAAGTGGAGGTCTTTGGACCAGGCGTAGCATTTGTGGATGATGAGATCTATGATCTTCTAACTACTGGCCTGATACTTCCCACTGTTGTAGATGTCCCCACCAGCAATGTCCCACAGGACAATAAACCCTGAGGATCTTTTCCAAATTGGTCACATCGTTGATTGTGGTTCCAGTTTCATGGACTCTTTCTTCTCAGTATTTTCTAGTGCCTTATGGTCGAAAGTCCTTGGCCCCACAGGGTTGAGTGTGCCATTTTGGAAAGGGGAGAGGTTGGCCAGATCTTAGTGTCTTGTTGGGTAACGCTCATACACGACCCCGGTGACAAGATAATAGAACACACTATGACCCCAGTCAAGGCACTGGTTTTCGAGTGCTCAATGATGCCCTTCCCTTTCTTCTTCACTGGGTCAAATTTCTCCTCAACAACCCAGCAATCATCTTGCTCACATAGGAATTTAATCCTTAGCAGGAACTCACCTTTCGGAAGAGTAGCGCTGCCCTTGCATCATTCATGTGGGTGTCAAGCAGGTCCTCTGCTACCATCCTTAATGTAGAGAAGACTGAAATGGCACCTTTCACTGGAACCATGTTCTTAATGTTGCTCAGAATCTCAACTCACTCATCAGCACCCAAAGAGGGTAGAACTAGTGGAGGGACCTGCATGCCAGGTTTAGATATGACTCTGGACAGACAGAAATTTAAGGTTTTCATTTTTGGCAAAGGGCCATAACTGTGGTGTTCCAAGGTCAATATAATACTTAAGGGCCAGCATTTCTTTACAATACTAAACTCCAAACCATTTCTGAGATATAACTCTGGGACGCACAGACGGATGGATGAACGGAAGCATGGACAGACAATGCCAAAACTGGTGATAATAATATAAGTTGTTTGCTTGAAAAAAGAATTACCATATTATCTCTAATAAACACATCTAGGGGCGTTATATTTTTTAGAAGCAGCTTTTTGCTTTTGCATTTCTTTCAGTCTGCATTAAGCTACCACCTGCATACAGAAGAACCTACATTTCTTTATTTAATGATTATCATACAGGGGTTTTAGTTGTATTTTTTATTGTTACTTTCCATGTCAAAGTAAGGGGACATTTATCAGAGTTTTGGGTGTATTTGGGAGAATACGGTTATTGGTAAAAACTGATGTGGTCACATGTCATTAGTAAGTTTACAGTCTTGGCTTTCACTTTCAATAATATCAAAATACAGGTGGTAGCTTAATGCAAACTGAAAGCAATGCAGAAAGCTCCCTAGGAGCTTTCTACATTGCTTTCATTCTGCATTAAGCAAGTTGTGAATCTATGTCAAGTGCCTGTAAGATTTGACAATTTTTTAGCCGAATTCTTTACTTTTTATGTCTGTTTGCAGGACTACAAAACTCAATTTGAGAAAACCTTACAGCAGATTGATGATGAGAAACAGAGGCTCATGGTGGCAGAGCAAAGATGGCTTGATAGTTGGAGCACATCAGTGGAGAAGGTTAAAATGCTCTACTAGACCAAAAAGCTGAGAATAGAGGTCTAACTATAATAACATGTGTCTTTATAAGCAATATAAAACGTAATGTACAGACATTTTTAAATGCCTCATGAAATATGTGTGAATTAACTTTGTGTGTGTGAAAGAATGCATTATTTATAGTTTCGACATTTTAATCCGTCCTTCCGATTTAGTACAGAACTTTTTTACAAGAGCATTGCTATCTGCATTTCTGTGATATATGAAAGGATATTTATCCTGCAGTATAAAAACAAGCATGTTTACATGTAGTAATATGAATTGTGAATAAATTGGTGAGAAAAAATAATAGTTCTTTTTCTGTGTCATTTTTTCCTTTTCTGTGCCATTTTGTTCCTTTTCTGTGTCATTTTGTCCCTTTTCTGTGCCATTTTGTTCCTTATCTGTGTCATTTTGTTCCTTATCTGTGTCATTTTTTTCCCTTTTCTGTGTCATTTTCTTAGTACAGTAGAACTTCTCGAACACAGTGACCACTTAATAAACTTGTCTTTAAAAACAGGTGGCTGCTTAATACAGAATGAAAGTAATGCAGAAAGCTCTTATAGGAGCTTTCTGCATATCTTTCACACTGCATTAAGCTACCACCTGCCTCTATGGCCCATAATGGTGGCATACTCAGTGCTGTTATATATTCTGGTCCTTCAGGATAATCAATTTCATTGCTTTTAGTTTTGAAAATTGTTTAACGCTTAAGCCGGTGCTAGGAGGCGTGAGCTGTGTTGCACTTTTAATTACTGCTCATGAACAGGCTCAATAAAACCGAGTCTGCAGTTTTCTCTTTTCGCATTGGTTTTTGCTTTCGAAGGATTTCATCTTATCAGAATTTATATGTTCACATGAATGTTTGGTATTGGTAGATACTCTAGAATCAGATATATTATTTCATAAGCAGACAGAGTAGACCCTCATCAGACAGCTCCTACAGGAGCTGTCTGATCAGGGTCTATCCTGTTTGCATAGGATTGAAAAAGATACCCCATAGGTACGCCTTTTAATGCAAACAGGGTAGATCAAACAGCATGGCTCTATTTGCCTATGGAATAATATACCTGTAGATATAATGCTACAGTTTCTGTCATGGCCAAAACATTCTATGGACATAAGCCACTATGAAAAATAATCTAGTTAATATTCATGAGGTCATTCTTTCTTACATGAATATTCATGGAGTAAAAGGTTAAAGGAACAAATTTGCGTGAAGACCCATTCAAACATTCCTGCGTTCAAGAGGTGATGAAGATCCATTCAAACATTCTTGCTTCCAATGGGGTGATGAAGACCCATTCAAACATTCCTGCATTCAAGAGGTGATGAAGACCCATTCCAACATTCTTGCTTCCAAGGGGTGATGAAGACCCATTCAGACATTCCTGCATTCAAGGGGTGATAAACAGACTACAAGCTTTTGATAGAGTCATGAATTTATTTCACAAAGAAAATGTAAACTCTTGTAAAACTCAACAGAAGGTATAAATAAGACAGAAGCCTTGTTATAAGAATCATAAACACACATGTAAACAGTGACACGCACTAGATAAAAATAATGTATTGTGCTGATAAAAATCTGCCAACAGAAACTGGCGTGTTCTTGTGAAATAAAACTTAACAAAATATGGCAATCACTGAGATTGTCTGAATACAAGGAATAATTAAGACAGACAAACATAGCAAAGAGTGGAGACCCAGATCAAACAACTCCTGAAGGAGATGTTTGATCAGGGTATATTTGCAACTATGTCAGTCTAATTTAATCCTTTACTCCATAAATATGTCTTTTACCCCTTTGTACATAGAGTAGACTCAGATTAGGCTCTGTTCTGTTTGCCCAGGGCCAAAACAGTTCTTGTCCATCTGCCATTATAAACTAGAACTATCACTAAAGGTGATCGAATACCCCCGCTCAGCTGCCTTGATCGCAAATCAAACAAGATTTGTGCCAGGTTGTGCCATAGACCAACCGACTTACCAACACACTGACTCCGATATAACTTCGTTTGTGGGGGTATAATAGTTAAGCAAATTACTATTGATACATACATCATTTTGTTCATGATTATTCATTGGAGTTAAATGTTATAAGATACCATAATGGTACTAAATTGACTTGTTCAGCTTAGGAGAAAGGAGAGATTGGGGGTCCAAAAACTTGGAAACTGGTAGAGAAGAGAGATTGGGCATCCAGAAACTTTGGGTAATTACAGTATAAATGCACTATGTATGTAGATATCAAGTATTTTTAACCATTTACTCCATGAATATTCATGTAAGAAACAATGGCATCATATATATTAATTAGATTCAGTGTAATTGTTTTAACAGCACATGGACAAAGGAAATTTTGGCCATGGTAGAAACTTTAGAATCATATCTATATTATAATATATATATATATATATATATATATAGGTAAAAAGAAAGTCCTGAACAAGAAAATTATATTGAAAAGATAAACTGACACCACTTGTGAAGATTTACATTTTTATTCCCTACCGGTTTCACTACTGCTCATCAGGGGAATAACAAATACATAGCAATGACGTTACTTGGTAACGCCACAGTAACGACGTCATGACGTCATAAAGACGGCGTCAAATGACGTTATCAAATTCTGTTTAATTTTGGGTTAAATACCCGTATGAAATGTTTTTCCATAAGTAACCTAGCTGAAACATCATCGATGTGAAACTTGTAAAATGGAAAAATTGAAAATTTAGGATTGATATTGCAACACTGGTCTAAATGAGAACTTAACGGTATTTGTCTTGTTGATGGATCTCTGATTTGTTGGTCATGCTGTGGACTTTGTAGCTGCATAGTGGAAGGTTCTTCCTTATGTTTAAATAACAAAATATTCCATGTAAAAGAAAATATGAACTGCACTGTTAGAAATGTACTGTACGTTCTCATTTGTAATGGATGCAGAGAATTTTATATTGGTCAGACTGGAGACAAATTACGCAACAGAAGGACAGTGCATGACCAACAAATCAGAGATCCATCAACAAGACAAATACCGTTAAGTTCTCATTTAGACCAGTGTTGCAATATCAATCCTAAATTTTCAATTTTTCCATTTTACAAGTTTCACATCGATGATGTTTCAGCTAGGTTACTTATGGAAAAACATTTCATACGGGTATTTAACCCAAAATTAAACAGAATTTGATAACGTCATTTGACGCCGTCTTTATGACGTCATGACGTCGTTACTGCGGCGTTACCAAGTAACGTCATTGCTATGTATTTGTTATTCCCCTGATGAGCAGTAGTGAAACCGGTAGGGAATAAAAATGTAAATCTTCACAAGTGGTGTCAGTTTATCTTTTATATATATATATATATATATATATATATATATATATATATATCATAAGCAAACAGAGCTGCTTGCATGTGTAGATAACTTCTAAAGCAGCTGTAGAGTGACTCCGACCAAATGTTTACACGATACAATACATACATGTACACCTACAGTTTCTACCCAAACCAAAATTTCGTGTGTTTATTACCATTATGACATTATAAAAATTCAGTTAATAAATATTCATGAATTTCTTGCATGAATATTCAACATGTAAAAGGGTTAGGTCACAAACAAATATATCCCCAGTACATACGTGAGCCATAATTGACGTCAATAAAAGAGCATATGTCAAGTACTAAAATCGTCTTTTTCTCCACCAAACCCTTTGTTAATTTGTGACCAATCTTTACTTAACCCTTTCCCTGTTGAATATTCATGTAAGAGACTCATGAATATTCATGTAAGAGACAAGGACATAATTAATATTCATGTAAGAGACTCATGAATATTCGTGTAAGAGACGAGGACATCATGAATATTCATGTAAGAGACAAAGGACATCATGAATATTCATTATCTGAATATTTATACTGGCATATGTACACAGGATTGTTTGGTAGTGGCAGAAACTGTAGAGTCAGATCTGATCTGTCATAATTTCATTAGCAAACAGAGCAGACCCTGATCAGACGGCTCCTATAGGAGCTGAAAAGGTGTTTATATGAGGGAAAGGGTTAATAAGCAGCTTGGACATATGGTTTGATGGAGAAATAAGGAAAAATGTTAAATGTTTAAATCATACAGTTTATCTCTGCTTCTGGGGTGATTTACACTATGAACAATTATCTCATTCCCCATATTGACACCGCTGTAAAAGTCACTTTTTGAAGCCATTGTGATGGATAGAGCTTTTATTCCTATTTATCACAATGGTTTCAAACTACACTAAATGCTCCTTTTCATTTTATTCAAAGAGGTTAGGTCTAAAAATAGCCTATGAGGAATCAGTTAAACACATTCTATCTGAGTATATAATCTCAAAAAATTCATACAAACACAAACACAGAGAAATAAAATAAAGGTACCCATAATAGGAATTATTATCATTTTCATCTTCATTTCTCAATAGTAGAAAATTTGACAAGACGAGGAAAACTTGACACAAACTAGGTCATGACTTGCATGTATGACAAAAAAGTATTTGTGACAGTCTCTGAAAGTAGTTATATCCTTTAACCCCTTGTCCTTCATAAGTTCATATAAATGCTTTTTCATGCCTTTGCAAGCAGGGTAGACCTAGATCAAATGGCTTCTGTAGGAGCCGTCTGATCAGAGTTTGCTCTGTTTGCTTATGGAATTATATAGATCTGATCTTACAGTTTTTGTCTCAGCAAGCAATGCCCTTGAAAAAATTACTTTGAACTATTGAATATTCATAAGTGACAAATTTACGCATAAATATTTATAAGGGAAAGGGTTGAAAAATCCCCCACCCTGGGTTAGTGTGTTGAATAGAAATTAACTACAATTTGAACATTGTACTCCTTCAAAAATTCTGAGAACTTTTTATTTCACTTCTGGGTCTACATAGTATGTAAATGTAATATACTGTATTCTCCTTAATAATCAACACCTCTTTACTTCTGAAGGAAAACAATGAATCAATAAAACATCTGAAACCCTATACATTGAAAACTGAATAGGGAAATATAGGTTTATCAAAATACAAGTATAGTAGCTTCATTAATACAGACTGAAAGCAATGCAGAAAGCTCCCTAGGAGCTTTCTGCATCACTTTCATTCTGAAATAAGCAACCACCTATGTATAAAATGCAAGAAGCTCCCTTTAAAAAATGTGTTCAATTACAGAACTGATACAACTTAAGTTCAGGAGATCTGGTAACAACATTAACAGTTTTCTTTTGAAGCATAATAAAGTGCTGTCTATGGGGGAGGGGGGTCACACAGAGTTCACATAGGGCAGGTAGAGCCCGAGCGTGTCATTGCGGTGCCTCAGGTTGATGTTCTGCAGTCTCTCCTGATACACATAGTGGGCATAGTCCCGTCGCTGGTCCACCTCAGGGATCTGAAGCACCACTTTCTGGTTGACTGGTACCCGCACCATGGAGGCTGTAGAGCCCGGAACCACCTTGACTTTAGTCGGGGATGACTGAGGACGCCCATAGACCTGAAGAGTCTCATCAGCCTGTAAACAAACAGTACAGGTTACATACAATCCTTGATTCTACTGAAATTTCTATGACAATTATTGTGAAAAAGACGGAACAGGTTACTTAATCCCTTACTCCATAAATACACCTGTCTGATCAGGGTTTGCTCTGTTTCTGCCATGTGCTATTATAACAATCTAATTGATATTCATAATGTCATTATTTCTTACATGAATATTCATGGAATAAAGGGTTAACACCAAAATAAAAAGGATTCTACAATCTGAGGGCTGGAAACCTTTACCACCTTCAACCCTTTCCCAGGCGAATAATGATGTCATGAATATTTATTAGCTGATTTTTTTCATAATGGCATGTGTACACAGGATGTTTTGATATTGGTAGAAACAGAATCAGATCTAATATAATTTCATAAGCAAATAGAGCATTCTGGTCAGTCTGCTGTGTTTGCTTATGAAATTATAATAGATCTAACAGATCTACCAATACCAAAAATCATGTATACATAGGCCATTAGAAAATTCAGTTTATGAATATTCATGATGTCATTATTTCTTACATAAATATTCAATAGGGAAAGGGTTACTGCAAACAGTTAAGGCAGGATTTATTTACACTGAACATTACACTGTCAAATATAAACTACTTAGCCAAAATGTAAGAATTTCAACTGCTTTTCAATCATATAGCTTAAGAGTTATTGCCCTTTAATACGCAAAAATAACCAATTACATGTACATTATAGGCTTTTTTAGACACAACCTCTTTCAATAATTCTCCTGAAAAGGAGTATTTACTGGAGAAAAAGGATTTTTTTAGAATTGTGTGGTTTTGAAACCATTGTGTGTAGTTTTGAAACAATTGTGATAGAGTATTTGCTCATATTGTGCAAATACTTTACATGTATTTATCACAATGGTTTCAAAAAGTTACTTTTACAGCGGCGTCAAAAGAAATCGATATAAGGAACGGATTAACTCTTTTGCCACCATAGGCGAGTACAAGATAACCATTGCAAACAGTTTGAATCCAAAGGAGACACTGAGTAACTTGGCATCACTTAACCATTCACTTGCTATTCACGTCAATATACCTACCTGTAAATAGTGGAGACCCAGATGAGACAGCTCCTCCAGGAGCTGTCTCATCAGGGTCTGCACTATTTACAAGTTGATTGTGCAACCAGTGCACTCCACAGCCTGCTGAATTTAAAAATACATTTCTCCTTCTTTACCCATGCCCTGTTGTATAATTACATATATCTTCACTGTATATTCTTCAGGTATTTCGCTGTGCAATCACTGCTGTGGAGTGCACTGGTTGCACAATCAATTTGTAAATTATTTAAGTGCAGACCCTGATGAGACAGCTCCTGCAGGAGCTGTCTCATCTGGGTCTTCACTATTTACAGGTAGGTATATTGACGTGATTAGCAAGCGAAGGGTTAAAAATCCAAACTGTTTGATACTGATAATATTTCTGTTATGATATTGAAGAAAATGCCACCTTGAAGCCTGAAGCAGACTATAATCTTAGCAGATGAAATTTATTTGGTGCCAAAAGAGTAAAATACTGATTGTTCAAAGGATTAAAATTGCTGGAGGATTTTGAGTGGCAAACAGTGCAGACCCTAATCTTAAGGCTCTTCTTGGAGCCCTCTGATCTAGGTCTACATTGTTTGCAAATGACCATACACTCGCTTCTGTAAACAAAGGATAAACTTTCAAAAACAGCTTTCCTGCATAGAAATGCATTTTCACACATTTGCAAACAGAGTAGACATAGATCAGATGGCTCCTATAGGGGCTGTCTGATCAGGGTCTGCTCTGTTTGTTAATGGAATTTGAAAGATCTGTTTCTTTTCTCTCTAAAATGGTCACAATTTCCCACCTCCCATATTTGATTATTACTATTTTATTGGTATTGAAATTTGAAATAAACATAGAACGGTAAGGATTAAAATGGATGACCTGAGATTTACAAATGAATAAATACTACCGGTAGGTTTGAGTAAAACTTAACCCTTCGCTTGCTGAATTTTAAATATATTTCTCCTTCTTTACCCATGCCCTGTTGTATACAAATGTAATTACATATATCTTCACTGTGTACAAGTATTTCGCTGTGCAATCACTGCTGTGGAGTGCACTGGTTGCACAATCAACTTGTAAATAGTGCAGACCCTGATGAGACAGCTCCTGGGTCTTCACTATTTACAGGTAGGTATATTGATGCGAATAGCAAGCAAAGGGTTAAAATGTATGGAAACGATGGTGCCTAAACACATCAATGCAAAGCTTGTACAATTTCATGCAAGAACATGTTACATGTACTAGGTAACTTTCTTTGCTATACAATCATCTGACTCAATTCTAAAACTTTGTTCCATGTCTTTATCATCCTTTACCTAATAGACAAGCTCATGCTAACTAAGCAGACCCAGATCAGATGGCTCCTGTAGGTACTGTCTGATCTGGGTCTGCTGTGTTTGCTTATGGAATTATATAGATATGATTCCAGTTTCTGCCATGGCCAAACATTCCTGTGTCCATATACAGTGTACCTACTTTAAGTGCCAGTACAAACATTTCCTTGTTCAGAATGACATAAAATATTCAGGTAATTGATATCCATAATGTCATTATTTCTTACAGAAATATTCATGAGGGATTTCTTTTTTAAAAAACTGTCGGGGTGTCAAACATTTTTGATTCCTAAACATCTGATATGCATCCAAAATGTTTACAAAAGTTACAACGAATGCCTAATAAAGTGTTCACATGCAAAGGTCTTTATGCAGTCTCGTCATGTGTTTAACCCTTTCCCTGTTCTATATTTATTCCAAATTTCAATACCCACTGAATATTCATGAACAAAACAGTTATAATCAAATATGGAAGGTGGGACATTGCATCCATTTTAGAAAGTAAAGAAACAGATGTATCAAATTCCATAAGCAAACAGAGCAGACCCTGATCAGACGGCTCCTCTAGGAGCCGTCTGATCTGGGTCTTCTCTGTTTGCAAATGCGTGAAAACACGTTTCTATGAGGGAAAGGGTTAACCCTTTCTCTGCTGAATATTCAGTAAGAAATAATGACAATTCTAATATTTAATAGCTGATTTTTTAAAATTGCATATGTACACAAAATTGCATATGTACACAAAATTGCATATGTACACATATGTGCCTTTGCATATGTACATCATTGGTAATCAGGTTAACATTGATACAAGAAACACACAAAATTCTGTGAATGATGTTTTTATCCTTCTAAGACATCACTACTCCCTTATATCACAGTCTTTAACCCCATACTCCATAAATACGCCTTTGAGCGCCTTTGAAAACAGAATAGACCCACATCAGATGACTCCTATCGGAGCCGTCCAATCAGAGTCTGCTGTATTTGCATGCTTCTGTTTTTATACAGATCTGATTACATGTACACTATTTCTGCCTTGGCCAAAATATCTTGTGTTCATTATAAAAACCAATCAATGCATAATGTCATTTCTTACATGAATATTCATGGAGGTAAGGGTTATACATTTCAAGACATTCTTCCCTGGAAAAAAACCCCAGTCAAGCTGCATATTGAGTGTTGAATGCAAACCCAGTCCAGCTGTATATTGAGTGTTGAATGCAAACCCAGTCCAGTTGCATATTGAGTGTTGAATGCAAACCCAGTCCAGTTGCATATTGAGTGTTGAATGCAAACCCAGTCCAGTTGCATATTAAGTGTTGAATGCAACCCCAGTCCAGCTGCATATTGAGTGTTGAATGCAAACCCAGTCCAGCTGCATATTGTGTGTTGGATGCAAACCCAGTCCAGCTGCATATTGAGTGTTGAATGCAAACCCAGTCCTGTTGCATATTGAGTATTGAGTGCAAAATTGTTGAAGCTACAGTCCATTGTGCAGACTTGTGACGACCTTGACAAACAGTTTGGATCCAGATGAGATGCCAAGAAACTCGGTGTCTCATCAGGATCTAAACTGTTCGACACTCTGACGGCAGTTTTCAAAAGAGATAAAAGAAATATCAACACTGATAAGTTTAGGAAAAAGCAAATTCAGCATTGAAAGATAGCACTTTTAAAGTCCTGCAATCAGTCACACTCAAGATATTA
Source organism: Azorinus chamasolen (assembly GCA_963576725.1). Classification (NCBI taxonomy): domain Eukaryota; kingdom Metazoa; phylum Mollusca; class Bivalvia; order Cardiida; family Solecurtidae; genus Azorinus; species Azorinus chamasolen. The sequence continues at coordinate 90,133,904 of OY755241.1, forward strand.
AAATGCCAAAGAATCACTGGTAAGTCTATATCTATCATGTAACAAAAGTGAAATTAGAATAATCAGCTTGAATAAATGTTTCAAAGTCTTCCACTTTATTACCAATACACAGGAACAGTCCATGTTTACCTGATGAACATGCTTTTTAACTCTTTGCTAAATAATTTGTCATCTACAACAATTGTGATCTGCTTCAATTCTTAGGATAAAATTTCAGTCTTTTCTTTGCAAAAATATGGTCAGTGTTAACCCTTTCCCTCATATAAACGTGTTTTCACGCATTTGCAAACAGAGTAGACCCAGATCAGACGGCTCCTAGAGGAGCTGTCTGATCAGGATCTACTCTGTTTGCTAACAGAATTCGATAGATCTGTTTCTTTGCTTTCTAAAATGTCTACAATGTACCACCTTGCATATTTCTTTATAACTATTTTGTTAATGAATATTCATTAGGTATTGAAATTTGAAATAAACATAGAACAGGGAAAGTGTTAAACGGTTTTGATTCTGATGATGCAGTATCTCATCCAGAATCAAACTTTATGCTTAGGTTATCATGGTTTTGCCACTAGTTTGTTTGTTTTTATCCGGTTTTACGTTGTTTTTACAGTATTTCAGACATATCATGATTTCCAGCTAATTAAAGGTGGAGGAAGACCCAAGAGGGTCTTCTGTGCACTGAACAAATTACACTATTTCGTGCACAGAACATCCCGGTAGAACCACCGACTTAACACAAGTAAGCTGGAAGGTTTCCTCACATGAAAGTGGGCAAAAAGCTAGTAAGCAAAGAGTTAGTGTCATTGAGTTGCCTTTTGAGTTTTTGACACCTTTGAAAATAAAGTAAACCAAGATCAGATGACTCCTGTAAAAGTTGTCTGACCATGATTTGTTCTGGTGGCTTATGAAATGATATTAATCTGATTCTAGACTCTCTGCCATGTCAAAAAATTCCCTTGTCCATTGTCCATTGTGAAAATCAAGTTAATAAATATTTATGAAATAGTGAATTCTGGTATAAATATTCATAAGTTAAAATGATAAGAAGTAATACAGAGTCATACATACAAATACCGGAATATCCCATTGTTTATATTGTACAATCAAATCAACACACTTCTTTATACAGACACTAAAGTGCAAGTCTACCAAAACGCCCAAAACAAAACATCTAGAGACATTCCTACAATATTCTATTCTCACAAATAAATACCCCTTCTCTAATAAACACTCCAGTACAATGAATAAAACAACTAAAATCCTATCTAATTATCATCAAATAATGAAATACAGTTAAACCTCTCTATAACAGACACTAAATTACATCAAATATTTTGTGTTATATGCAGGTAGCTGCTTAAAGCAAGATGAAAGTAAAACAGAACGCTCCTAATGGAGCGTTCTGTTTTCTTTTCACCTTGCTTTAAGCAGCCACCTGCCCTAATATACCAACTAATTAACACAATTTAGTGGCCAATTGTATGTGTATAATGCATCTCATAACACCGTGTTTGTGCCTTTGAGCTTACCTGTACTGATTCTTTACTCTATAGTCATCAATAAAGTGAAATAGCTACACTAGTTAATTTATACACATAATTAATTCATACACACGTCATAAGTGACTATAAAAAATAGGTCTAATTATGGGTCTGTAAGACAGGTGGTAGCTCAATGCAGGTTAAAAGTAATGCAGACAGGTAATATAGGATCTTTTTGCATTACTTTTGTCCTGGAAATTAAGCAACCACCTGCTTTTCAAGATTTCTGTGTTCTAAATAAATGAATGGTCGCTTCAGACAAGTTCTACTACATTTAAAGAAAGTAATTTTACATACAGTATGCCTTTTCTCCATAAATACACATTTTTATGCTTTTGCAAACAGGGTTGATCCAGATCAGACAACTCCTTATAAGCTGTCTGATCATGGTCTGCTCTGTTTGCTTATGAAATAATATAGAACTGATCCTGCAGTTTCTAAAAAAAAAACCTGTCTTCACATGCCATTAAAGAATGTAATATCAATATTTCTTATATAAATATAACTATTCATGAAGTAAAGGGGTTTAAAAAACTTCATTACCTTATGCAGATACAGAGAAGCAAACAGCTAAAGGAGCTAGATATTTTTGCAAATCATTTTCTATGAATTAAAGGGTAAAAGTAAACATAGCAGCAAATAGTAGAGACCCTCATCAAACAATAGTAAAGAACCTCATCAAACAGCTCCTGAGGGAATCATTTATACTGGGTCTGCACTTTCTGCCTAAGTTTGTCCAAATTCTTACAGTAATTAAGGTATCTAATTAAGGTTTGTAACTGAAAAGAAATTTCCTTCTTTTTAAAGTAAAGTACAGAAAGTGGACATTTTCTGTATGCACAGTAAAAGCCGGGTTTAAAGATAGGTAGCAACTTTATATAGGATGAAAGAAAAGAAGAAAGCTCCAAGCTTTCTGCATTACTTGCAACCTGCATTAAGCAACCACCTGCCCTTATAGAGTCCTGTTTTGTAAATTGTTACAGACAGTTTCTAATGTATGTAAATGTCATCAATGACAAGTGGCTGCTTAATGCAAAATGTAAGTTACACAGAAAGAGTTATCAGTATAACTTTCATCCTGCATTTCACAACTAACATCTGCATTTAAGACAAATAATAAGGCTTCTTGTGAGTGGTCATTGTACAGAGGTGAGTAGTCATTGTATAGAGGTGACTGACCATTGCAGAGAGGTGAGTGACTGTTATAGAGACGTGAGTGGTCATTGTAGAGAGTTGACTGGTTAATTCAGAGAGATGAGTGGTCATTGTAGATAGGTGAGTGGCCATTGTAGATAGGTGAGTGGCCTTTGTAGAGAAGTGTCTGGTCATTGTAGAGAGGTAAGTGGTCATTTTTTATAAGTGAGTGGTCACTGTAGAAAGGTGAGTGACCCTGGTGGAGAGGTGAGAGACCACTGTGGTTAGATGAGAGGCCCTTTAAGACAGGTGAGCTGTCATTGTAAAGAGATGAAATGTCCAAATAAATAGGTGAGTGGTCATTGTAGACAGGTAAGTGGTCACTGTGAAGAGATCAGTGGCCATTGTATAATGGGGAGTGGTCATTGTGAGTGCGCCACTGCAGAGAGTTGTCAATGTATAGAGGTGAGTGGCCATTGTAGAGATGAGTGACCATTGTAGAGATAATTGATCATTGTAGAGAGATCAGTGGCCATTGTATAGGTATGAGTGACCATTGTAGAGATAATTGATCATTGTAGAGAGATGAGTGGTCATTGTAGAGAGATGAGTGGTCACTGTAGAGAGGTGAGTGGTCATTGTAGAGAGATGAGTGGTCACTGTAGAGTAGAGAGATGAGTGGTCATTGTAGAGAGATGAGTGGTCACTGTAGAGTAGAGAGATGAGTGGTCATTGTAGAGAGATGAGTGGTCACTGTAGAGTAGAGAGATGAGTGGTCACTGTAGAGTAGAGAGATGAGTGGTCACTGTAGAGAGATGAGTGGTCACTGTAGAGTAGAGAGATGAGTGGTTATTGTAGAGAGATGGGTGGTCATTGTAGAGAGATGAGTGGCCATTGTAGAGAGATGAGTGGTCACTGTAGAGAGATGAGTGGTCATTGTAGAGAGATTAGAAAACTATATAGAGATGAGCGGTCATCGAAAAAGGTAAGTGGTTATTGTAAAGAAGTGGCTTGTCATTGTAGAGATGTGAGTGGTCATTGTAGAGAGGTGTGTGGTCATTGTACAAATGCCAGTGCCCACTGTAGAGATGTTTTACTACACAAATGACTTTCTTATATTACTCTGTGACAGATATTTTTATATCCAATAAAGGCTTAACCATTTACCTCATGAACTTTCTTGCATAAAGTCACATCATAAATGTTTATTAGATTAATGCAGAAAGTTTTGATCATATGCAATAAGAGCAGACCCAGATCAGGCGGCTGCTGTATGAATCATCTGATCTGAGTCAACTCTGTTTGCAAAGGCATCAAAAGGTATTTCTATGATTTATAGTGTTAAATGACTCATATTAGACTGTCCAAATTAATTGTACTGACCTGTGCTGTGACAGTCATCTGATGCCAGGTCTTGGCTCGAACCAGATATTCCTTGAAGTTCTCATCCAAATTTGTTTTACTGTAAAAAAAGATTCGAACTATCACTAAAGGTGATGAAAACCCCCACACGGCAGCCTTGATCGCAAATCCAAAGGCTGATCCAATTACGTGTACCTGTATTACCCAAATGACAACTACTCAAAGCTCAAAGGGAGATAATTCTACAATAAATCATTTTATTAACCCTTCTCTTGCTGAATTTGAAAATACATTTCTCCTTCTTTACCCATGCCCTGTTGTATAATTACATATACATGTATCTTCACTGTGTACAATTATTTCGCTGTGCAGTCACTGCTGTGGCGTGCACTGGTTGCACAATCAATTTGTAAATAGTGCAGACCCTGATGAGACAGCTCCTGCAGGAGCTGTCTCATCTGGGTCTTCACTATTTACAGGTAGGTATATTGATGTGAATAGCAAGCGAAGGATTAATATATGAATTTCTTACATGAACATTCATCAAATAAAGTGTTTAATAATCGTTCCGATGTCTCTGTATTAACTTAAACTGTGACAAGCACATGAGACAGAATGATAATCTCTCAGCTCCTACCTTCTAGCTAGCCGCAGTTTCTCCGTCATCTCATACTGAGTCTCTGTTTTACTCAACCAAGGAGTACTCATACGTAGCTGAAAAAACAAAACAACCAGTTTAACCCTATACTCCATAATTTTTATGCTTTTGTAACGGAGTAGACAAAAATAGACATTTGCTAATGATATAATATAGATATGATTCTACAGTTTCTGCCATGATCCAAAGTTCATGTTCTATTATAACAATCAATCTAATCAATATTCATGATGTCATTATTTCTGACATGAATATTGATGGAGCAGAGGGTGCACTTTGAGGAACACATCCATTTTCTCCATTCCCCTTTTGGATTTTGTTGAAAGATTTAGATTGGTTTAGTTTTGTTGAAAGGTTTAGTTTAGTTTAGTTTTGACGAAAGGTTTGGTTACTTGGAGTCTCATCAGGATCCAAATTGTTTGCCACAGTTATTCTGATCCTTTCCTGTCCATGGAGGGTAGTTATCATAGTAACCATAGTCAAAACACTAAACTTTTATTTGTAACAATTCTGAATGAAGGAGATTCTTTGAAAACAAAAGCAGCAATGCAAAAAGAGAATATTACAGGCTTGAATTTATTTAGTCTGTTCATGAGCCGTTATTTTAAGTGCAACACTACTCATGCCGCCTAGCACCGGCTTAAGCAGTATTCAATTTTCATAAAAAAAGCATTGAAATTTATGATCCCTAAGGATAAGAATATAACAACATAGAGAATGAAGTAGACCAATACCCGTATTACTTGTAATTGGCTTAACCCTGTACTCCATAATCTCACCTTTTCACACCTTTGCAAACAGAACAGACCCAGATCAGACAACTTTTGTAGTAGCTGTATAACCAGGGTCTGCTCTGTTTCCTTATATGTTACAGACCTGTGTCTCATCTGCCATGGCAACAAATTTCCTAATTTTGTTTGTTTCATACAATAATTAAAATTAATGTAAGCTAATAAATATTCATGATGTCATTATTTCTTACATGAATATTCAACTGGGAAAGGGTTAAAAGGTGAAAAAGTATTGAGATCTACTCCTAATTAATGTTTCTAATCTGAGTTTATACTGTTTGCAATTTCTTTCAAAGTAAAACTCATAAGTCGAGGTAGACGTTATTGCTGCAAGTTTTCCTCACCTGGTTTCTTGGTAGGATGAGGGGAGCAAGGGACGGTAGCCTGAGGAGTTCAGGGTAATCTGACGATGCCTGGAAATAATACAAGATTAAACTTTACACCAATTAGCACAAACCGACTAATCAACTAAAGTTACATAGAGCAAGTTGGAATAAATTATCTTTGCTTCAAGATCTCAAAATCAAAGTTGCACTTTCTCATAGGACTGAAATACCTAAGCAATTAAATATTAAAAGTATGGCTTAATAACAGAAACAGCATAATTTGTTTATAACTTTAAGATAAATGAATGAATGTTTCAAGTGGAAAAGTTTTCACAAAAGACCAAACAAGGACTTCAGTTTATTCTCAGACCTTACTTTAGTAAGTATTGTTCGGTGGCAATCTCTCATTTCTCATTCATACTCAATTATGATAGCACTCATCAGAATTCTGGCCCCGAGGTTATAAAGCTTTTTGCCTGAGATCATTCTAAAGCATCTGATTGATCAGATTCTGACCAATCAGATACTTGAGAATGATCTCAGACTCAGATGTGATTCTGATGATGACCAACCAGAGTGAGCTTCACATTTCACACAGGGAAACATTTATCATAGGCCAGAGAAAGCTTCACATTTCACACAGGGAAACATTTATCATAGGTTTTCTATATGTCTCTCTGTTCTAGGAGTGCTTCACATTTCACACAGTGAAACATTTTATCATAGGTTTTCTGTATGTCTCTCTGTTCTAGGAGTGCTTCACGTTTCACACTGGGAAACATTTATCATAGGTTTTCTTTATGTCTGTCTGTTCTAGGAGTGCTTCACATTTCACACAGTGAAACATTTATCATAGGTTTTCTGTATGTCTCTCTGTTCTAGGAGTGCTTCACATTTCACACTGGGAAACATTTATCATATAGTTTTTCTGCACGCCTCTCTGTTCTTAGACTGTACCCATGTTGGATCGGTTACTGAGCTGATAAGACAATTCTTGTCAGCTATAATAGCACTCATCAGAGCTGCCTCAGACATCAGTCCGACCATGACCAACCAGACACTCCATTTAACCCTTTCCCTTTTCTATATTTAGTCCACATTTCAATACCTACTGAATATTCATTAATAAAATAATTATAAAGAAATATTGAAGGTGGAACATTGTACTCATTTTAGAAAGCAAAGAAACAGATCTATCAAATTCCATTAGCAAACAGAGCAGACCCTGATCAGACAGCTCCTCTAGGAGCCGTCTGATCTGGATCTACTCTGTTTGCAGATGTGTGAAAACACATATGTATGAGGGAAAGGGTTAACCCATTCTCTCATAGGCTATGTTAGACCCAAACTCTTTGAAAAAATCTGCTGAAAATCATTTATTAGATAAAAGGAAAACTTTAAGAATTGTGTAGTTTTGAAACCATTGTGATAAATACAGCATTTGCTCATATGGAGCAAAAGATCTATTTAGCTTAATGGTTTCAAAAAGTGACTTTTACAGAGGTGTCAAAAGGCATCAATATGTGCGAATGGGGTAAGAGAAATCAGGGGAGCATTTATAACAGGTGTTCTGTACGCATCTCAGTTCTGAGGCTGTAGACTTATTGGCTCTTCTACTGACCTTGGAGGCAGTGGACGTTCCGAGGAGGTTGACGTCCAGTCGGTACAGCAGCACCTGGCTCTTGGTCTCACTGGCAGACAAAAGTAGTTGGAACAATGCTGACATCACACGCCTGAAACAACACAAAAAGGCTTTAAACAGAGACATATGGTAAACAACACTAAATGGCTTTAAACAGAGACATATGGTAAACAACACAAAATGGCTTTAAACAGAGACATATGGTAAACAACACAAAATGGCTTTAAACAGAGACATATGGTAAACAACACTAAATGGCTTTAAACAGAGACATATGGTAAACAACACTAAATGGCTTTAAACAGAGACATATGGTAAACAACACTAAATGGCTTTAAACAGAGACATATGGTAAACAACACAAAATGGCTTTAAACAGAGACATATGGTAAACAACACTAAATGGCTTTAAACAGAGACATATGGTAAACAACTAAATGGCTTTAAACAGAGACATATGGTAAACAACACTAAATGGCTTTAAACAGAGACATATGGTAAACAACACTAAATGGCTTTAAACAGAGACATATGGTAAACAACACAAAATGGCTTTAAACAGAGACATATGGTAAACAACACTAAATGGCTTTAAACAGAGACATATGGTAAACAACTAAATGGCTTTAAACAGAGACATATGGTAAACAACACTAAATGGCTTTAAACAGAGACATAGGGTAAACAACACAAAATGGCTTTAAACAGAGACATATGGTAAACAACACTAAATGGCTTTAAACAGAGACATATGGTAAACAACACTAAATGGCTTTAAACAGAGACATAGGGTAAACAACACAAAATGGCTTTAAACAGAGACATATGGTAAACAACACAAAATGGCTTTAAACAGAGACATAGGTACTAAATGAATTTGGCAGATCTGATTAACCATAACCTCAAAGATGCATTCCTGCATAATTATCGATCATGCAGTTTCAGAGAATTTCAAATTCTTTCCCTATAGCCATATATGGAAAATTAGCACTATCCCATATTGGTCATGTTTTGTTTCACAAAATAGAACAATTTTGGTAGAGAGCCACTTAGGATTGTTGAGGAAAGTTTGCAACCCTTCACCTCATGAATAAGTGACTCCATTGCCTCATGAATAAATGACCCCTTTACCTCATGAATAAATGACCCCTTTACTTCATGAATAAATGACCCCTTTACTTCATGAATAAATGACACCATAAATGTATGTGTTCTTATAATATACACAAGATGTTTTAGCCATGACATAAACATACAGTCAGACCTATATAAGTTTATAAGAAAATAGAGCACACACTGATCAAACAGTACCTGCATGAATCACCTGATCTGTGTTACGTTGTTTGCAATGACATGAAAGAGAATTTGTATGAGGTAAAGTGTTAAAGGGATGTAACTTTGTAGACCATGCCCAGGTTCATGGCTCTTCTTCAGGTTATTGTTCTGGTGACATGAACAAGTATTATTAAGATTGGATGGACATCAAACAGAGTCCCTTCACTGTCTCCTCTCCCCCAGTGACCACTAAATGAAATAATTTTCCTATCGAATATTCATGTAAGAAATAATAACATCATGAATATTTATTTGCTGAAACTTTATAATGGCATATGTACACATCATATTTTGGTATTGTTTGAAACTGTAGTGTCCAGTCTATTATCTTCATAAGTAATTGTACAGTAATTTCTACAGTAAATGTACAACGCTATCTATATTGTTTTATAAGCTAATGGAGCAGACCTTGATCAGATGACTCAAATAGGAGTCACCTGATCTGGGTCTACTCTGTTTGCAAAGGCATGGAAAAGCGTTTGTATGAGGGAAAGGGTTAACAAGAGATGTGTGCAAACCTGTTGTCTGGGGTCCTGTTAAAGTTGAGTAACATGCCTATCTGGTGATACCCGGCTGACATCAAAACTTTCTTCAGCTTCATGTTCAGCCAGAGTGGACGGACAGACAGGTCAGACACCTTCAACTGTATCTCCGGGGCGTGCTTAGTCACACTGAACTGTGGAGGCATAAAAACAGATTCAACGGTGTTTTTAATAGCTTATAAGAGGCATTCTACATTACTTTTGCCCAGCTTTAACTCTTTCCCTCATGTAAAGTAAAATGCTTTTTAATGCCTTTTCAAAACAGAGTAGACCCAGATCAAACGGTTCCTGTAGGAGCCGTCTGTTAAAGGTCTACTCTGTTGCTCATGCAATTATATAGATCTGAATCTACAGTTACTAAGCCAAACATTCCCTTGAAAAAATAACATGATAATATAAATATTAACCCTTTCCCTCATATAAACATGTTTTCACGCATTTGCAAACAGAGAAGACCCAGATCAGACGGCTCCTAGAGGAGCCGTCTGATCAGGGTCTGCTCTGTTTGTTAATAGAATTTGATAAGATTTCTTTCTTTGCTTTCTGAAATATCTGCTGTAACTATTTTGTTAATAAATATTAAGTAGGTATTGAAATTTGAAATAAACATAGAACAGGGAAAGGGTTAAGTTAATGAATATTGATGTTATGATCAGTTCATGCATAACTGTTCATTCGGGAAAGGATTAAGCAACCACTGCCTTCTAGGGGTCTTACGTTTAATCGGTAATCACCTGAAAACAGGTTTTACTGTAGTGTAACATCTTTAACCCTTCGCTTGCTGAATTTTAAAATACCTTTCTCCTTCTATACCCATGTCCTGTTGTGTAATTACATATATCTTCACTGTGTATAAATATTTCGCTGTGCAATCACTGCTGTGGAGTGCACTGGTTGCACAATCAACTTGTAAATAGTGGTTGCACAATCAACTTGTAAATAGTGCAGACCCTGATGAGACAGCTCCTGCAGGAGCTGTCTCATCTGGGTCTTCACTATTTACAGGTAGGTATATTGACGTGAACAGCAAGCCAAGGGTTAAAATTTACAAGCAGTATCAAAGTTCTCAATTAGATTTTCCTTAAATTTCTTTTCATAATGTCAAGATAAGAGGCCTAGTTACTCAGTGTTTCATCTGAATCCAAACAGAAAACAAATATACTCATTATTACATAAAAAGGGTCATGACTCTAGTGTTCCATGATCAATGTGAGGGATATATGTAGGGCTGCATTTCCTTACAGTACCTAACATTTACACAAGTTTCAAAGAGAAACTGCAAACTGTTTTTCAGATGTTACTCAGGGACATATACATAGACACATAAATGCAGATGCATGGATGCATGACCACAAGGATGGACAATGCCAAAACTATATCCCTCCGTTCAAAGTGGGGGAATAGAAGGGAATAGTTACAAGACAATACAGGAAATGACATCACAGCATGCTAACCGGTACTCACCAGGTCGACTATGAGGGAGATGTTGTCCTGGGAGACTGGCAGAGCGCTACACAGTGCCTGGACCAGGGCCGGGCTACCAGACATCTCTACAACAAACAACTTCAAGTCTAGTGTTCTTATTTCATTGCAAGTAGAATACAGTCACAAATATCCATATAAAACATTTTGCTTTGGAATAACTCTTTAGCTCATGAATGCAAATACAGTAAAACCTCTCTATAACGGCCTCTAAATTGTGTTAACTAGTTGGTGTTTACGACAGGTGGCTGCTTAAAGCAAGGTGGCTGCTTAAAGCAAGGTGGCTGCTTAAAGCAAGGTGAAAGTAAAACAGAACGCTCCTATAGGAGCGTTCTGTTTTTCTTTCACCTTGCTTTAAGCAGCCATCTGCCTTTAACACAAAATATTTGATGTAATTTAGTGGCCGTTATAGAGAGGTTTTACTGTACATATGAATATTCATGTAAGAGATGACTGTAAGAATATTCATTAGATGAAATTGCATAACGCCATTATGAACAAGGGCTTTTTTTACCGTGGATGAAACTGTAGAATCATATAGAATCATAAGCATACAGAGCACACCCTGATCAGACAGCTCCTACTGGAGCCTTCTGATCTGGATCTACTCTGTTCGCAACAACATTTAAATGTGTACATATCTATGAGGTAAAGAATTAACTCTTTGATCCAACTATGAGGTGTTCCATAAGAATTTCTGTTTTGATCTACTCCGGAACAGTGGCATACTTTACTCTTTCAACGCTTTGTCATTTTGGTAACAGAGAAGACCCAACTTGAGCAATGATAGTTGACGGTCATCTCTGCGACAACTCCACCAAATCACATTGAAATCTGCCCAGTGGTTTCAGAGAAGAAAATTAGACCTACTCCTAGGGAGCATGTTTTTTAATTTATCAATTTTGAAAAAGAGTAACCTACAGATCATTCTTGTATAAATTATATTAAAATCTGCCTAGCAGTTTCAGAGAAGATTTTTGAAAATTCCACTATTGCCATACAAGGAAAAATTAGCTTCATCCCTGATTTAAAAAAAAAATCAAGATGGTTTGAACAATTTTGGAAGAGTGTTACCTACTAGGCATCATCCATGCAAAATCATACTGCAATCTGCCCAATGGTTTCAGAGATGTTTTAGATTTTCACAATATAATTATAAAGAAGAAATTAGTCCTGCCCCTAACTGCCATGTTTTTAATGAATCATAATTGTTTGAAATTTTTTGACAGAGGGTCATCTCTGTTTCCTAATAGAATTTGATAGATCTGTTTCTCTGCTTTCTAAAATGTCTACAATGTTCAATCTTCCATATTACTTTATAACTATTTTGTTGATGAATATTCATAAGGTACTGAAATTTGAAACAAACATAGAACAGGGAAAGGGTTAATGCAGATACAGTCCCGCCTTTATAGAATGACCACTATGTTCTAATTCTGCATTTATAAGACAGGTGGCTGTTTAATTTATTTGAAACAAATCTCACATCTGTGAGAAGAAAAGGGGAGAAAATTAAACAAATGCTCTGTTTGTTTATGAAATTATAATACATCTGACTCCAGTTTCTGCCAAAATCAAAAATACCTGTATACATATAACATTACAAAAAATCAGCTAATAAGTACCCATGATGTCATTATCTCTTACAGGAATATACAACAGGGAAACGGTTAATGCAGGATGACAATGAAAGAAGCTTACCCTGCATTAACCCTTTCCTTGTTCTATGTTTGTTTCAATTTTCAATACCTACTGAATATTCATGAGCAAAATAGTATTCATGAGCAAAATAGTTAAAATGAAATACGAAATGTGAAGCATTGTAGCCATTTAAGAAAGCAAAGAAACAGATCTATCAAATTCTATAAGCAAACAGAGATGACCCTCTGTCAAAATTTTTCTAGGAGCCGTCTGATCTGGGTCTACTCTGTTTGCAAATGCGTGAAAACACGTTTATATGAGGGAAAGGGTTAAACAGCCACTCGTTATAAAAGCAACTTCTGTTTATTCATTGAATTGTCACTACAGAGAAAGTCTACTGTATATAGCCTATTTACCCTGCATTGCTCTAAGGGAGTCATAGGCCGGGATCAGCAGTTCATCTCTGTTCCAATGTGGGTACAGCACGTATGGGTTCTGGAGTGATACTCCCTTGGCCTGGAAGTGGTAGCCAAGCAGTTTGAGGAGGTCCAGGGCGCCTGCGCCAGCCATGAGATGCTCGCTAATACTGGTTGTCTGCTTGTTGTTGTCCTCTGTATGCAGACGCTTTAGAGCACTGTCCAACTGCAGGGAAATCAAACAAAGAGGCTGGTTTGACTATAGTTTGATCCAGAATCCACACAAGTACTTTATAGGGGCCATAACTCTGTTACTCTGTTTATTGGTTCCTGTGCGTAGTTGTGAAGAAGTAGAGCAAATAGAAAACTCAACAGAAGGATGGATAGATTGACCAACCAACTGTCCTGACAGACCAACTAACCTGACAGATCAACTGACCTGACGTACCACCTGACATCATCAGACATGACAGACCAACTGACATGACAGACCAACTGACCTGACAGACCAACTGACATGACAGACCAACTGACCTGACAGACCAACTGACATAGTGATTCCTATGTACACTCTCAAATCTTCATTTAAAGGGATATAACAATCAATTTATTCACTGGAAAAACTACATGTACATTACATTCTCTCTGGTTTGGTTCATTTGTCATTGGAAAGTGGAATTTTAGAAAAAATGAAATTTAAGTGGTACCTACCAAGTCAACGAGTTCAGGAATAACGGTTGTCTGCACAGCCTGGTTCCTCAGTAATTCTCGCAGGTAAGTCTGCAGCAGATGTAAGTTCTCACGCTTCTTCCTCACTGAAAACACAAAATACAATATAGCTATGCTGCTAACAAAATACAACATAGTTATACTACTATCATAAAACAACAATTACATAGTTATGCTGCTACCAAAATACAACATAGCTATGCTGCCACCATCACAATACAATATATCTACTCTGCTAACATAAAACAACAAAGCTATGCTACTTATATGTTGTATACCCCCCCCCCCCACCCCCGATAAGAGTGTTCTGCAAAATTCCCCCCATAAGAGCTTTCAATTCTGTATAAACCCCTCCCCCCTCCCATACGAGTGTTCTGCATAACTCTAACCTCCACCATACGAGCATTCTGCATAACTTTCCTCATGTAGGAGTGTTCTGCACAACTTTCCCCCTATAAGAGCGTTTTGCATAACTCTTGACTCAGAAGAGCATTTTGCATATCCCCCCCCCCCCTAAGAATGTTCTACATAACATTCCCCAAATAAGACAATCAGCATAACTTTTCCCAAACAAGAGCTGTCTGAATAACTTTTCCCCGATAAGAGTGTTCTGAATAACATTCCTCCAGTAACAGAGTTCTGCATAACTTTTTCCCCAAATAAGGGTGTTCTGTATAACTTTTCCCCAATAAGAGAGTTCTGCATAACTTTTCTTTAATAAGAGAGTTGAGTTCTGTATAACTTTTCCTCAAAAAGAGAGTTCTGTATAACTTTTCCCCATTAAGAGAGTTCTGCACAACTTTTCCTCAATAAGAGAGTACTATATAACTTTCTCCCAATAAGAGAGTTCTGTATAAATTTTCCCCAGTAAGGCTGTTCTTTATAACCCCACCCCCATAACAGTTTTCTGCATAATGAACCCCCCCCCCCCCCCCCCCAAAAAAAAAAACAACAACAAAAAAAACAAAACAAAAAAAGAGCATTCTGCATGACTTTTCCCCAATAAGAGCATTCTGCATGACTTTTCCCCAATAAGAGCGTTCTGCATAACTATCCCCCCAATAAGAGCGTTCTGCATAATTTTCCCCCAATAAGAGCTTTCTGCATAACTTTACAACCAGTGTAGACCCAGATCAGACAGCTCCTGTAGGGCCCATCTGATCAGGGTCTGCTCTGTTTGCTTATGCAACTATACAGATGAGATTTTAGAATTTCTGCCAAAGTAAAACAATCCTGTGATTATGTACCATTATAAAAATTCAGCTATTGGATATTCATTATGTCATTATTTCTTACATACATACTGAATACCAGTAGGTGAATGGGTAACCCTTTCCCTCATAGAAACATGTTTTCACAAATTTGCAAACAGAGTAGACCCAGATCAGACGGCTCCTAGAGGAGCCGTCTGATCAGGGTCTGCTCTGTTTGCTTATGGAATTCGATAGATCTGTGTCTTGACTTTCTAAAATAGCTACAATGTACTACCTTCCATGTTTGATTATAACTATTTTGTACACGAATATTCAATGGGTATTAAAATTTGACTAAACATAGAACAGGGAAAGGGTTAAAGAATGACGCAAACGAGAAGTTTTGTAGACAAAAGTTACTTTATAGTGTTGAAAAGGTAAATCCTTTATCTCAGAAATAACTAGCACTATCACTAAAGGTGATGAATAACCCCGCAAAACAGCCTTGATTGCAAATCCAAGTTTGTGACACCAACTACCCATGTAACAGGACCAAATGACAAACATTCTGTAATGGCTACCACTAAACACAGGAAAATTATGTCTTGCACATGTACTATTCCTGGTTAGTATGTATGGCAAGTATTAATTTAACAACTTTCAAATTATAGGAGGAGTTCGCGAAAATGCCAAAATGCCAAAAAATATTCAAAGTTCAGACAGGGGGAGATAAATCTACAATGGCCAGCGGTAAACACATGAAAACTGCATCCTGCACATCTACCATTCATGGTTATTATGTATACCATATATAAACTGAATAACTTTCAGACTGAAGGAGGAGTTCAATATGAGTATAAATTCAATAACTATAAAACTAAAGGAGAGATTTGCGCCACCAACTCAGGGGGAGATAATTCTACAATGGCCAGCAGTAAACACCAATTGCAGGGGTATAAAAACATCACAAATTTCGGTTATGTCAGAAACAGAGGAATAAGATCTATATCACATCATAAGCAAAAGAGCAGACCCAAATAAGATGACATCCACAAGAGCCATATAATCTGGGTCTACTCTGTATACAAAGGTGTCAAAAACGCATCTCAGTCAGTTAATTCAGGTAAAGGAGAAAGTAAAGACAGGTACCTGGTGCAAGGACAGGTTTAGGATTGAGGAACTCCTTGCCCAGAACTTCCTCAAACTCTAGCTCCGTCTTATCCAGAGCCTGATCAAGCATGGCGTGCCGGATCTCGGTCACATTCACCTCCACATCTTTCCCCACTATGACAAATGCACTCCAGTGCAGGGGCGAGCTAAACCTGCGTTACACAGAGAAAATAACAAACACTTAAACCCATTCTCTCAAAGGCTATTTTTAAACCCATTCCCTCATAGGCTATCTTTAAACCCATTCCCTCATAGGGTTTTATTAAACCCAATTTCTAGTAGGCTATTTTTAAACCCAATCTCATTGAATAAATCTACTGAAAAGGAGCATTTAGTAGAAAAAAGGAAAATGTTAGAACTGGGCACCGTAGTGCTGAAAACATTAAGATAAATAGAGCACAAACATGTGATAGCCCCTGAATTGAGCACGAGACTCCTGCAGTGGAAGCTAACTCCGGTAATTCCTATCTTCAGATGGTCCTACAAAAAATCTGTAGAAGAAAACGAGGGCTTGGTGCAAAACTATTGTAACTCCTTCACTTTGTTTTAATGAAACATCAAACTAACCCATGTTCTATATTTACATGTATTTCAAATATCAATACTGAATATTCATGGACAATAGAGTCATAATGAAACCTGCAAGGTGGAATATGGTAACCATTTTAAAAACTAAAGAAACAGATCTATCAAATTCCATTAGCAAACACAGCAGATCCTAATCTCGAAGGTCTACTCTGTTTGCTAATGCACTAAAAGACGTTTATATGAAGGAAAGAATGTCTGCCATTAACCCATCTCTTGCTGTATTTTAAAACACATTTCTCCTTCTTTACCCATGCCCTGTTGTATAATTACATATATCTTCACCGTGTTCACATATTTTGCTATCAAATCACTGCTGTGGAGTGCACTGGTAGAACAATCAACTTGTAAATAGTGCAGACCCTGCAGGAGCTGTCTCATCTGGGTCTTCACTATTTACAGGTAGGTATATTGACGTGAATAGCAAGCGAAGGGTTAATATCAGAGTCTGCAGTCAGTAACAATTAAATCATGTAGACAAAATATTGGTTTTCCAATCATACCTATCATCATTTTTTAATGACAGAAGTGCTGTTGTGGCTGCCATGGTAACAAGTGCGCCCTTTTGAAGAGCCAAATAAAAATTCTGGAAATATTTCTCCAAAGTGAGGTCTGGCAACGGCCACATATACATCAGCACACTCTGGGCACCTGGTCAGAATAAAAAACCAACACAGTCAATTAAATATGGCCCAATTTCCTTACAATGGCCTACATATACAATGTAGTTCAATTTCATTAACTCAAATTTCAATAAAGAAAAATTAAGAACTCTTTGGCCAGATGGCTGCTTAATGCAGGGCATCTTGTCAGAAAAAAACCACAGCCAATTAAACACTGCCTCTTTCCCCTAAATGGATTACATTCAGTTGAATTTCATTGTAAACTCAAATCTTCAGTAAGGAAAAATTGATAAATCTTTGGACAGGTGGCTGCTTAATGCTGGGAGAAAGTCATGCAGAAAGGTCCTTCCAGAAAGTCATGCAGAAAGGATCTTTCAGCATGTTTCATCCTACATAAGTCTGCCACCTGTCTCAAAAACTAGTACATGTAATAATACTTTGAGTTATCAAGATTTAAAACCAGTAACAATACTTTGAGTTATCAAGATTTAAAATCAGTAACAATATTTGAGTTATCGAGAGTTTACTGTAGTTATGATAATTTCCCCAAGTTCTTCAAGAATTTTTCCAAAAGGAGTATTTTAGATGCTAACTCCTTATCCCATTCCATCATATAAATGCTCTTTCAAGCCTTTGCGAACAGAGAAGACCTGGACCAGATGACTCCTGTAGGACCCATCTAATCAGGGTCTGTTATGTTTGCTTATGAAATCATAATAGATCCAATTCAACAGTTTCTGCCTATGACAAACAATCTTGTTTCTCCACTGATCAGTGTGTCAAATAAATAAGATCCTAACAAGATATCTAATCTGGATCCAAACTACTAATGCTAAGTGCACAGAGTTAACCATTTCCCTGGTGAATAATCATGTAAACAAAAATAATGATGTCATGAATATTTATTAGCTGAATTTTTATAATGGCATATGTAAACAGGACTGGTATTGGTAGAAACTGTAGAGTCAGATCCAATATAATTTCATAAGCAAACAGCTGACCCTGATCCTATAGGAGGTGTCTGATCTGGGTCTACTCTGTTTGCAAAGGTGTAAAAAAGCATTTTTATAAGAGAAATTGGTTCATATAATACTCTCTGCTTATTTTGATCGTTTCAGAGCATAATACAAAAGGGACAAATATATCAGTGTGGAATTGCTACAAAGTCCATAGGCAATTTAGCATGACAACAAACAGAATTTTACCTGACATTCACCCTAGGTGTTTTCCAGACATTTTAAGTGTAAAGTTCAACAGAGTGTTTTTACCTGACATTTTCAGTGTAATGTTCTATGGAGTGTTTTTACCTGACATTTTCAGTGTAATATTTAATAGTGTTTTTACCTGACATTTTCAATGTAATATTTCATGGGGTGTTTTTACCCGACATTTCAAGTGTAATATTTCATGGGCTGCTTTACCCGACATTTTAAGTGTAATGTTTCATGGGGTCTTTTTACCCGACATTTTAAGTGTAATGTTTCATGGGGTGTTTTTACCTGCAGCAATGAAGGCTGAGGCCAGTTGATACCCAGGATTGATCTGTGACTTCCTGAATGGTGTATAGCCCGTGTTCAACACAACCAGCTGTGCTGACAGCCGCAGTCCCAAGATGTCATCAACTGTCACCAGGTATGACTCCTCCGTCACCTCATCACTGTTGACATCATTAGGAGATGGTGCCATGACAAGCAGGCCTTCCTGCCAACATCCGTAGGTGACTGGAAAATAGAGTAAATACATATTTACTAATTAAATCACCATTTCTGTTTGAACACTAGTCTACTGCAATAAGTATTAACCCTAGTTGAATTGACCTACATCCAAAATGACCTGACTGGTTTACTGATAATTTCATTGACCTATATTAACAAGGATCTCTCTGTTCTACTGACCTATATTTACAAGGATCTCTCTGTTCTACTGACCTATATTAACAAGGATCTCTCTGTTCTACTGACCTATATTTACAAGGATCTCTCTGTTCTACTGACCTATATTTACAAGGATCTCTCTGTTCTACTGACCTATATTTACAAGGATCTCTCTGTTCTACTGACCTATATCTACAAGGATCTCTCTGTTCTACTGACCTATAGGATCTCTCTGTTCTACTGACCTATATTTACAAGGATCTCTCTGTTCTACTGACCTATATTAACAAGGACCTCTCTGTTCTGCTGACCTATATTTACAAGGATCTCTCTGTTCTACTGACCTATATTTACAAGGATCTCTCTGTTCTACTGACCTATAGGATCTCTCTGTTCTACTGACTTATACTTACAAGGATCTCTCTGTTCTACTGACCTATATTTACAAGGATCTCTCTGTTCTACTGACCTATATTTACAAGGACCTCTCTGTTCTACTGACCTATATTAACAAGGATTTCTCTGTTCTACTGACATATATTTACAAGGATCTCTGTTCTACTGACATATATTTACAAGGATCTCTCTGTTCTACTGACCTATATGAACCACTGTGGCTCCCTCAATTTCCTTCAGGAATCTATCCTTAGTGGCCTCAGGGCCAGTTGTAGGGATCACCTCCAGCATGTTGGCCACGGTAAGGGCCTCACGCTTTGATGATACCATTTCCTGTAGTCCTGGTCGCCAGCTTTTACCATGTAATATCAAACTGGAAACCAACAAAAGTAGTATTAGATGATTAAATTGTCAAATAATAGCATGAAAAGAGAAAATAAAAACTTGAAATGAGCACCGATGCTCCCATATTCTTATTAATATTTACTTTTTACTGTGACAAAACCTCAAGTGGTTATGGTCACTCAGCCTTTCATCGCTGTTGTTTGAATCCCAGTCTGGGTATTAGGATTTTCCATGTGAGGAAGCCTTCCAGCTAGCATGCAGCAGGTCAGTTTCAGTGTTTCATGTATAGAAAAAACTTCTGAGGTTTTCTTTCACCTGTAATTAGCTTAAGGTCCTGATATGACTGAAATACTGTTAATCCTTTACTGCATAAATATGCCTTTCTACACATTTGCAAACAGAGTAGACCCAGATCAGATGATTCCTGTAGGAGAGGTCTGATCAGGGTCTACTGTAATGGATATGAAATAATATAGACATGACTTGACTCTACAGTTAGACATACTGTAGACATGACTCTACAGTTAGACATGATTCTACAGTTAGACATGCCTCTACAATTAGACATGACTCTACAGTTAGACATGACTCTACAGTTAGACATGACTCTACAGTTTTAGCCTTGACTCTACAGTTAGACATGACTCTACAGTTTTAGCCTTGACTCTACAGTTAGACATGACTCTACAGTTAGACATGACTCTACAGTTTGACTTGACTCTACTGTTAGACATGACTCTACAGTTAGACTTGACTCTACAGTTAGACATGATTCTACAGTTAGACATACTGTAGATGTGACTCTACAGTTAGACATGACTCTACAATTAGACATGATTCTACAGTTAGACATGACTCTACAGTTAGACATGACTCTACAGTTAGACATGACTCTACAGTTAGACTACAGTTAGACATGACTCTACAGTTAGACATGACTCTACAGTTAGACTTGACTCTACAGTTAGACATGACTCTACAGTTAGACTTGACTCTACAGTTAGATATGATTCTACATTTAAACATACTGTAGATGTGACTCTACAGTTAGACATGACTCTACAGTTAGACATGACTCTACAATTAGACATGATTCTACAGTTAGACATGTCTGTACAGTTAGACAGGACTCTACAGTTAGACATGACTCTACAGTTAGACATGACTCTACAGTTAGACTACAGTTAGACTTGACTCTACAGTTAGACTTGACTCTACAGTTAGACATGATTCTACAGTTAGACATGACTCTACAATTAGACATGACTCTACATTTAGACATGACTCTACTGTTAGACATGACTCTACAATTAGACATGACTCTACAATTAGACATGACTCTACAATTAGACATGACTCTACAATTAGATATGACTCTACAATTAGACATGACTCTACAATTAGACATGACTCTACAATTAGACATGACTCTACAGTTTCTGCCAGGGCTAACATTTCCTGGGTTCATATGCTATAATTAAAATGAATCTAATTAATGTTCATGACATCATTATTTTCTACATGAATATTTATGGAGTAAAGGGTAAGGTAAGCCCTGATACAGACAAACAAAATTATACAAGTCACCCCATAACATAGCCAACACAAAGTACAGTAAAACCTCTCTATAATGACCATTAAATTACATCAAGTATTTTGTGTCAAAGGCAGGTGGCTGCTTAAAGCAAGGTGAAAGTAAAACAGAGAACAATCCTATAGGAGCGTTCTGTTTTACTGTCACCTTGCTTTAAGCAGTCCCCTGCCCTAAATACCAACTAATTAACACAATTTAGTGGCAATTATAGAGAGGTTTTACTGTACATGTACATATTATCATATAAGAATGTGCAGCAGTCGTGGACAACACATTCAAATTGAAGATACATAACCAGCAGTATAAATTGTCAATTTGAATTTAGTTATTTAGTCCAGAGGCCATTATTTTCTGTAATGCAGCATACCTGTCTGGCAGTTTTGGGTTCCCAAACACGAGACATCTGTCCTGACAGCTGATTTGGTGGTATGGCGTGATAGTGTTGTGAGACGTTGTGATATCCGTGCCAGTAGACGTCTCTGTTGTCAGCGTGGTGTATGTCTGAAAACTCATCATCTTGTCAAGAGGCGTCGGAGAGCCAGGCTGTCGCGGAGTGTTGGCGCTACTTCTGCTCGAGTCTGATGTGTACGCACCTACAAAACATATAACATTTACTTGATAGAAACACTATTATATTCCTTTACAAACAGAGTTGACTTAGATTAGATGACTCCTATAGGAGCTGTCTGATCAGGCTCTGCTGATTGTCTATGAAATAATTCTACAGTTTCTGCAATTCTAAAGTGGTTACAACATACATTAATGTACAACAATTTACTTAGTACTCTATCATTTTGATTACCTATGCCAACAATTGGGACTCAAATTTGGCTCCAAATAATTTGGTGTCTGACAGGATCCAAACTGGTTGATACAGAGACTGGTTGATGCAGAGACTGGTTGATACAGAGACTATGTTGTTGTTGTATTTTAAAGAAAAGGGATAAACATACACCTATAGCAGATGACAATATTAAACCTTTCCCTGTTGAATATTCATGTAAGAAATAATGACACCATAAATATTTATTAGCTGAATTTTCATACTATGACATATGTACAAAGGATTTTTTTTATATTGGTACAAACTGTATACCGTAATCACATCTATTATAATTTCATATACAAAGGCATGGAAAAGACATTTGTATGAGGGAAAGTGTTAACCCTTTCCCTCATACAAACGTGTTTTCACGCATTTGTAAACAGAGTAGACCCAGATCCAAGAGCAGCCATCTGATCAGGGTCTACTATGTTTGCTATTAGAATTTGATAGATCTGTTTCTTTACTTTCTAAAATGTCTACAATGTTTCACCTTCAAGAATTCTTTATAACTAGTTTGTTAATGAATATTCAGTAGGTACTGAAAATTGGCCTAAATACAGAACAGGGAAAGAGTTAAGGTATGCCGAAAATCTGTACCTCTGGGTGAACTGGGGGTCTTCCATGATGACCTCATTTTGAAGTCTTCTTCAAACATTGTGGCTTGTTTTGGCAGGTGGCCAGGTTGTGGGGGAATCATGGGAGATCTCACTGGTCGAGATAGCATTCGAGGGTGTGACACGCGCATGGAATTCACTCGTGCTTCGTTATTTGAAGCTGACCAACTACCTGGAGATTTCGCCAATGGTTTATTACCAATTTTAGCAATTCCACCTTTTTTATTTTGCTGTCTCTCAAATGCAAGGTCATCTAGAGCACGTAACCGAGTATTTTCATTGGCTACAACCTTATCCAGCAACAGAATGTTAGGCAGATACGTAATCTGAAACCTCTGAAATGCAGATCTGTTCAAAAAGTCTTTAAGGGCATTGAAGGGGCAGTGATGCAGACACTTGTCTGGTATGATGGTCAGCGGACTTTCTTTAGGCAGTTTGGTTAAGATGTCTTCTACTGGGGAGAACAGAATGTCGTACAGCCGTCTCTCTACAGTCTTCTCAGATTTACTTTCATCCTGCAGTTTTTTGTTTTCACTGGAGTCCTCATCTGTTTTTGAAGTCCGACTAAGTTTCAGATTTTTACGCTGTGATATTTCAAGATCGCTGGACCGGAGAGGCAGAGCACGGCCTTCACACTCAGTCTGCAGTTTCTGCCAGTCCTGGTTCTCACGCAGTTCAGACAGAAGATTCTCAACCTGTAAAAATAAGTTGTGATCAGAATCTGTATGTCCCAATCAGTTAAACCTGTGTTGGCAGCCAGATTACGGAAGATTAACATATGGCAAATAAAAACAGGCTACAGTACATAATTGCAAATGATATATAGGAAAATATTGGTTTAGCAAGACTCAAACAGAGCTAAAACATAGTGTTTCCATATGCCATTGTAAAACTTCATGATGTCATAAATTTCTTGAATTTCATGAGATAAAGGGTTAAACATGATTGTACTCTGCTCATAGTTTTGCCAATTTTGCATAACAAAATAACTCCAGAATTGGGATCTGTGTGACTTGAAACTAAGTAAAGCACGTAAGAAAAGAGAAGTTTGTATCGAAAAAAATTAAAACACCATTATCTCAGAAAACCAATGGAAACACACAATACACATGAATTTGTAAAAATTGATTTTGTTTATGTGATGTACATGTAGGTAAAGTTTTTCCAAGTAGACATTCTCTTTTCATGTTTTTATACTTTTACTAAACCCATATTAGCCAATGCTGTTCTGACATCGAAGATTAGCGGATGTGTCCATTGATTTCTGTGTGATCAATGAAGTTTTCCATCCTTTAAAAGGTCAAACGTCTCCTAAGGATTAAGCAGTATGCAGATAACAGTTATATTTATCTTAAAACAGTAGAACCTCTCTATATTCATTATTGGCCACTAAATTACATCAAGTATTTTGTGTTAAAGGCAAGTGACTGCTTAAAGCAAGGTGAAAGTAAAACAGAGTGCTCCTATAGGAGCGTTCTGTTTTACTTTCACCTGGCTTTAAGCAGCCAACTGCCCTAATATCCAATTATTACAATTTAGTGGCCGTTATAGAGAGGGTTTTTACTGTATACATAGACTACATATTGGAATATGAGCTGTATTTTAATGATATGAATATGTGTACACTGTTTGGTGATGATTGATTTATACAAACAATAGACAGAGTATAAATTTAATGAACCATACAGTAACTCCGTTGAATAAATTAAATATTGTATAAATGTTTAAATTACAGCAACCATTCATTGATTGGTCACAGAAATCTTTAAAAGCAGGTGGTTGCTTTATGCAGAACAAAAATAATACAGAAAGCTCCTATAGGACCTCTCTGCAGTACTTCTGACTTGCATTAACCCTTTTGCTGCCAATGCCGGATCTGTGATTACCTATGCAAACAGTTTGGATCTAGATGAGACGCCGAGTAACTCGGCGTCTCATCAGGATCCAAACTGTTTGTTACTGTTACTATGTTTTTGAAACGAAAATGAATAAAATCAAAAGAATGAAAATTTGTAGCAGACAACAAAGTTAGCAGACGACAGAGTTTGGCAGCGAAAGGTTTAAGCTACCACCTTCCTTAAACAGACAGAATCAGGCATAATCTTGATGGTTGCTTAAGTCAGGTTTAACAGCATTGCTTAGATTTCAGTCTTGTCAGTTTTATGAACACATAGGAGCCTGTGTTTGTGCTTACTGTAGTAATTAGGTTCTCCTCGCCGATAGCCTTCCTGGAGTAGAACCGGACCAGTCCACCTCCCGGCTGCAGCACCCAGAGTAACAGGTACTCAGACACCAGCGAGTAGTATAATACCGTGCTAAAACACATGCACAACAAAAAATTAGAATTTCGTACAGAAAACATTTAAAACATTCCTTCATAGGACATGCTTAGATCTAATCTTTTGCATTAAATCTACTGAACAGGAGCATTTACTAGAAAAAAGAAAACGTTTTGAGATTTGTAAGTTTAAAACCATTGAGATAAAAAGAGTGTTTGCTCCTATGGAGCATATTTGTTATTACATCACTGTTTCGCCTATGGTGTTGAAGGCATTAAATAATTAGTAAAATATTCTCTTTGTGTTTGGAACAAATTAATTAGGTCCACTAAACATGCATACCAGATATGAAAGAGGTACTGAGTGGCAAAAAACTGTAATCTGACACTGTCAATTTGAGCTCAAACACACAGTCAGTATGCCAAACAGTTTTGGTCCTGATGAGATGCCAAGTGTTTGCAGAGGTCGTAGCAAGTCACTGCTAATGTTAAATGATTTGGCAGTTAATCTGAATGCAGACTTTTTGTAAGGATACTATTCACAAGTACAGTGCATCAGGTTTAACCATTTACCCCATAGAGATGCCTTTTAGTGCCTTTTCAATAGTGTGGACCTAATAAAAGCCACCTGATCAGGATCTGCTCTGTTTGCTTATGGAATAATAGAGACTCTCTATACAGATTCTGCAGTTTCTGGTAAAGCCTAAAATTCCTTTGTATATAAATGGATGCTATTATAACATTTCAGAGGATGAATATTCAAAGGGTCCATACATTTTACACATAAATTTTCAAAGGGTCCATACATCACTCACATGAATATTCAAAGGGTACATACATCTCTCACATGAATATTCAAAGGGTCCTTACATTTTACACATGAATATTCAAAGGGTCCATACATTTCTCACACGAATATTCAAAGGGTCCATACATTTCTCACATGAATATTCAAAGGGTCCATACATTTTACACATGAATATTCAAAGGGTCCATACATCTCTCACATGAATATTCAAAGGGTCCATACATCTCTTATACGAATAATTAAAGGGTCCATACATTTTACACATGAATATTCAAAGGGTCCATACATCTCTTATACGAATAGTCAAAGGGTCCATACATTTTACACATGAATAATCAAAGGGTCCATACATCTCTCACATGAATATTCAAAGGGTCCATACATCACTCACATGAATAATCAAAGGGTCCATACATCTCTCATATCAATATTCATAAGGTAAAAGGTCTAAGATATAATATTTCTGCATATGTAGTATTTCTTTATCTGACTCAACAGTGTAGTTCCTGATTGCTGCCTGCATGCCTGTTCCTAGTTGGAGCAGCCTAGGTCTACACTCTACAGTGTTTCCAAACCTGATAATTCTTCTTTTCTTTTCTTTTGTTATAGTTCATACATATTTTCAATTCACCACCATGTTCAGACCAACACTTACCTTTTCTGCTGGCTCACTACACACGCAATCCGCTCTACTGTCCACATATCCCAAGGTGCCGTGTGACTCTGACTTGTCAATGCGGAAGCCTGGTAGTTGTGTGTCTGTGTCAGGGAGCGCTTTCTGTAAGCTTCAGCATACTGCAAACACTCATCCTTGTTTCCTAATTTGGCAAGCACTGTCTGCATGCCATCATAACACTCCCGCAGCTGTGTGTGGTATTGTTCTGGGCAATGGCTGTCCTCAGCAGCATGCTCATGAATTTTAGTTTCATAATATGGGATCAGCTGCTGGAAGAATTTATATGCTTTTTCTAGCTCCAGAAGCTGGGTTGAGAACTGGTGTATACAGGCCAGGTTATAATGACTGAGAGTCTCAATCTCTGGAAAGTCAAAGTCCTCGGCCAACTCAGCAGCCTGCTCATAGAAATACAGACTGTATTGGTTTTTCTTTAATGCACGATAAGCATTGCCTAGTTTACACATTCCAGTCGCGCGGGTCCTGTAGTCTGTACGTATACAGCTGTTTATCATTTCTTCATATGCTTTAACAGCTGCCTCAAACTGTCCTCTGAGCATTAGAGTGTCCGCTAACATCTCATTAGCTATAATTTTCATTCTACTGTCATCAAATTTTGATGCCATGGCAACATATTGCTCATGATATGTGATTGACAACTGCCAGTTTCTGAGGGCAGCATACACACTACCAAGGCAACCGTACGCCTGGGCCATGCCTTTTTTGTCACTGTTACTCTTACATTCCTGTAGATACTTATTGTAGTTATTTATAGCATCTTTATAGTTCCCAAGTATTTCATTCAGCATGCCCGTGTTATGATATGACTCGGCCCTAAGTTTCCCTTGAAAGTTGTACTTTTCAATAAAGCTAATATATTTCTGTGCATGTTTAATGGCAGACACCATGTCTCCGATAGCCTTGTATGCAATACTCAGATTAAGGTGAAGGCCACACTGAAGTTCTTTAGTCCAGAAGTCTGGTAAGTCATCCTCACTTCCTGTCTCTGCTAACAATTCTGCCTCCAAATGTAAAAGTTTTTCGTAATAAATGATCGCTTGGTGGGTGTCATGATTTTCTAGGTACAGAGTGGCAATGTTCACAAGAGCTTTCGTTTGGTATATCTGGTCGTGGGTTGCTATGGCTGTTGCCAAGCACTCCTGATATAATCCAATTGCTTTATCTGTATGTTTCAGAGCTGTGTGAGCATTTGCAGAGGTCAGCAAAATCCGCATGGTGATTCCTTTCTGATTGGTCTGAAATTTTTGGGCGGCATCAAGGACTTTGATGCAGATCTTGTACTTCTTTGCCTGGAACAATGAGACTCCCACCTCGCTGAGTTTCTTGTAAGAGTCCATCTCTACAAATA
The DNA here is from genome assembly GCA_963576725.1 of Azorinus chamasolen. Classification (NCBI taxonomy): domain Eukaryota; kingdom Metazoa; phylum Mollusca; class Bivalvia; order Cardiida; family Solecurtidae; genus Azorinus; species Azorinus chamasolen. Next base: position 90,161,851 of record OY755241.1, read on the forward strand.
TAAACAAGAGTCAATCTCTACAAATATACAAAAGAGTCAATCTCTACAAATATACACAAGAGTCAACCTCTACAAATATAATAACAAATATAGCAATGGAATATAAACAATAGTCCATTCTGATCTCTATAAATACAAACAAGATTCCAACTCTAAATACTTGTATATAAAATCACAGTCCATCTCTACAAATAGAAACAAGAGACTATCACTACAAATAGAAACAAGAGTCGATCTCTACAAATATAAACAAGAGACCATCTCTACAAATTATTAAACAAGAGGCATCTCCTATAGGATCTTTCTACATTCTTTTCATCCTGCATATAGGAACTTTCTGCATTATTTTTGTTCTGCATTAAGCAACCACCTGCTTTTAAGCACATGCACGTTTAATCATTAAGTGGCTGCAATTAAATGCGATAACTAACAAGCCAACTAATTCCACAAAACCTAAAGATTTTGTCGTATAAAGGGGCAGTCAGCTTACCTGCTAGTGAGTGCTTCATATCCTCTGAGATGTTACAGAACTGGGCAGCCACATCCGCAATGAGGTCAGTCAGTTCATCCGAGTTATCTGGGTCAAGGTCAAGGGACATGAGAAAGGAGTTGAGGGCCTCTTTGTACTGGTGGAGATGCCTAAGAGCCACGCCTTGGACCTTGTACGCCTGTCAACAAGAGCAACAATTAAAAGGATGTCATTCTAAATACAACAGAACCTGTCTTAACCCTTTACTCCATGAATATCCATATGACATCATTCTTGTAATGGCATAAGACACACGATTTTTTGGCCATGGCAGAAACTGCAGGATCAATTCTATATTACATGTATTTCAGAAGCAAACAGAGCAGACCCTGATCAGATGACTCCTATAGGAACCCTCCCACCTGCATCTTCTCTGTGAAGGCGTTAAAAAGCATATCTATTGAGTAAAAAATTTAGTAACCATCAAAAAGAGGTAAAATTACCGGTCTGCAAGGCATGTAGTAACTGAATGCAAGTGAAAAGTAATGCAAAAAGCTCCTACAGGATCTTTCTGCATTACTTTTGCCCTGTATTAACCATTCTCTTGCAGAATTTTAAAATACATTTCTCCTTCTTTACCCATGCCCTGTTGTATAATTACACATATCTTCACAGTATTTCGCTGTGCAATTACTACTGTGGGTGCACTGGTTGCAAAATCAACTTGTAAATAGTACAGACCCTGGTGAGACAGCTCCTGCAGGAGCTGTGTCATCTGGGTCTTCACTATTGACAAGTAGGTATATTGACGCAAATAGCAAGTGAAGGGTTAAGCAATAACCTACTTTTTTAGATTCCTGTGGTGTTTAACTCTTTCCTTCATGCAAATACCTTTACAGGCCTTTTTATACCTTTCCAAACAGAGTAGACCCAGTTCAGATGGCTCTTATATGTTCTGCTCTGTTTGCTTATGGTATAATATCACATAAATCTGATTCTACATTTCCAGCTAGAGCCAATCTGTCATGTGTTCATATGTTATTATAAAAAATAATCTAATTAATATTCATGATGACATTGTTTATTACATGAATATTCACCTGGTAAAGGGTTAATATATGCAATCTATCAAGGTCAACTTAGGAACACAAAGAAAGGGCTTAGCACAATGCTGTAACAATTCCCTGTGCATAATGTGGAATGACCTTTGCAAACAGACTAGATCCAGACCAGATCCAGACCAAACTCCACATAACTCAGTGTCTAACAAAGATTCAAGCTGTTTGACACTCAACTCTGTTTAACCATATTAATGCATTTTCATGCATTTGCAAACAGGGTAGAACCAGATTAGACAGCTCTCATAGGAGCCGTCTTGCCAGAGTCTACTCTATCTGCTTTTGACATGATATAGATCTGATTCTAAATTCTAAATAAATATTCAGTATGTCATAATTTCTTACTTGAATATTGAACATGTAATGGATTAAGACAAGAATGAAACAGCCTTTTTCTGGCAATTATGGGGAAAATGCATTTTAATAATTGTGAATATTTGTATGCATAAAACTCAATGATTTGGAAAGCCTTTTGCATTTTATAGCATTTTAATAAAAATTTGCATTTATTGGGTTTTTTTTCCAAAAATTGTGAAAAAAAATCAATTATTTTGCATTGAGAAGGGGTCCTCTTATCGAACCTGTATAGACACCAGAAAAAGGCCTACAAAGAGTGGTCATAAATAGGGTTTGGTAGAGAAATGAAAGAAATCTTCTGGGAAATGTTTTGTTTGTTTGTGTTGATTTACATCAGTTTCAGCTCATTTTATGCCTTTGCATGTAGAGTAGACCCAGATCTGACTGTTTCTTCAAGATTACTCTAAAGAGAGGTCACAACAGAGGATTTGGTGGAGTTTTTCTTGAAAATGTTTTAATCTATGTATATAATCTAGGTTTCTGATAGTTTTGGTTCATATATGAGATAGTGGCATGCAGAGGTCCTGATATGATGCATAAATTAACCCTTTCCTTGTTCTATGTTAATTTCAAATTTCAATACCTACTGAATATTTATGGACAAAATAGTTGTAATGAAATGTGGAAGGTGGTACATTATAGCCATTTTTAGAAAGTGAAGACACAGATCTTTCAAATTCTATTAGCAAACAGAGAAGACCCTGATCAGACGGCTCCTCTAGGAGCCATCTGATCTGGGTCTTCTCTGTTTGCAAATGCATGAAAACACATTTATATGAGGGAAAGGGTTAAAACATTTTTAAACAAGATGTGTTTGTGAAACACTATGCCCCCTCATATATTTGACCTCTGACCTTGAAGGATGACCTTGACCTTGACATGTCACCCCTCAAAATGTGCAGCCTCATGAGATACACAAGCATGCCAAATATCAAGTCTCTATCTCTACTGGTCCAAAGGTTATGGCCAATGTTAAAGTCGGCGATTTGACCCATATATTTGACCTCTGACCTTGAAGGATGACCTTGACCTTGACACGTCACCCCTCAAAATGTGCGGCTTTATGAGATACATATGTATGCCAAATACCAAGTCTCTATCTATACTGGTTCAAAAGTTATGACCAATGTTAAAGTTGCTGACAAACAAACAGAGAAACAAACAAACAAACAGACAGGGCAAAAACAATATGCCCCCCGACTATCGTCAATGGGGGCATAAAAAGAAAACTTTTATTTCTTCACAAAACCCTATATTGTGACCACTCTTTAGAATCATCTTGAAGAAACCATCAGATCTAGGTCTACTCTATTTGCAAAGGCATAAAATGGCATTTCTGTGCAGCAATGGATTTAATATGGTAACAATTTTTCATACCTTAGGATTCTCTGTGTCTTGGACTATCAACATTTCCACATCTCTCTGAGCCCGAATGTAGTCGCCCATTTCTATACATGCCACAGCCCGGGCCAGCAGCACCTCTGCATTTTGCTCATCTATCTCCAGGGCTTCATTATAGTATCTTATGGCCCCATTGAAATCCTTCACCTCCAGTGCCTTGTCCCCTTTACTAGTGAGGGACTTCATCTGGTGACAATGAGTGAAACTCTCAATTAACCCTTTCCATGTTCTTTGTTTTCTCAACATTTCAATATGTACTGAATATTCATGGACATAATCGTTATAAAAAAATATGGAAAGTGAAACATTGCTAACATTTTAGAAAGCAAAGAAACTGATCTATCAACTTCCATTAGCAAACGAAGTAGACCCTGATCAGACGGCTCCTCTAGGAGCCGTCTGATCTGGGTCTACTCTGTTTGCAAATGTGTGAAAACACGTTTACATGAGGGAAAGGGTTAACCATTTACTCCATGAATATTCATGTAAGAAATAATGACATCATGAATATTCATTGTATCAAGTTTTATGATCGAAATGGAAACAGGTGGAATGTTTGGCAATGGTAGAAACATGCAGAATAATAATACATATTACGTCATAATCAAACATCAATGTCTCATCAGTTATGTTGGAAAAAAACTTTACTAATGGCAATTAATAACATAACTTGTTGTCATAAGTAATAACATTACTTATGGAAAACAAGAGGGTCAAGATGGCCCTTAATCGCTCACCTGATTACCATAGGTTTAAGATTTTTGCTGGTAGCCCATTGGTAGGGCCAATATTGACCTTAGGGACAATATTTGAACGATGTTGATAGGGGATCATGAGCAGTGGTTCTGCAGAACAAGATTTTCAAAGATTTAGTATATTGATTTTATCAAGACAATGATTCTGACCAATGAAGATTGGGCTAAAAATGTGCCCTCTTGAGTAATTTTTCTAAGATTTGACCTAGTGACCTACTTTTATTCCCACCCAACCCATGGTCACACTCAACCTTGATATCACCAAGACAAACACTCTGAGCAAGTTTGAGGAAGACTGGGCTAAAAATGTGGCCACTGGAGTGTAAACTAGATTTTCTAAGATATGACCCAGTGACCTATTTTTTGACCTCACTTAACCCACTTTCTAACTTGTCCAAGATTTTATTTGGACACTCATTCTGACCAGATTTCATGAAGAGTTGGCTATAAATGTGACCTCTAGAGTGTTCACAAGGTTTTCCTACTATTTGACCTAGTTTTTAACCCCACATAACCCACTTTCAAACTCGTTTGAGATTTTATCAAGACAATCATTACGACTAAGTTTCATGAAGATTGGACAAAAAATGTGACCACTAGAGTGTTCACAAGGTTTTTCTATTGCTTGACCTAGTGACCTAGTTTTTAACCCCACTTGACCCACATTCAAACATTTCAGAGATTTTATCAAGACATTCATTCAGACCAAGTTTCATGAAGATTGGACTAAAATTGTAACCACTAGAGTGTTCACAAGGTTTTTCTACTGTTTAAACTAGTGACCTAGTTTTTTACCCCACATAACACACTTTTCAAACTCCTCCAAGATTTTATCTAGACAATCATTCTGACCAAGTTTCATGAAAATTGGGCTAAAAATGTGACCTCTAGAGGGTTCACAAGGTTTTCCTACTATTTGACCTAGTGACCTAGTTTTTAACCCAACTTGACCCACTTTCGAACTCGTCCGAGACATTCATTCTGACCAAGTTTCATGAAGATTGGACTTCAATTGTGACCACTAGAGTGTTCACAGGCAAATTGTTGACAACGCACAACGCACGACGGACATTCAAGTATCCCAAAAGCTCACCCTGAGCTTTGCTCAGGTGAGCTAATGATAAAATTACTAACGGACCATAAGTTATGGCAATTGATAAATTTAGTTATGGCAATAAATAACATGTCTTATGGCATTTAATAAAAGTGGCAATTGATGTTACTTATAGCAATTAATAACAATACTTATGACAACTGATAACATCAGTTTTGGCAATTAACAACATTAACAACATTAATTATGGCATTTATGGCAAGTGATAACATTACTTATGGCAATTAATAACATTACTCATGGCAAACATTACTTATGGCAAATAATGCCAAAAGAACATTACTTCATAAATATACTTATGCAATTAATGCCGTAAGAACATTACTTAATTACATTACTTATGTTAATTTATGACATTACTTATTGCAATTCAGCAGAGGAATTAAATCCTTTTAACTTTTTGTATACATATTATGATATTTATACATAAAAGAACTACACATAAAAATTTTCGTTGCAATTTGGAGCTTTTTCAATTTCAATAAAAAAGATTAAAATTCATGGATGGTTATACCACACACTTGAAAATATTGCAACACTTCAAACAATTGGAAAAAGCTGGAAGTTGTATGGGAGTGTAACACAATTTATAAGCAGTATTGCGTTCATTTCAATTAAGTTTATATTTGTGATATCAATACTATACTTATGAAAATATTTACAAACAAAATATGTTTAAACCAAAGTTGTATTCTGTTTAGAAGATTTATGTTTGTACTTTCAAATAGCACATAAAATCATCAGTTAGTTCCGTTTAGGCAAGGTCAACCACACATGATCAGGCAGGCAGACAATTCAACTTGTCACTGTGTATATAGTTATATGAAGCTCAGAAAAAAGACTTGATTAAGTTTATCAGGTTTACCTCCACAAATTCTTCTGCTTCACTAATTGGCTCACTGCCCTCTACCAGACTTGGCAGACTGAAGCTCTGGGCAAGAGACTGGGAGTAGCCTCCGCCTCGCTCCATAGTTGTGTTTTCTCCCCTGACCGGGGGTCACGTCTACAGCTGAAACATCAAACAGAAAAGTAAACAAATCTATCAAGGAACATGTTTATACTGTCAGTTAAAACTTTCCCTTTTGAATATTCATGTAAGAAACAATGACGTTATAAATATTTATTAGCTTAATTTTCATAAAGGCATATGTTACACATGAATTGTCAGTATTGGTAGAAACTGTAGTCAAGATTAATTATACTTTCAAAAGCAATCAGAGCAGACCCTGATCAGGCTACTCATCTTAGGAACCATCTGATCTGTGTCTACTACTCTGTTTGCAAAGACATGAAAAAGAATTCGTATGAAGGAAAGGGTTAACCCCTCACCCATTACCTCAAGGATTTGAAGGCATTTACACATAGTCTGTCAGCAGTCTGGACTTGAAGTCCTTGATACAGTATGTTGCTATATGACAGTGACTGGAAGTGCAATCCAAAGACTACTGGTACTCGGGAAGAATGATTTATGGGGGAGGATTCTGGAGTGAGGTACCAAGTATCTGGAGTGTAGACCTCTAAATTGGAAGGTGTTAGTCAAGACCAGGTATGGAGAAGATGGTATAGTGATGAGCCAGATAAAGATGCATATTCAAATACTAAAATCATTATGCATTTCTCCACCAAACCCTATGTTGTGACCACTCTTTCAAATCGTCTCAAACAGAAGATTCCAAATAGTGGTCACATAGGGTTTGGAAGAGAAAAAAAGGAGTGATTATTGAAAATGCTTTAACCCGTTACTCCATAAATACGCCTTTCTATGCCTTTGCAAACAGAATAGACCCAGATCAAATGGCTCATACAGGAGCCGTCCGATTGGGTCTACTCTGTTTATGATATAATGATTATACAGTTTCTTTCATGGCCAAACCTTCCTGTGTCTATGTGCTATTATAACAAATTAGTCTAATTAATATTCATGACATTGTCATTTCTGACATTTATGGAGGAGTGGGTTAATTTATACACCTTATCTCAGCCTCTAACCAACACTAATCACTCTGAATGTATTAGTTATCAATTCAAGAATTGGCACTTTTAAATACATCACTACCCGAAACTCAAATCAATTCAAGAATTTTATACTGATAGAGATAAAAATGTTTAAATGACCATGCAACCATGCATGACTTATAGCAAAGTGACAGCTTCATGTTTTTTTAGCTGGTACATCAGTTTTACCTTTGAACTGTTTCATGAATTGAATAGAATACCCACACATAATAAAACTGGAGTTAAACAAAAAGTATAGTGCACTGTAACTTGTAAGGCCAAGTGGTGTCTTGCAATCCCATCTTTTTTCTATTTACATCACGGGCACGTTGGGGGAAGTTTGTCAATGTTTGAGAACGAATATTTGGGGTATATTTTATTGTCATCTATGCTAAAGCGTAATTTAATATTTTCGCAAGCAGACTGTGGTATATGTGAGCTGGTTGGACATTTTTGTTCTCTAATAACCCAGGGAAGAAAATATTACCTTAAAGCAACTTTCCCGTAACCAAACAAACATTGTATATTGTGCTTACCAATACTCTACAAAATATTTCGTTTTCGGTCCGAGTTTTGACTTAATATAACAAACGGGCGTTTTGCGGGCTTATTTACGGACCTTTCGCGGATCGTTTGTTACATTTTGAGTTTTGCAAATGCATTAGATCTATTACAAATAGATCTACTTATATTTGAAATCATATATTGAAGTTTAAAGGCACTAGGTGAAGAAATTGTCCATTATTTTCGACAACTGGATAATGTCAACGTCAATTGTGTTTCCGTTGGATTCCATGACCTAGCAGCTATTTCATTCAAACGGTGCTACTAAACAGAGTCTGGTAGAGTCCGGTAGAGTCTGGTAGAGTCCGGTAGAGTCTGGAGGCCTTTTAAGTGCAATTTAAAGATTATAATGCTGTTATATAACATTATTTTGTATGTTTGAAGCTATAGTAGTTAATATCCATTAAAAAATGATCGTATATTAGCTTGAAAACACCCGGTAAATATTACCGGGTCACGCAGTAATGGCCGCCCTACGTCGGATAGAGTCGTATACTTAGGTTTCGATACTAACAATTTGAGTCCAATTATTCACAAATTGCTACACAATTTTATGTGAATTATGGTTGCAGATACATCTCTACCTTGTTATTAATACATTAATTCGCTTAATTTTGCAAATGTTGGCCTAAAACTCCCGTTTTCATCTCCAGACACTACCGGTACCCTCCGACTTTTCGCCAATCTGAAAAAGGCGAAACAACAATCTTGTCATACAATAAATGTACATCATGTCCATACTGCCTTTGAAATTATAATAAAAACACTTATTAATGTATGTAAAATGTTTTCTGATAAAAAGGGGGAAATTTAATACCATATAGACTTCTAAAACTAGAACAGACTCTATCCGACGTAGGTCGGCCATTACCGTGTGGCCCCGGTAATATTTACAGGTAGTTTTCAAGCTATTATATGCTCATTTATTAACGGATGTTAATTACTACTGCTGCAAACATACAAAACAGTGCTATATAACAGCATTATAATCTTTAAATTGCACTTAAACTTCTAAAAAGGCCTCCAGACTCTACCGGACTCTACCAGACTCTACCGGACTCTACCAGACTCTGTTTAGTAGCACCCCATTCAAAGGTCAATCTAAAAAAAATAGTTCGTGTCCATTGTGTTTCGTGGTATGTGAATCCATGTTCTAGAGTAACAGATACAGGTCTATATTAAAATAGAATCTAGCATAGATCTACTAAAATCATAATTTATCCACCAAATCCTATATATACTATGATCTCTCATTAGAATCGTCTCGAAGATCTTAAGGGTTTCTTAGGTTAAACTACAATAGATCTGAATCTACAGTGTTTCTACCAATTACAACAATAATGACATGTGCACATAGATCTATAGAATCTAGCATTATAATAAAAACTAACAACTACTGTTATTAGTTTTACATAAATATTTAACAGGGAAATTATTAAAAAAGAGGAGTTGGCGCTATCGAGGGACAGATAGAGTAGATCTACGTATGCGTAGATCTAGTGGGCCTACATGTTGTAGACATGCATGTAGATATAATCTACACTATTATAAAATATCAGTCCATGGATATTCATGCAGCAATACCTTATTAAATTATAATTCATTGGGGGCAAGGAACTACAGCAATCCAAAAAGGTTTTCCTTGATTTCTGTCCATGCCGCCCCTCCCCCTTCACCCCGCCCCACCTCAACACACTGAACACCAATAACACGCTGCTTGTGTATCAGCCCGTGGTCATATAACAAAGGAAAGGAAAAGTTAAACATTTCTTGGCGAGAAAAAAACCCACAAAGTATATTATTAATTCATTAAATTAGATAAAATAAATTCACCTCTCCATTAGTGTGCTGCAAACAGGCGACATAAAAGGTGACGTCAAATGACGTACGTAACTAAGTTACCAGTGACGTAGGTTGCAAAATTACCCATCTTAATGTGACGTCACCATGTCGCCATGCTTAAAACGTTTTACTAGCAATATCAAACTTAACGTCTCATCTATATAAATACTTAAACCGCTCTGATCTAATATTTCGACCACTAAGGGCCTTTGTCAAAGATTATCATGATAATCTTTGACAAAGGCCCTTAGTGGTCGAAATATTAGATCAGAGCAGTTTAAGTATTTATATATTAGATCTATATTAATTCCCTATTTTGGAATATTTACTTCATTGTCTCATCTATAGATTCAAAATGTTTGCGAAGGTTATCACATAGTCGCCACCGGCAGCAAAAGAGTTTGTGGTTGTCATGATAAAACTGCGTGGTAACCACGGCACTTTACAAAGTAGTTGGTCGTTGTCATGATAAGACGGCGTGGTAACCATGGCACCTCACAAAAAAGTTGGCCGTTGTCATGATAAGACGGCGTGGTAACCATGGCACTCCGCAAAGTAGTTAATTTTGGTCGTTGTCATAATAAGACGGCATGGTAACCATGGCACTTCATAAAAAAGTTGGCCGTTGTCATGATAAGACGGCGTTTACCACGGCACTTCACAAAAATGTTGGTCTTTGTAATGATAAGACGGTGTTGTAATCCTTACAATTTCAATATTCATATGAGACATCGTGAATATGGAATGCTTTGGTTTCAGCTGAGACTGTAAAATTAAATCTATATTATTTCAAAAGCAAACAGGACAAAACTCTGTTCAGACGGCTCCTATATAATAGCCGTATGATATGGGTCTACTCTGTTTACAAATTCTATATATTTTCTAGTTGAATATTTATATTATATATAATTCCATAAGCAAACAGGACAGACCTTACAGGAGCCGTCTGATCCGTGTCTACTTTGTTTGCACTTGCGTGAAAATGCGTTTGCACGAGATAACGGGGAACGTAACACTACTTCAATGTCCAAACATTTAGTCTATTGTTATTTGGATCTTGTGCAATTTTGAACACATTCAATTCGATCAAGCTTTTGAGAAAGTACAGAGCGAGTGCCAAGCAGCTGGCTTGGATAATGGTGAAACTCCAAGTACAGAGCGAGTGCCAAGCAGCTGGCTTGGATAATGGTGGAACTCCGAGTGCAGAGCGAGTGCCAAGCAGCTGGCTTGGATAATGGTGAAACTCCAAGTACAGAGCGAGTGCTAAGCAGCTGGCTTGGATAATGGTGGAACTCCTAGTACAGAGCGAGTGCCAAGCAGCTGGCTTGGATAATGGTGAAACGCCGAGTACAGAGCGAGTGCCAAGCAGCTGGCTTGGATAATGGTGAAACTCCAAGTACAGAGCGAGTGCCAAGCAGCTGGCTTGGATAATGGTGAAACTCCAAGTACAGAGCGAGTGCCAAGCAGCTGGCTTGGATAATGGTGGAACTCCGAGTACAGAGCGAGTGCCAAGCAGCTGGCTTGGATAATGGTGAAACTCCGAGTACAGAGCGAGTGTCAAGCAGCTGGCTTGGATAATGTTGAGACGTCGAGTACAGAGCGAGTGTCAAGCAGCTGGCTTGGATAATGTTGAGACGTCGAGTACAGAGCGAGTGCCAAGCAGCTGGCTTGGATAATGTTGAGACGTCGAGTACAGAGCGAGTGTCAAACAGCTGGCTTGGATAATGGTGAAACTCCAAGTACAGAGCGAGTGCCAAGCAGCTGGCTTGGATAATGTTGAGACGTCGAGTACAGAGCGAGTGTCAAGCAGCTGGCTTGGATAATGGTGAAACTCCAAGTACAGAGCGAGTGCCAAGCAGCTGGCTTGGATAATGTTGAGACGTCGAGTACAGAGCGAGTGTCAAGCAGCTGGCTTGGATAATGGTGGAACGCCGAGTACAGAGCGAGTGTCAAGCAGCTGGCTTGGATAATGGTGAAACTCCAAGTACAGAGCGAGTGCCAAGCAGCTGGCTTGGATAATGTTGAGACGTCGAGTACAGAGCGAGTGTCAAGCAGCTGGCTTGGATAATGTTGAGACGTCGAGTACAGAGCGAGTGTCAAGCAGCTGGCTTGGATAATGGTGAAACTCCAAGTACAGAGCGAGTGCCAAGCAGCTGGCTTGGATAATGTTGAGACGTCGAGTACAGAGCGAGTGTCAAGCAGCTGGCTTGGATAATGGTGAAACTCCAAGTACAGAGCGAGTGCCAAGCAGCTGGCTTGGATAATGTTGAGACGTCGAGTACAGAGCGAGTGTCAAGCAGCTGGCTTGGATAATGGTGGAACGCCGAGTACAGAGCGAGTGTCAAGCAGCTGGCTTGGATCATGGTGAAACTCCGAGTACAGAGCGAGTGTCAAGCAGCTGGCTTGGATAATGTTGAGACGTCGAGTACAGAGCGAGTGTCAAGCAGCTGGCTTGGATAATGGTGGAACGCCGAGTACAGAGCGAGTGTCAAGCAGCTGGCTTGGATAATGGTGAAACTCCGAGTACAGAGCGAGTGTCAAGCAGCTGGCTTGGATAATGGTGAAACTCCGAGTACAGAGCGAGTGTCAAGCAGCTGGCTTGGATAATGTTGAGACGTCGAGTACAGAGCGAGTGTCAAGCAGCTGGCTTGGATAATGGTGAAACTCCAAGTACAGAGCGAGTGCCAAGCAGCTGGCTTGGATAATGTTGAGACGTCGAGTACAGAGCGAGTGTCAAGCAGCTGGCTTGGATAATGGTGAAACTCCGAGTACAGAGCGAGTGCCAAGCAGCTGGCTTGGATAATGTTGAGACGTCGAGTACAGAGCGAGTGTCAAGCAGCTGGCTTGGATAATGGTGGAACGCCGAGTACAGAGCGAGTGTCAAGCAGCTGGCTTGGATCATGGTGAAACTCCGAGTACAGAGCGAGTGTCAAGCAGCTGGCTTGGATAATGTTGAGACGTCGAGTACAGAGCGAGTGTCAAGCAGCTGGCTTGGATAATGGTGGAACGCCGAGTACAGAGCGAGTGTCAAGCAGCTGGCTTGGATAATGGTGAAACTCCGAGTACAGAGCGGGTGTCAAGCAGCTGGCTTGGATCATGGTGAAACTCCGAGTTACTCTATGTCTCGTCTCGCATTTGAGAACCGTTGTGAATAACAGGATGACTGTTAATTGTGTAACAGCGAGGCTGTTAAGTATATAAGCTCTATAAACCCTCCTTGCATGGAGATTATTTAGCTCTTTGGCGACATGGTTTAATACTTGGAAATGTTGCGAAGTTAAGCAACATACTGTGCGGTTACAGGCTGGATGGGTGATCGTCAGGGATTGCCGATGGTGCACGTTACAATTGGTGACAGCGGTGGCGATGATCAAAGACAATTGCCGGATTGAAATTGCCCTTTCCATGCTTATTTTCAAGGCCAAGTTTCGGGTTGAGATTTCTCAGAAGGGAAAGTAATTAATTTAACAGTGAGGTTGTAAGCCCTATAAACCCTCCTTGTCGGAAGCTAGCTCTTTGGCGACATGGTTTAAGTGTTTTTGAAATGTTGCGAAGTCAAGCAACATACTGTGTGGCTACAAGCTGGATGGTTTTTATCTAAACGATTGATTGACAGCCATCCCATCTACTCATGCTTGCAAATACAGCTTATTCCCCCCCAATGTTAATCTCTATGGCAGCTACAGTAGCTGAGGCTCCCGACTTTGTACCATAAGCTTCTTCAAACAGGAGCTATCCACAGTATCTTAATAAATTATGGCTGTTGGTTTGTAGAGCTATGCTGGTTATCTAGGTGCTACAGTACGCAGCCAGGCAAGTTTACACTGGGGACGGTCCGACCAGACATGCTGTTGTCAGAACTTTTCTTTCCTTTTATTTTTTAACAAACTACTTTCTATCTATCTATCCTATCATTAATTTCGTTTCTTCCACCAACGCAGCGCACCCGACACATAATGGTCAACTATTTCGTACCATGTAGATGTGTATGTAGATCCCGATAGATCTGGTTCAGTCAATATAGAGTTCTTGCAAAAGGTTCAGGGGTTCGCGAGCCTCGATTTTGCCATTCTTGACACCTTAACGGTTGACTCTTATATAGCCCTAGTGAGGCTGAGATATGTTTTAATGGGGTGGGGGATAGATGTTTAATGGTATCACTCTAATGTGTTTGTAATACATGTTAAAAAAAGAACGGGATTGGGTGATGGAAATAAAAAGCTCAGATGAAATGATTGTTTTATTGATTTTTATTAGATCTGGATCTTATAAATTTACTTTAAAAACTTTGTTTGATCAATTTTAGGTGGGGCGCGTACGCCGGCTCCGCCCCTGTAAATCCGCACGTGCATGAATGCCATGAATTTTTGGCCTCGGCAGAACTGTAGAATCAGATCTTTATAACTCCAAAAGCAAACAGAGCCGACCCTCACCAAATTATTCCTACAGGGTCTACTCTGTTTGCAAATGCTCAAGAATCGTATGATTTTGTAACTTAGCTTTAGTCCTATATATACAGTTGAACTTCGATAACTCGATCTCCAAGGGACGTACAAATTAGTTCGAGATAAATGGAGTTCGAGTCATCCGATTTCTAATCTGAACAATTTCTCAAGGCCACAGCTTAATACAGGTCCTGTAGGAGCTTTCACAATTACTTTAGATCTGTATTAAGCTGCCACATGTGTTTCTAGATATATGTAGCAATACATTTTAGAAGGACTGAACTTTTTGTTCGAGTTATCCCAAAATTCGAGTTATACGAGTTCGAGATGTCGAAGTTCAGCTGTATGTCAAAATATGGATCTTGCATTATTTCTCTACAGCTAAAAGTTTTCTAAGATTATGGTCTGCTTTAGGTATCAAAGTAGAGTTTTCTCAATTTCTTTTCCAAAAACAGCTAGAATCCCGATGCTCGAGAAGCAAGCCGGGTTAGTTGATTTAGGTTGATTGGAAGATGGGTTGGTTGGTGCATGGGTTGGTTCATGGACAGAAATGAATTGGTGTATCAATGAAATTATGAATGAATAACCGAAGTAATGAATGGATGAATGGATTGAAGATGGCTAGATGAAGGAATGATTAGATGTATGGATGGATGGGTGGAAAGATGAATGATTGAATGAATGACCCCCCCCCAAAAAAAAACAACAACAAAAAAACAACCAAACAAAAAAAAAAAAAAAAAAAAAAAAAAAAAAAAAAAACAACCAAAAACAGCAACAACAACAAAACAAAAACAAACAAGCAAATAGAAAAAAAACAACAACAAAAAAACCAACAAGAAAAAAGATAAAAACAAAACCAAAAACAAACCCCTTTGGTTCTACTGAAGTACCTAGGGCAGGTCATAAAGTCATTAGAAGTAAGTACGATTTAATCAAAATCAGAGTGATGCGGGCGTTTTCTAAAACACGTCAGTGACCTGGAAGAAAATCGCCGCCTTAAAAAAATATTTAACACATATTGCGTTAGGCTGAGTACCGTAAAAGAACTGAAATTTTTTTTTACAAGGTAATTTAATATTTATCTCTAAAATAGAACAGTTTATTTTTTCGGGTGCCCATCTGTTGTCTATATTTTTATTATTATCATCTGTTTTCGCGATTTTCCCATTCATTGACTCCACAGGACACCGTCACAATGAATTATGAACCTCGACAGAAAAAAATGTATGAACACTAGATCTATAGACAAGGGGTCGAACTTCCTATTTACGAATTTTACCCCTCTCCCAAGTTATGCCTCTGTTGACATTCAATCAAATGGTATATCGGGTAAAGCTTTTTGCCAATAAGTAGTCTAATGTATAGCCTATGTAACTGCAAAGCGAAAAGCTCCTAGTTGAAACCGTCAAACGGTTCTCAGAAGCCACAGCGGAGAATCTCGAGAAACACTGTCATTTTGACAGGTCGGAAATGACCTCACAACTGCCCGCTTGATTTGAATTGGATTTGAATTGGACTGAAATACATGTAGTAACAAATGGCGTAGACGGTAGACCCTGATCAAACAGCTGCTTTTGGAGTTGTGTGATCTGAGGTTGCACTATTTACCTAAGTTTGTCTGTCAGAATAATTTTTACACTTTCCCTCATATAAACGTGTTTTCATGCATTTGCAAACAGAGTAGACCCAGATCAGACGGCTCCCAGAGGAGCTGATCAGGGTCTGCTCTGTTTGCTAATAGAATTTGATAGATCGGTTTCCTTGCTTTCTAAAATGTCTGCAATGTTCCACTTTCCATATTTCTTTATAACTATTTTGTAAATGAATATTCAGTAGGTATCAAAATTTGGCTGTTCAAAGTGCAGAACAGGGAAAGGGTTAAGGGTATTTTGGGTATCAACTGTCTTGTTTTCTTTTCAGTAGAAAACTTGGTACAATACTGGAGTCAAAGCATACTTGTTTATTTCAGAGTCGAAACCAATCAACCACCATGTCTGATGAAGAAGAGTCCATGGAGCTTTCTGGGGAGTCAAACCTTGTGTCCAACCTGCACAACTTCAGGTAGACCATGTTACCACTTTACTTCATATAGTTGACTTACGGTAACATATTTGCAAACAGGGTAGATCCAGATTAGACAGCTCCTCAGGGCTCGGTCAAGCTAGAGATCTCCGTCAGGGACAAGTTTAGTGGGATTCAGGGAGAACTTTTGGTCCTGATTTTGAATCTCCCAATATGTACTAAATTCATGTACATGTACATGTATTCAAACTTCCCCCTCAGTTCAAAACTGGGAGAAGTCATCACAGTGGGGGCCTCCCACTTTGTCTAAACCAATTTCGTCTAAAAGTAAAATTCCCATTTCGCCAAAGGTATAAACTTGTTCAATTCCCATTTTGTCTAAAACTTAGAAATCCCATTTGGTCTAAACAAAGATAAATAATTACCTAGTACATTTTGTACTCTTACAAACAAATAGTATAGTATAGTATATAGTACATGTATATATTTTTCATAATGAATATGATCCTCAAGTTCAGTTTTTAGCTCACCTCCCACAACGCCAAGGTGAGCTATTTGGATGAATTTCCAAATGAATATGCCTGGTTCACAGTTTACCTACATGCACATCCAAATGAGTATACCCGGTTTTGATTTTACGACAGATTTCGGTGGATGGCTGGCATGTCTCCACTTGTTTTTACAGCAACCAGTTTTAATTTTTTTTTTATACAAACATCTCTTTCTTTACTTTGCTTGTTAATACTAAGTTAGTTTCAAGTCACATAGATCCAAATTCTGAAGACATTTTGTCACACAAGATTTTCGTAAATAGGAGCAGAATACATCTTTCACTCTTTCCCTGTTGGACATTCATGTAAGAACATAATGAATATTTATAAGTTGAATTTTTATAATGGCATATGAACGTATAGGTTTTTTTTAGCTGGAAGTCATGATGTGACTGAAATACTGTTAAAACGACATAAAACCTGATAAAAAACAAAACCAAACATAGGGTTTTTTCATTGGTAGAAACAGTAGAGTCAGGTCTATTTTAATTTCATTAAGCTAACAGAGCAGACCCTGATCAGACAGCTCCTATAGGAGTTGTCTGATCTGGGTCTACTCTGTTTGCAAAGGTGTGAAAAAAGCATTTATATGATGGAAAAGGGTTAGACTTCATTAGCCTTTTCCTATCATGTCATAATTTCTTATGTGAATATGAATATTTATCGGTTAAATCTGGTAGATGATTTCATGAAAGAAATACCACTGTCCAGGCGTGGACTAATTTTCCAGGCATGGGTTATGTTCTCTGAAACCACTTGTTGAATATCAATATAATTGGGCAGTAAATTTTCCTGACGTAACACTCTGCCTAAAGTTATCTTAATTTCCATGAAAACAAATGTTATTGTTTGTACAGTAAAACCCCCTCTAATGCGACCACCAAAAAGGGGCATAATTCACAGTGGCAAAGGCAGGTGGTAGCTTAATGCAGGGCGAAAGTTATGCAGAAAACTCCTTCCGTAGGAGCTTTCTGCATAACTTTTGCCCTGCATTAAGCAACCACCTGCTTATGAAGACAGCCATGTTTGTTCATTAAGTGGTCGTATTAGCGGGACTCTACTGTACATAATAGATTATACTGATAAGATAGCCTTTTGATATAGGTTTATTATAGCTCTTTTGCATGAGTTAAGCACTACACAGTATCAGCCCAGATAAATGAAACCAGAAAGTAAAGTTTCATTTTGAAAGATACTTCACATACATGTATATACAAGAGATTTCTTTGCTTGCATAATTCAAGTGTCTTTTTCTCTTAGCTTTGATGTCTCTTGGTCAACATTCTCCCATGATCCGAGTCCGCCAGTCCAGAGGAGGATGGATATATTTTCACCAGCTAGACAGATGCTTTGCTCCACTCCACACCAGCGCCACTGGAAATCCCTGACGCTGGATCAGCACCACAGAAACATGCAAACACCGACTGTGAAGGTCAGTACACACACTAACAGTGGAGGTCAGTGCATACACACTGACTGAAGGTCAGTAAATACACTGACAGTGAAGGTCAATACACACACTGACAGTGTAGGTCATTACATACATTGACTGTAAAGGTCAGTACATACACTAACAATGGAGGTCAGTGCATAAACACTGACTGAAGGTCAGTAAATACACTGACATTGAGGGTCAGTGCATACACTGACTGCGATGGTCATAACACACACTGACAGTGAAGGTCATTGCATACATTGACTGTGAAGGTCAGTACATACACTGACTGTGAATGTCAATACACACACTGACAGTGAAGGTCAGTACATACACTGACTGTGAATGGCAGTGTACAAATCTACTGAAAAGGAGCATTACATGTAACTACAGAAAAGGAAAATTTCAGAATTGTGTAGTTTTGAAACCATTGTGATAAAT
This sequence comes from Azorinus chamasolen, assembly GCA_963576725.1. Lineage (NCBI taxonomy): Eukaryota > Metazoa > Mollusca > Bivalvia > Cardiida > Solecurtidae > Azorinus > Azorinus chamasolen. The sequence goes on from OY755241.1 coordinate 90,180,363, forward strand.
AGAGCATTTTCTCCGTAGGAGCAAATGCTCTATTTATCACAATGGTTTCAAAAAGTGACTGTTACAGAGGCACAGAAAGGCATATTCATGGAGGAAAGGGTTAAACATCCCCTTGGTTACAGTTTATTTATAAAAGTTATATAATTATCCTTCATTCATTATTTTTTACATGAATATTTGTGAGGTAAAAAGCTTTTTACACCAATTTCTACTTAACCAGGTCTCCCAGCAAACCTGTAACACACATTTCCAAGAGAGGGTGCCAGAGAGGCGAGAGAGTTTCTCTCCAATGGAGCTTGATCATCCGGAGTTTCATTATGGTATGTAGTCAACAGCATAGATAAGATGGATAAATTAATCCTTTCCCTGTTGAATATTCATGTCAGAAATAATGACATCATGAATATTTAATAGCTGAATTTTTATACGGGTAATGGCATTTTTACAGAGAATACTTTGGTATTGGTAAAAACTGCATTGTTAGGTTTATGTAAGTTTAGCAAACAGAGCAGACCCTGATTAGATGACTCCTACAGGAGCTGTCTGATTTGGGTCTACTCTGTTTGCAAAGGCTTGACAAGAGTTTATATACCTTATACCAATACATGTAATACAGTAGTCTATAAAAATGAAATACTGAGTTACTTTTAACTGACTGTTCATATCTGGATGAGATGCCTGTTTACTCATCACTGGATATTCAATCAGGATGAAGTGCAGGTTACTCTTAGCTGGATGTTCAATCAGGATGAGATACAAAGTTACTCACAAATGGATGTTCAATCAGGATGAGATAGAGGGTTACTTTTAGCTGGATGTTCTATCAGGATGAGATGCAGGTTTACTCATCACTGGATGTTCAATCAGGATGAGATGCAGGGTTACTCTCAGCTGGATGTTCAATCAGGATGAGATGCTGACTTACTCTTAGCTGGCTTTTAATATCAGAATGGCATGAGGCTGCTCAGATCAGAGTGAGATGCTGGATAACTAACCAGATAAGAATGGGATGCTGGGTATGTCTTGGGTGACTGTTTGGATTATGATGGGATGCACGGTTTCTCCTCTGACTGACTTCAGATGAGGATAAGATGCTGGGTTACAGTTGACTGGCTGCTTAGATGAGGATGAGATGCTTGATAACAGTTGACTGGCTGACTTGAGATGATGATGAGATGCTGGGTTACAGTTAACTGACTGCTTAGATGAGGATGAGATGCTGGGTTACAGTTAACTGACTGCTTAGATGAGGATGAGATGCTTGGTAACAATTGACTGGCAGACTTGAGATGAGGATGAGATGCTGGGTTACAGTTGGGTGGCTGCTTAGATGAGGATGAGATGCTCAGTCAACTTGACTGTGTTAGATATCATGTATATACATTGTTTTATTGCAAGTCACAACTTTTCCAGCAATCGTGCTTGGCTCTGTGACTACCACTTGCTCGTAGTACTGACAAATAAATGCCAGTGGTACACAGCTTTACCAAGTAGATAACAGGCTTTGAGCATATGGTTGTGCTGAAATTAAACTTAGATTTGGGTGTGCACATTGACAGTGTGCCAGTGCCCATTTTCGATGAAACTGATTATTTTTGTGTCGCCTGCCGTAACCCTTTACCTTATGAATATTCATGTTAATCCGCTATTTTTAGATACAGACTATTTGAATTAATCTACCGAAAAGGAGCATTAATTAGAGAAAAGGAAAACTTTAGAATTCTGTAGTTTGAAACCATTGTGATAAATAGAGCATTTGCTCCTATAGGAGCAAATGCTCTATTTATCACAATGGTTTCACAAAGTGTCTTTTACAGAGTCGTCAAAAGTCGTCAATATGAGGGAAAGGGTTAAAAATAGCATGATGAATAAGAATTAGATGGAATTTTATAAAGGTATATGGACACAGGAATTTGGTTATGGAAGAAATTGTAGAATCAGATCTATATACAGTAAAATCCCGATTATTCGAACGCTAAAATTGGTATTAGAACCGATCTTTAAGACAGGTGGCAGCTTAATGCATTGTGGAAGTCACACAGAAAGCTCCTCTAGGAGCTTTCTGCATGACTTCCATCATGCGTTAAGCAGCCACCTGCCTAAAAGGATCTAAATTCTTCTACACAGAAAATTCGAATAATCGAGGTTTTACTGTAATTCCATAAGCAGGCATAATAGATTCTGATCTGACAGCTCTGAGGCTGTTTGCAAAGGTGTGATAATGTTTATCTAGAAGGTAATTTATTATTGAAAAGTTAGCTACTTCTCTATGATCTGCCCATATGCCTGTATGTCTTTCTGTTTGTCTGTCATCTGTCTATTTGTCTGTCTTTTTTGTCACTTCTGCTTGCAGGTAACACTTATGTTTCTTATATATTTCAGGTCATGAAGAGATGGCTAAAAATGTAAGGAAACGCCACAGTATGGGTACATTTCATGAGAGCTCAATAAAAAATAGCCCAATAAAGAAACCGGAAGAGTTCTGCCATCCAAAAGACAGCAACAGTCCGATAAAGAAGCCAGAAGAGTTTTGCCACCCAAGAGACAGCAACACTGCTGAACTGCCGGCCTCAAAATCTCTGAACCATAACAATAATATCAAAGATGAGTTTGACCTGGATGACTCTGTATTTGTATCAGATAATAAAAAGTTGATTGTCAAATCCAGGCTAAGAAAGAGTGAGAGCATGGGCCATGAGAAGAAGTCATCTGTGTTTGTGCTGCTGCTTGTCGTGCTTGTGTCTGGTTGCATCGGTGTATATCTGTACTTGCAGGTAGACTCATGCGCCGTGTTTGACATTGATGTAGTGAAGCTGCGACACAAACTAGAAGACAATGTGTATGGACAGCACATTGCTGTGAAAGCTGCAATTGATGCCCTCACTACGTTTGAAAATGAGGTCAAAGCTGGATCCAGTAAGAGAACCCTTGTAATGGCCTTTCATGGCTGGACAGGGGTGGGGAAAAATTACATCAGCCATTTTATCTCGGAGGCATTCTACAATGCCCGGGTGTTGCTGTATCTTGTTCCACTGCATTTTGCACACATTGATAGAAATGATGGAGTAGTCCAGGGCTGGATTATGGGAAATATCACCAAATGTGGTGTAAATGTGCTGATATTTGACGAAATAGACAAAGCTTCAAGACCGCTCCTTACTGAAATCCAGGCTTCAATGGAAATTGTGCAGAGGAGTCACACAGACACAAGTGATCACAGTGCCACACCCATTATAGTTTATATATTTATTAGCAATTCCAAGTCCAACCAGATTAATCAGTTCTTGTTTTCACAACTCGTGAATGATCGGGAACGAGAGCTGATCCGACTGCAGGAGTTTGAGGGAATTTTTGAGAAAAGTGCAGATGAGTGGTATGAAGGATTCAAGTCCAAAAACTTGATTGACTATTTTGTGCCATTTTTCCCGCTAGCAGAATCTCATGTTAAACAGTGTATTATAAAAGAATTTGTTAAAAGGGGACGTGATCCAGAGAGCGAAATGGTAATATCAGTCATGAATGAGTTATCTTTCTTTGATATGGGTGGACACAATGGGCAGATGTCACTTACTGGATGTAAACGGGTCCAAGATAAAGTTGACCTACATATTGATGACTGAGGCAACGCTTTAACCCTTTCCCTTTTCTATAATTATTACAAATTCCAATACCTACTGAATATTCATTAACAAAATAGTTATAAAGAACTATGGAAGGTGGAAGATTGTAGACATTTTAGAAGCAAACAAACAGAGCTCTCAAATTTTATAAGCAAACAGACTAGACCCTGATCAGACGGCTCCTCTAGGAGCCGTCTGATCTGGGTCTACTCTGTTTGCAACTGCGTGAAAACACGTGTATATGAGGGAAAGGGTTAACCCTTTATTTCACAGAGACACCTTTTTGCACCTTTGCAAACAGAGTAGAGCCAGATCAGATGGCTCTAGTAAGAACACAGAGTTATCTGGCTTCTCATCGGGATCCATACTGTTAGTAAAGGTGTCAAGTTGCAATAAAAAACTGATCAAAGCATACCAGTAACATTTAGTTTAACCATGAACCTACTAGTACATGCTTCAGAAATTTTTCAATGTGAGGATTTAAAAATGTTTTTTTCTTCCATTTAACACTTTCTTTTTTATGCCTTTGCATATTGTTTTTGTTCTGTCAGTTTAGTTGGTTTGGACCCAACTTTAAAGTTGGCGATAATTTTGTCACCATTGCACATACATACTTGAAATTTGGCAGGCATGTGCAACTTATGGAGGCAGACATTTTTTTGGGTGACTTATTAAGGTCAAGGTTATACATGAAGATCCAAAGGTCATAATCAGGAGCATAGTGTTTCATAAACTTATTTCACGATCTTATTTTGTGGTGTTATTTAGTCACTAATGTGTCAGCTCAGTGCAATGAACTAGAAGTTATTTGTATGTTTAACCCATTCCCTCATATTCAACTTTTGACGACTCTGTAAAAGTCACTTTGTGAAACCATTGTGATAAATAGAGCATTTGCTCCTATAGGAGCAAATGCTCTATTTATCACAATAGTTTCAAACTACGGTATTCTAAATTTTTCCATTTCTTTAGTTTATGCTCCTTTTCGGTAGATTTATTCAAGTAGGTTGCATCTAAAAATAGCATATGAGGTAATGGGTTAAATAGTGCTATGTGCCTATAATGTGGACCAAAGTATCAACAGTACACTAAAACCTGTCTTAACCCTTTACCCCATGAATATTCATGAAAGAAATAATGACATTATGAATATTAATTAATTGAAGTTATTAACATATGAAATCAAGACATACACAATAGAATCGGATGTTTAGTATGTCATAAGCAAACAGAGCAGACCCTGATCAGACAGCTCCTATAGGAGCTGTCTGATTTTGGTCTACTCTGTTTGCAAAGGCGTATTTATGGCGGAGAGGGTTTTAGTGGTATTCATGTAAGAATTGACCGTGATAATAGTTTTATTTTGTAAACATGACCTGGTTTAGTTGATAATCAATAACGCAAGATTGCTGCTGCACAATTGTTTGGAGGAGTGTACTTGTATATGCAAATAATTTATCTCAAAGATGATTGTTTATAATGTCATATGAACACGTGAAGCGTTAACCATGGCAGAAACTGTAGAATTGTATCTATACTAGTTCATAAGGAAACAGAGTAGACCCTGATCATACAAACACTTTTTCACGCCTTTTCAGAGAAGATCCAGGTCAGACAGCTCCTATAGGAGTTCAGTTGTCCGAGTTGTCTGCTCTTTTTATGCCCCCCAGATCAAATCTGGGGGGCATATTGTTTTTGCCCTGTCTGTTTGTTTGTTTGTTTGTTTGTCTGTTTGTCTGTTTGTCTGTTTGTCTGTTTGTTTGTCAGCAACTTTAACATTGGTCATAACTTTTTAGCCAGTACAGATAGAGACTTGATATTTGGTATGCATATGTATCTCATTAAGCCGCACATTATGAGAGGTGACATGTCAAGGTCAAGGTCATCCTTCAAGGTCAGAGGTCAAATATATGGGTCAAATCACCGACTTTAACATTGGCCATAACTTTTAGACCAGTAGAGATAGAGATTTGATATTTGGCATGCTTGTGTATCTCATGAAGCCGCACATTTTGAGGGGTGACATGTCAAGGTCAAGGTCATCCTTCAGGGTCAAAGGTCAAATTGTCTGTTTATTGTCTGTAACTTTAACGCAACCTTAACATTGGTCATAACATTTGAGCCAGTACAGATAGAGACTTGATATTTGGTATGCATATGTATCTCATAAAGCCGCACATTTTCAGGGGTGACATGTCAAGGTCAAGGTCATCCTTAAAGGTCAGAGGTCAAATATATGGGTCAAATCACCGACTTTAACATTAGCCATAACTTTTGGACCAGTAGAGATAGAGACTTGATATTTGGCATGCATGTGTATCTCATGAAGCTGCACATTTTGAGGGGTGACATGTCAAGGTCAAGGTCATCCTCAAAGGGTAGAGGTCAAACATGGGTCAAATCACTGACTTTAACATTGGCCATAACTTTTGAACCAGTACAGATAGAGACTTGATATGTGGCATGCTTGTGTATCTCATGAAGCTGCACAGTGTGAGGGGTGAAATGTCAAGGTCATCCTTCAGGGTCAAAGGTCACCAACTTCAAATTGGCCATAACTTTTGAACCATTAGAGATAAAGTCTTGATATTTGGTATGCATGTGTATCTCATGAAGCTGCACATTTTGGGGGTGACATTTAAAGGTCAAGGTCATATTTCAGGGTCAAAGGTCACTGAATATAACATTTGCCATAACTTTTGAACTAGTAGAGATACAGACTTGATAGTTGGTATATTTGTGTTTCTCATTTGGCTGCACAGTTTGAGGGGAACATGTCAAGGTCAAGGTCATCCTTCATGGTCAAAGGTCACCAACTTTAACATTGGTCATAACTTTTGAACCAGTAGAGATACAGACTTGATATGTGATATGCATGTGCACCCCATGAAGCTGCACAGTTTGAGGGGTGACATGTCAAGATCAAGGTCATCCTTTAGGGTCAAATATCATATCGAGGGGGCATAGTGTTTCACAAACACATCTTGTTACTTATAAAATTATAATAGAGCTGATGCTGCAGTTTCTACCAATACTCAAAAGTCCTGTTTGTACATAATATTATGCCATGATAAAAGATCAGCTTATAATGTCCTCATGTCTTACATGAATATTTACGAGATAAACAGTTAAGGCAGGTTTTACTATTACTGTTTATAAACTATTTATTTCCTGTTGTTATAACTGAATTGTGTTCATACTTCTGTCTTTCATGTATTTATGTCATTGTTATGTCACTATTTATATTACTGCAAACAGCTCCTGTAGGAGCAGTCTGATCAGGGTCTGCTCATGATGCCATAGAATAAGCTAGTGAAAGGATAAAATGTCTCTGGAAGAATTGTTAGGTGTTGATGATTTGTTAGGTGTTGATGAAGATGGTTATTTTAACCCTTTTTATGATAGAGACACTTTTTTTCATGTATTTGCAAACAGAGCAGACCAAGCCATCTTATCTGGGTCTACTCTGTATGCTTATGGAATATATCTGATCCTATAGTGTATGCCATTGTCAAAAAATTTCATTTTATTTCTCAATATTTCTTGAATGAAAATTCATCAGGTACTTTCCCTCATGAATATTCATGTTAGAAATAATGACGTCATGAATATTAATTAGACAAAAGTTTTCAATGGTATATGAACATATGATTTTCGGGCTATGGAAGAAATGTAGAAATAGATCTATATATAATTCCACAAACAAACAGAGCAGATACTGATCTGAGGGCTCCTATGGGAGTCACCTGATCTTGATCTACTCTGTTTGTAGAAAAAGGTGTCTCCAGCAGGTAGAGAGTTAATAATTCCATAATTCTTTTGCATCCACAACTTCTTAGCAATCTTATTCATGTTAGAAATAATGACATCGTGAATATTTTTATATGCCCGAAGGTACCTTCGGTCATATTATGGTATGGCGCTCGTCAGTCCATCCGTCTGTCTGTCCATCCGTTTGCCACTTCTTTGTCTGCTCCATAACTTGACAGCTAATGGGTGTGCTGTCTTCATACTTAGTAGGAAGGTTGGTCATGACTAGTATATGACCCCTATAGATTTTGAGGTCAGTTGGTCAAAGGTCAAGGTCACAGCGACCTTCAACTCAAAAATCTTGTACGCTCAATAACTTGATAAATATTAGGTAGCTGTCTTAATACGTAGTTGGAAAATTGGTCATGGCTAGTACATAACCCCTCTTGATTTTGAGGTCAGTCTGTCATAGGTCAAGGTCACCTTCAACTCAAAAATCTTGTACGCTCAATAACTTGATAAGTATTAAGTGTGCTGTCTTCATTCTTAGGAGAAGAAAGTCATGGCTAGTAGATGAGCCCTATTGATTTTGAGGTCAGTTGATCGAAGGTCAAGGTCACAGATTGGTCATGGCCAGTACATGACACCTATTGATTTTGAGGTTGGTCAAAGGTCAAGGTCACAGTGACCTTGAACTCAAATTAATATTTTGCATGTTACGACGGAACATACTTCGGGTGTATAATGCTCCGACACACGGGACTCTTGTTAAAATGGCCATGAAAGACACTGTAGAATCAGATGTATATTAGTCTGACAGCAAACAGCAGACCCTGATCAAACAGCCCCTTCAATCTACAGTAAAACCTCTCTATAACGGTCACTAAATTACTTGAAGTATTTTGTGTTAAAGGCAGGCGGCTGCTTAAAGCAAGGTGAAAGTAAAACAGAACGCTTCTATAGGAGCGTTCTGTTTTACTTTCACCTTGCTTTAAGCAGTCACCTGCCCCTAAATACCAACTAATTAACACAATTTAGTGGCGGTTATAGAGAGGTTTTACTGTATTCTGTTTGCAAAGAGATCAATGGGTTAACCCTTCACTCCATAGATATGCCTTTTAACACATTTGCAAATAGAGTAGATCTGGTTCTGCATTATTTGCTTATGCAAATCAATTAGATCTAATTATTTAGTTTCTGCCATGAACAAAATTATTTTGTTCATATTACAATATATAAAAAATTAAGCTAATTAATAGTCATGGTGTTAATATTTCTGACATGAATATTTATGGAGTATAATCAGACGGAGCAGTTACGTCATAATTAGTTTACAATGTACTTGAATATTCATATGACATGTTATTTCTTAAAAGAGAAGACTGTAACTATTTGATAATGATGATATTTGGCATGCATGTATATCTCATGAAGCTGCACATTTTGAGGGGTGACATGACAAGGTCATCCATTACGGTCAGACGTCAAATATATAGGTCAAATCACCGACTTTAACATTGACCATAACTTTTAGATCAGTAGAGATAGAGACTTGATATTTGGATATGCATGTGTATCTCATGAAGCTGCACATTTTGAGGGATGGCTTGTCAAGGTCAAATTGGGGGGCATAGTGTTTTACAAACACATCTTGTTAGTTATGTTATTGTTTTGACGTAACTGCCAGTCCTAGTTTGTTTATCTGTACATGGTTAAGATGTATATGTACATATGTTGTTCAGATTGCGTACTCATTTTACATGCATAAATATTCCAATAAGATGTGATAACTAGGAAGTCTTTCAAAGAAATACAGGCTATAATCAGTTACTTGTATATTAATATTTGATTGTCTATAGAAACAGTTTAGATCCAGATAAGACACCAGTTACTCCAAATTTCATAAGGATCCAAACTGTTTGATAATCTGATCATAGTTTTGGAGAAAAAAAAATAAAGGAGAAAATCAACTGTTAGACTTTGTAGCAGACGACAGTTGCTGGGCCCTTTCTCTCATGTAAGTGCTTTTTCATGCCTTTGTAAACAGAGTGGACCCAGATCAGGAGCCGTCTGGTTAGGGTCACTTCTGTTAGCTTGTGACAATACATATATCTAGATCTGATTTACAACCAGTCTCATCTGGATCTAAAGTGCTGTTAAAGGTCGTTACTATTGTGTACTCAACCCTCAATATATAATCAGAAGGTCAAACGTTTTGGATCATAACACATGAGATCACTGTATCCCATTTTGGTACAAACTGTTAGCTAGGGCAATTACCCATAAATTATTGCATGTTCTTCTTGTTCAAATTGTTGAAAAGGTTTTCACCGACACTCGGACTGTTTATCCCTTTATCTGATAGAGACACATTTTGATGGCTTTGCAAACAGAGTAAACCCAGATCAGATGACTGTCATTCCTATAGGAGCTGTCTGATCAGGGTCTGCTCTTTTTGCTTATAAGCGCTGTTAAACGCATATATCCTGTGTGAAAAGAGTGCTATTTAAATGTGATATGATATTAATATGGTAACAGTCTCTACTGTTTGCTAAAGGCAGACTGGTTTGTAGTTGGGTTTTGTACTACAAAGATGCTCCTACTTGCAGTGCAAAACCCAACTACAAACCAGTCAATGTCTTTCAAAACACATATTTTGAAGGCAAAGTTGGTACTTAATGCTCAATTTATGTTTTGAGATGAAAAGGTGCTGAGATGAGGAGGTGCTTAGATGAGAATGTGCTGAGATCAGGTAGAGATGTTAAGATGAGGTAGAGCTTAGATATGGAGATGTTGAGATGAGGTGCTTAGAGAAGGAGGTGCTGAGATTAGGTGTTACTTTCATATGGAGATGTTGAGATGAGGTGCTTAGAGGAGGAGGTTCTGAGATGAGGTAGCACTTAGGTATGGATATATGCTGAGATGAGGTAGCGCTTAGGTATGGATATGCTGAGATGAAGTAGCACTTAGGTATGGAGATGCTGAGATGAGGTGCTTAGAGAAGGAGGTGCTAAGATGAGGTGGTGCTTAGACAAGGATGTGATGAGGTGATGTGCTTAGAGTAGGAGGTGCTGAGATAAGGTGGTGCTGAGATGAGGAGAAGCTTTAAGAACATTCCACATACAGTAGAAACCCTTTTAACTCTTTATCTCATGAATATTCATGCAAAAATAATGACAATGCTAATATCATGAACAATCATGTCATATAATGTAGTTATGTCATCAGCAAACAGTTTTGTATGCTTTCATGTAACACAACTGCTTCTCTACTGTTTGCCATGGCAACACATCTCTTTATTTTATAATTTAGACAATACGTAATTAGTATTCATAATAGGCGGAGTCTGATATTACATTGATGAGGTTAAATCGTTCCTTCATAGAAACACCTTCTCAGTTTGCAAACAAGTTTGACCCACGTCATGTCATTATTTCTTACATGAATACTCAACAAGGAAAGGGTTAAGGATTAACATTCCAACAATATAATTGTATACCTTGTGTTGTATACCGTGTGTTATAATACCTTGTGTTATATACTTTGTATTATATACCTTGTGTTATTTACCTTGTGTTATTTACCTTGTGTTATAATACCTTGTGTTATAATACCTTGTGTTATTTGGGCAACATAAAGCAATAAGCCAAGGTTACTTTTACCCTTTCATATCCCTCCTTGTGCTAAGTCCCAACACACTCCCCAGACGCTGCTCTGCCACACATCCACAACCAGTTCAATTCAGTTTAATTTAGCCTGTAATTATTCAGCTGTCCCGCCACATGTTATCAATAACCAGTTTGATCAGGTATTTAAAACCCATACCTGGACTTTCATTGACCACCACCCTTCAAGACTATTGTTAAAAAACAATACTGTATAGCAAGTGACCACTGTGAAGGTTTATCTCTCTACATCAATTTAACCCTTTCCCTCATAGAAACATGTTTTCACGCATTTGCAAACAGAGTAGACCCAGATCAGACGGCTCCTAGAGGAGCCGTCTGATCAGGGTCTGCTCTGTTTGCTTATGGAATTTGATAGTTCTGTTTCTTTACTTTCTAAAATGGCTACAATATTCCTCCTTCCATCTTTCATTATAACTTTTTTGTTCATGAATATTCAGTAGGTATTGAAATTTGAAATAAATACAGAACAGGGAAAGGGTTAAACCAACTCAAAGTTAAACACAGAGGATATATGTACCCTGGGACAATCCATCTGTTTCTTATGTTGGTATACAATAAATGTAGACAATTTTCGCAGAAAAAAGAGTTTTATGAAAGAAATGTACTTTAGCAAATACTTTAACCCTTTATTTCATGAATATTTATGTAAGAATTCATGACGTCATAAATATCAATTAGAATATTTCGAGGGCTTGGTGCAAAACTATTGTAACTCTTTCACAAAGTGAAGGAGTTACAATAGTTTTGCACCAAGCCCTCGATTTGTATCATTCTGGCATATGAACATAACAATATTGGGCCATGGCAGAAGCTTCAGAATCAGATGTGTATTTTTCCGAAAGCAAACAGATTAGACTCTGATCAGATGGCTCCTACAGGAGCCATCTATCTTGGATCTACTCTGTTTGCAAAGTCAGGAAAAAGGAGGCTATATCAGGTAATGGGTTGAATTATTGAGTGGGCTCATTTGTACAGAGTTAATTTGAGTATTATCGACCAACTTTGCCCTCAAAATATTTGTGTTGCAAGACATAGACATACGTTTTCATGTCTTGTAATTACAAAAGTTTTGAATAACAATCTCAGTTGAGCCATTATTTGAGCCTGCTCAGTTGGGCCATTATTTGAGCCTGTTTAGTTGGGCCATTGTTTTAGCCTGTTTAGTTGGGCCATTGTTTTAGCCTGCTGAGTTAGACCTGCTCAGCTGACCATTATTTGAGTCTGTTCAATTTAGTCATGAAATGAGCCTGATCAGTTACGCGCTTATTTGAGCCAGTTCAGCTGAGCTAAACCATTTGAACCGTTATTTGAACCTATTCAGTTGTCAGAGCTATTGTTTGAGCCAGATCATTTAAGTCAGTCCAGTTGAGCTATTATTTGAGCATGTTCAGTTAGGCCATTGCTTTAGCCTGCTCAGCTGACCAATATTTGAGCCTGTTCAATTTAGTCATTATTTGAGCCTGCTCAATTCAGCTGTTATTTGAGCTGGTCAAGTTGAGCCATTATCTTAGCCTATTAAGTTGAGCTATTATCGGTATTTGAGCCTGTTCATGTTTTCAAATTTCAAAATAAAATTGTACTGATGTTGTCCGTTATTGCAAACTTTTGCTGATTATTATAAAGCTGGAAACGATGCACGTTTTGTTATCTGTTACTTAACCATTTACTCCATGAATGCTCATGTAAGAAAAAATGACATTATGAATATTAATTAACTCATTCTCTCCCAGGCTATTTTAGACCCAACCTCTTTGAATGTATCTACCGAAAAGGAGCATTAACTAGAGAAAAGGAAAAATTTAGAATTTTGTAGTTTGAAACCATTGTGATAAATAGAGCATTTGCTCCTATAGGAGCAAATGCTCTATTTATCACAATTGTTTCATAAAGTGACTTTCACAGATGCGCAAAAATGTGCCACCAGGGGATAATGTTTTAATTAACTGAACAATGGCAAATGAACACAGGCTTTTTTACCATGGCAGAGATGGTAGAATCAGGTCTATATTATCCCATAGGCAAATAGAGCGGACCCAGATCAGACGTCTCCTACAGGAGCAGAGGTGTTATTATGCCCCCAAGGCTAGGCTTTGGGTCCATATAGTGATTGAACTGTCCATTAGTGTGCGTGTGTGTGTGTGTGTTAGTTATGCCTAGTTTACATTTGCCTTGCAATGCGCCGTAGACTCGGCGTAAGGGCATTTCCGTGCAGTGTCCGTCCGGAGGCAGGCGGTCGCCGTACGATTTTCGTATGGATTCCCGGGCGCCGCAGACCCTACCATTTGTCATAAAAAGCAATATATATTTTCAAAAATCGCAAGCCCGCAGCCCGTAAACACGTAACTATAGGCATCGTACAACCTCCGCACGCATATCGAACGGAGGCCGCCCGAGGATCGTAGCCAAAATATCGTACGGCGAATGTACGGTCATCGCATGATCACCGCAAGGCTGCCGCTCGGTGTCTGTGCAATACCCATGAAATCGTACGTATATCACACAGTCACCCAGCGGTTCAATATCAATTTTTAACCCGTGAAATTTTAAAATTAGTAATGATGTCACTTGGGCGTCACATACCTTTATCCTCATGTTTCACTACAAAATGCATGGAAATGTAATTATGAGCAAAATAAATGATGCGGAACTTATTGAGTGGCTGAACAGGCTGAAAATTGAATACCGCTTAAGCCGGTGCTAGGGGGCGTGAGCAGTGTTGCACTTTCAATTACTGTTCATGAACAGACTCGATAAAACCGAGTCTGCAATTTTCACTTTTTGTGTTGCAATTTTTGCTCTCGGGGGATCACCTCCCTTCAGAATTTATAATCTTCATAACAGCAGGTGTTAAGTGCTTGTGTGGCGGCCGTAAAACGTCGCCCCGTACTTCATTCTCAGTGTTGTTATACCTTCTGATTCTTCGAGATCATGAATTTCAGTACTTCTTGTTCTGAAAATTGAATACCGCTTAAGCCGGTGCTAGGGGGCGTGAGCAGTGTTGCACTTTCAATTACTGTTCATGAACAGACTCGATAAAACCGAGTCTGCAATTTTCACTTTTTGTGTTGCAATTTTTGCTCTCGGGGGATCACCTCCCTTCAGAATTTACTTTTGCAGGATGAATACGATTTTGAAGATTTCTATTTTGCTTTAAATTACATTTACATTTCTATGCATTTTCTTGTGAACATGAGGATAAAGGTACTGAAATCATGTGACACCCAAGTGACGTCCTGACTAATTTTGATCTTTCACGGGTTAAAATTTGACATTGGACACTTTATTTTGTAATAAAATATGCATTTTAAGTCAATGGCGTCATATGGGTACCGTTTTACTAACAATTCGTAAGTTTTTGCGTAACTTTCGACGTAACTTTACGCTTACGTTCAGATTTACGATTTTCGTAAACCCGTTTTACTAAACTTTTGGGCTCTACTACTTATGCAATAAGTCCGTAAACTTGATTCAATATGTTCAGAAGATAGTCGGCAGTAGGCTACTTACCGACTATCACTTTCTCGCCGAGATCATTCAGTAATTGCGGTCTTTCTTCAAAAATTATCGGAGCACACTGACGAGGCGACAGAAAGGCTGCCATATTTACGCACGACTTGCGCAAGGATTTTCTGTTCGTAAAGTTACGCAAGAACTTGCGCTTGAGCGTAGCTACGCAAATGTTAGTAAAACGCGATTTTCGTAACTTACGTCAAAATTCCTTCGTTCGTAGACTTACGCTAGCGTAAGTTGGTTAGTAAAACGGTACCATGGTGCCGACTTGACGCCATGAGTCTACAGCCACTGGAAACGCACCACGAGTGTATATGAGTTTGAATGTATTCTGTTTTTACAATTTCCGTGCAGAGAAAAGTACTTTAGTCATTTTTATTTCAATTTGCAACTTTATTTCAAAACGGATTGGCATCGAAAATCGTAAATTGAAATAAACTTCAACCTGTTTTGAAATAATTATTTCAAAGTGCAACGTTATTTCAAAACGGGTTGCTACACAGCTGTTAGTTTCCATTAGTAAAGGTCAGTGATAAAATCCAGTAATAAAAGCCACAGCCATCAGAAGGAACACGGCACCAATGTTGAGGTATTTTGAAGGCGCTTTGCCTTGAGACAGGAAGTGACGTATGTGAGCAAGGTCTAACTTTTCCTCAGCCTTTTCATCAACTTGAATCCCGCAAATTCTCCCAAACCATTGTGCAGCACAGCTAGTCTGTTCATCGCTCTCTGAATCGTCCATGTCTTTCTTAAGGAGGGCTGAAATATAGACATTGCATGTAGATCTTACACGTTTTTGAAACAGAATACTACCAGCTGATCAAGATTGGGAGCATATTGTTATATCCCTGTAAACAAAGTTTGACGGGGTACTCTGGAATAAGCCTGTCTGTCAGTAGGTGCCTCCATCTGTCCGTCGGTCTGTATGTTTGTCCGTCCCTAAATTAATCTTTATGCACCACCTTTGAGCTTTAACAGATTGATACGTCATACGTGGCATATATAGACTGTATACTGATCTCAAGGAGCTGCAACACTGGAATGGTCCTTGTCAGAGTCAAGGTCAATGGCCAAGTTGTCCCTTAGTTTGCGTCCACATTTGTTGGGGTTTATTGTTTCAAAACACATTTTATTTATGAACCTTTAATACTTTCTTTCATACAAATGCTTTTTTACACCTTTGCAAACAGAGTAAACCTAGATCAGATGGCTCTTGTAGGAGTCATCTGATCAGGATCTGTTCTACTTGCGTATGAACGTGTAATAGATCTGACACTACAGTTTCTACCAATACCAAAGGTCCATGTGTGCATATACCATTATAAAACTTCAGCTAATATTATATTTATCATGGCATTATTTTTTAAATGAATATTCAACAGGAAAATGGTTGAGATATTCCTCCTTTAAGGGATTCTGCACTAAATTGTAACTAGTGTGCTTCAAATTTAAGGGTTAATCAGAAAGGCAAGATAAAAACATTTAAGACGAGATACCTTTATGATATGCACTCGGTAACACAATAGTTACAACCCTTATGATATACCATACTAGGGTTAACCCTCTGTAACACAATTGTTACAGCCCTTATGCTAGACCATACTAGGGCTAGCACTCGGTAACACAATAGTTACAGCCCTTATGATAGACCATACTAGGGCTAGCACTCGGTAACAATAGTTACAACCCTTAAGATAGACCTAGGGCTAACAGTCGGTAAAACAACAGTTACAACCCTTATGATAGACCTAGGGTAACAGTCGTCGGTAACACAATAGTTACAACCCTTATGATAGACCATATTAGGGCTAGCACTCGATAACACAATAGTTACAGCCCTTATGATAGACCATACTAGGGCTAGCACTCGGTAACACACTAGTTATAGCCCTTATGATAGACCATACTAGGGCTAGCACTCGGTAACACAATAGTTACAGCCCTTATGATAGACCATATTGGGGCTAACAGTCGGTAACAATAGTTACAACCCTTAAGATAGACCTAGGGCTAACAGTCGGTAAAACAATAGTTACAACCCTTATGATAGACCTAGGGTAACAGTCGTCGGTAACACAATAGTTACAACCCTTATGATAGACCTAGGGCTAACACTCGGTAACACAATAGTTACAGCCCTTATGGTAGACATACTAGGGCTAACAGTCTACATTACGTGAAGCATTTCTGTTCTGTGGATACTTGCCTGTTTTGTCAGCTTGCCGAACAAACACGGTCTGCTCATACACCGATCTGCTACAGTATTCTTTTGATTCGTTAACCTTTTCAGTGTGCAAACCGAGTCACTAACAGATACATGTATGTATATGTCTCTGGTCACTAATGACCTTAGCAGATAGCAAATACCTAGATTAGAGGGTTTCAAGAGGAGCAAGCCCTCTCATGGTCTGCACTGTTTGTCATGTTACGTTTCTTTAAAAAACACACCTGAATATTCACAGTAAGCTTGATCTATTTAAATTTTGGAATAGTCCATTTGAGAAGTCGGCGTTGAAAGGGTTAAAACTGCTGAGAAAATATTGACCGAATATCTCATCGGGTTCCAAAGCTAGTTAGGTCAGGTTTTGATGCCAGTTAGATCAGGTGTTAAAGTCAGTTAGGTCAGGTTTTGATACCAGTTAGGTAATGTGTTGATGCCAGTTAGGTCAAGTTTTGATGCCATTTAGGTCAAGTTTTGATGTCAGTTAGGTCAGGTTTTGATGCCAGTTAGTTCACGCTTTGCAGACCACATTGAGGGGTGAACATGAAAGAAGTCAGACCTAATTGGAGACTTGAAGCAAACTATTTATTGCAGTTAGTTATCTGGATTGCTTCATATACAGGACATACCTGGAGAGTTTCCGTTAGAATCATCTACAACAACAGGAGATCTGTTCTTGACCTGCAGTTCCGTGTCCAAGTCCAGTGTTTCTCCAGGCTTCAATGACTTGTGTCTCGTCCACCAAGTTAAACCCTTGAGCTGTAATTAAGCCAATACACTTAACACTATATTTGATTGGGACGCCTTTTGGCGCCATTGCAATAATAATAGACCAGATCAGACGACGTCTGACGCAGCTTCTGCCATGGGCATAAGCACCTGTTTTCATATGCCACTATAAAATTCATCTAAGTCATTATGTCATTAGTCCTTATGTGAATATTAATCAGGTAAATAGTTAAATTTTTCATTCCCAAAGTCGCTTAAAAGCGATTCACATGGCTTGCTTTAAATTTAGTCTCAGTAAACCCTGCTGTTTAGCCTCAGTAAACCCTGCTGGGCAACTATTCACCTAGTTACCACACAGTTCAGTCTGAGCAAACCTTGCAGGTCAACTACTATTCACCTAGTTACCATACAGTTCAGTATCAGTAAACCTTGCAGGTCAACTATTCGCCTAGTTACCACACAGTTCAGTATTAGTAAACCTTGCAGGTCAACTATTCACCTAGTTACCACACAGTTCAGTATCAGTAAACCTTGCAGGTCAACTATTCACCTAGTTACCACATAGTTAAGTCTCAGTAAACCCCGCTGGTCAACTATTCACCTAGTTACCACAGTAAACCTTCACAGTTATCCATTTACCTAGTTACCACACAATTCGGTCTCAGTAAACCCTGACAGTCAGACCTTCATCTAGTTACCACACAGTGTGTAGTTCCAGTAAACCCTGACAGTCACGCCTTCATCTGGTTACCACACAGTGTGTAGTTCCAGTAAACCCTGGCAGTCAGCCATTCACTCAGTAAACTGTGATGGTCACATTTACACATAGTTACTGCACAGTTAGCGTACAGACTCAGTAAACCATGTTGATCACCTTTACGCATAGTTATTTAAGTAAATTATGATGGTCACCCATTCACCTATGACTGGTGTTAAACATGAAAATGTATTTGAACAATGGTGGTAATGGTGTTTCATCGCAATAAATGTTTGATATGTGAACCATAACAGTTGTTTGGGCCATGAATTTAATGTTTTGTTAATCAGATTCGATCAAGAATTTTCCACTCTTGCTTCAGGGCTTTTTTAAGACCAATTAGTGTAATGTTTCTCTTCTAAAGCCATTGTTTTGAAATACCCCAGATTCCATAGTCCACTGGAGCTACGTCAGGCGACTTTGGCATCCATTGCTCTGGTGTAATAAAGTTAAGTTTCCTAGATTTGAGGTAGTTTAATGTATTTTTGGCAATGTGACTTGGTGCACTGTCCTGATGAAACACCATGTTTCTGCGTATCACCGGGAAACAATCTGGGGACATCATTATCCAGGAATGGCTTCAGAACATTATTAATATAGTAGTCTGGGTTGACTATAGCACTTTTGTTATTGATTCTGGTTTCTGTGTTGCCATTATAACAAACATCAGCTCATGCCATGAACCCTGCTGCAAAGGCATCACACTTGGCAAACTTGACCTTGTCGTCGACAGTAAACCCCTTACGAACGTAGCAAACTTTATGACGGCCATGAGCCCATGACTTCCGCATAGATAGACGCCACGTTCTTCAATTTGCCACCACTCAAATTCCGGTGGAGATTCCAAGACCGTTGACATCGTTTAATAATCTGGGCTGTGTTGTGTTAATGGACTCTTCATTTAAGTGCTTGGAAATGTTGCAAAGTTAAGCAACAGTCTGTGCGGCTACAGGCTGGATGGGTGACCGCCAGGAATTGCCGATTGTGCACGTTACAGTATAATGTCCACATTTTTGTCATTTTTATTATCGCTAAAGCAACCACATAAATTATTAACATAGGAGTCTTTTAAAGCAAGTCAACTATTCACCTAGTACCACACAGTTGAGTCTGAGTAAACCCTGCTGGTCAACTAGTCACCTAGTTACCATACAGTTCAGTTCCAGTTAATCATGCTGGTCAAATATTCACCTAGTTACCATACAGTTCAGTCTCAGTAAACATTGACAGTTACCCAATTACCTAGTTACCACACATTTCGGTCTCAGTAAACCCTGACAGTCAGACCTTCATCTAGTTACCACACAGTGTGTAGTTCCAGTAAACCCTGGCAGTCAGCCATTCACTCAGTAAACCGTGATGGTCACCTTTACACATATTTACTGCACAGTTAGCGTACAGACTCAGTAAGCCATGTTCATCACCTTTACACATAGTTACTCAGTAAATCATGATGGTCACCCATTCACCTATGACTGGTGTTAAACATGTAAATGTATTTGAACAATGGTGGTAATGGTGTTTCATCGCAATAAATGTTTGATATGTGAACAATGACAGTAGTTTGGACCATGAATTTAATGTTTTTTTTAAATCAGATTCGATCAAGAATTTTCCACTCTTGCTTCAGGGCTTTTTAAGACCAATGGGTGATAATGTTTCTCTTCTAAAGCCATTGTTAGGAAATACCCCAGATCCCATAGTCCACTGGAGCTACGTCAGGCGACTTTGGCATCCATTGCTCTGGTGTAATAAAGTTAAGTTTCCTAGATTTGAGGTAGTTTAATGTATTTTTGGCAATGTGGCTTGGTGCACTGTCCTGATGAAACACCATGTTTCTGCGTATCACCGGGAAACAATCTGGGGACATCATTATCCAGGAATGGCTTCAGAACATTATTAATATAGTAGTCTGGGTTGACTTTAGCACCTTTGTCATTGATTCTGGTTTCTGTGTTGCCATTATAACAAACATCAGCTCATGCCATGAACCCTGCTGCAAAGCACCCTTGACAAACTTGACCTTGTCGTCGACAGTATACCCCTTACGAACGTAGCAAACTTTATGACGGCCATGAGCCCATGACTTCCGCATAGATAGACGTCACGTTCTTCAATTTGCCACCACTCAAATTCCGGTGGAGATTCCAAGACCGTTGGCATCGTTTAATAATCTGGGCAGTGTTGGGTTAATGGACTCTTCATTTGTTCGGAGTTTTGCTTGAAATACCTGGCAAATAACAATTCTAAATGATACATTCAACTTGGAAGTCATCTCACGTTGAATTGGCGATTTTACCTTGTTGACGATAATAGAGATCTTTTGTACAATGTTGGATGTAGCCACAGATGGACGCTTTTTAATTTTGTAATAGAAGCCAGAGATGGATTTATATTTCGTTGTAATCCATTCTGCTGACAAATATTATTAATTGTGTCGTTAGAAACAATAGACCAAAGATCTTTTAACTATTTTCATGATGCTTCTATAGCTATGTTTAGTCTTCAAAATACCAATTACTATGTATACATTCTACTTTATCGCTTATTTTTGTATTTACCATTGTTGTATATGTTCAGGAAAGCCAAGCTATATTGAGACTTGTTGTTATTTTGTTGTTTACATAACAACAAACAAATACAGGATCAGGCAACATAATTGAGCAAGTCGCCACATATTAATCTACTGGACTTTGGTCTAATGGATATGAACCTGGTCTTGCAAATATAGTCATGGGTTCGAATCCCAAGCTATTTGCTATTTGTAATCATCTTTTTTAATTTTTATTCTTTTTTAATTATATACATGCTCTAGGAGAGAAGAAGTTCATAATCATGAACCTCGTTTTATACCTGCACATATTGTATGGAGAGTATTTTAGTAAAACGAATTGACCACTTGTCAGAACTGAACTCGAGACCCGCCGCTTGCAAGCCAGATATATATCCTTTGTACCAAGGCAATTATGCTTTAGAATTGCGGCTTGGCTAAGTCATTTAATAATTAAGAAACGATGTAGTCGCATCGTTTTGTTTACATTAGAGTAGGTCATGTTTTGTTCCAAAATAAGTTGGTCTATTAAAAAAGGAAATAGGCATGTTAACACTACCCCGTGCGTGCACGAGGAAATCAAGGCCTTTATTGTGTTCAAATATAAGTTGAACAACTCTCGTATTCACTCTACCTTCATACAAGGTACTACTGCCAGAGAATAATAGTTTAAAATTAACATTAAATAATTGGTGGGAAAAATTGTTTAAGGACTGAAACTCAAATCATCTATACTGCTCCAAACGACCCGATTTGTCTCTTCACAATAGCACTGTAGGCGACGTGTGGTTGTAAACCTTGGATTTTTCTCTTCACAATATCACTGTAGGCGATGTTTCGCTGTAAAGGGATTTTTCACAATATCACTGTAGGCGACGTTTCGTTGTAAAGCGATTTTTTCTCTTCACAATATCACTGTAGGTGACGTTTCGTTGTAAAGGGATTTTCTCTTCACAATATCACTGTAGGCGACATGTCGCTATAAAGGGATTTGCCTCTTCACACTATTTTTGAGTAAGTCGATCTTTTTCCAAAGATACTTCTTTTTTGTTTTCACTACATGTCATAACTTATCAGTTCCTATTAAAAGTATTATAATACATTCATTAACAAAGTTATGTACACCTAGATCAATATGTAACAGCATTTAACTGTAAGTGCATTAAAATGTAACACGAGATATTGCTAAATACACTGCTATATGCATTGGTATATCGTAATGCATCTATAGGTACAGTGAAGTGTGATGATAGATATATACTAATACTTGTATACGTAAATTGGGCACACTAAGCTTACGGCATGCTAGCAAGATTACTAGTGGGTGTTGTTTAGGCCAATAACGAACTTATTCAATGTATCCTTGCCTTGCCTCTCCTCGATTCGCCTTCCCTTTGTCACATTGTTGTGCCGGTGTCCAAGTATGCCTTTGGTATTTCGAGCAAAGAAAGGATAAAACAAGTCGGTACATATTAGCCACTATAGTTTATATAAGATATACATGTAGCTGATATAGAGAATCGTACATGAGTGTTCACTGCAAATTGTTTTTATGGAACGAGTTTACTATAATAATATAAACACGAGCTTTAGCGAGTGTAATATTCATTAAAGTAAACGAATTTCATGAAAATAATTTGTTATGAACATTAATGTAAGATTTTTATCACATAACCGTTAAAAGTGCCATAGAAAGTGAAACAGACTATACTTGACAGCTGCTTAATTAGATCATTGTTTACAGCGTAATACAGCCGAATTCAAACTGCTCATTTGCATAAAAATGCACTAATGCATTTCCACGATTTATGACACTCTGTTCGGCACTCCCACACGGCAGGTTATGTGATGAATAGGCCACCATAGTTTATACCTCTTCATCTGTCCTCCTGGCTGTACAAAGACTGATGATCACTATCATGGCTGTCGTGAAAAGAAGCTGAAGCTGCACAAAATAGCTAAAGTGTATTTTGGACAGAAAGGCCGTTCGCCCATCTTCCTGCCCACATGGTGGCGCTGGATAAACTAACTCTACAACCAGACGGCAAATCCCAGCAACGTGGCCCAGTATGATGCCGCAAAATGCGCCCTGTAAATGAAAAGCATAACAAATGCAATACAAATAAGACCAGTAATTAGCGTAACAAAAACGAATTCTATATATAGCTTTAATACATAACATAAGACCTACAGAGTCTACAGAGAGACCTACAGAGACCGTGGAATTTAAAACAGGTGGAAGTTTGATTCAGGAGCTTTCTGCATTTCTTTTCCCCTGTATTAAGCAATTCGAGGGCTTGGTGCAAAACTATTCTAACTCCTTCACAAAGTGAAGGAGTTAGAATAGTTTTGCACCAAGCCCTCGAATTACCTAATCTTATAGACCCCCTGTTCATTCATTATGTGGTCACAATCGGTAGGTTCGACTGTATATTGAGGTATATTGCTAATCAGACTCAATTTTTAGGGTCTTCTCTGTTTGCTTATGAAATTATACTGCATGTATATCCGACACTACAGTTTCAATCAATACCAAAACTTCTTATTTACATATGCCATTTTAAGCATTTAGCCAATAAATAATCATAAATGAAATGTATAGATATTCATGATGTCAACATATCTTACATGAACAGGGAAAGGGTTAAAGTATCAAAATTAGAAAGAAAATACATTTCAAACTTCGTGTGACACTCAAGCTTAGTGTGACATGACTCGGTGTCATTTCTTCTTTAGGAAGAATCCCGTTACAGTGTTTTAACCCTTTCGGCGCAAAATAAATTTCAACGGCTAGGATTATCATCTGCTTCAGGGTTCAAAGTGGCATTTTCTTCGATTTCTTTACAAAACTGTAATCCATGTCAAACAGTGTTACTCAGCGTCTTCTCCTCTGGATGTTTACAACAGTTTACAAAAGCTATTAGAGATTTGCAACTACATGTAATTAAAGTCTCCTCTGGATACAACAGTTTACAAAAGCTATTAGAGATTTGCAACTAGTCACCAGCAATTCACTCACAGGGCTTACTGAAATGGGCGAATCTGTGATTGCCTTTATAAACAGTTTGGATCCACATGATATACCGAGAAACTCGGCAACGCACCAGGATCCAAACCTTTTGACACACCATTTATGTTTTGGAGAAGAAATTGAAGGTAGGTCTATTCTGAAACTTAAACCAGACAGCATTGCTTGCAGTCGAAGTTTAACAACAAATACATTGTATACTTCTGTACTTAATGTTTAAAACTAGATGACCATTTTCATTCCCAAAAGCCAGAATATCAAACATTGTTTGTGGATGAAATTTATTTGGCGCCAAAAGTGAAACTTTAGAACAAATTGATCATCTGGTTGAAGGTAAAAAGTGATGATAAACATTAAAACGCCCTTACCGTCTCTGTTGTACCCTTCCAGAAAATAGAGAGGAGGAAAAGGACTCCAAGTGGTGAGCCAATGTAACCCTCTACGGCAACCATATAGTTAAACAGACGGCCACTCTGAAATGCCTTCACCATTGGAACCCATAGGATAGCTACCACACACATGATGACCACGAACAACCTGCGTGCATCCATTAAGTAAATACCATGTGTTATACTAGATATAGCTACGGCGTATATGATTAATACACTATACATGCACATACAATGGCTAGGATTAGGTATACTTGCCATGCAAAGATAGCTACCATGAAAGAGATAGCTACCAAGCAAGAGATAACTACTATGCACGAGATAGCTACCATACATGAGATAGTTACCATGTCAAAGATAGCTACCATGAAAATAGCTCCTATGCAAGAGATAGCTCCTATGCAAGAGACATGTACCATGCAAGTGATAACTATCATGCAAAAGCCACTTTGCAAGAGCTAGCTACTATGCAAGAGCAAGAGATAGCTACTATGCAAGAGATAGCTACTATGCAAGAGACAGCTACTATGCAAGAGATAGCTACTATGCAAGAGATAGCTACTATGCAAGAGCTAGCTACTATGCAAGAGATAGCTACTATGCAAGAGACAGCTACTATGCAAGAGACAGTTACTATGCAAGAGATAACTACCATGCAAGATAACTACCATACAAGAGATAACTACCATGCAAGAGATAACTACCATGCAAGAGATAACTACCATGCAAGAGATAGCTTCCATGCAAGATATTGACTTCCATGCAAGAGATAGCCACCATGAATATGGTAATCACAACCTTCACACATATGTTTAACGCTTTATTAAAGTTTGGCAAAAATCATTTAACCCCTTACTCCAAGAATATTCATTGAGATATATAATAAAACCACCAATATTAATTAGATGAATTTTTATAGTAGCATATTAACACAGGAAATGTTTGCCGTGGCAACACAGTACAATCAGGGTCCATGCTTATAAAGCTTTTAGTTGAGCCTGAGATCGTTCTCAATCAAAAGCTTGAGAACTCAAATCTGACCAATCAAAAGCTTGAGAACGAAACTCAGACTCAACTAAAAGCTTTATAAGCATGGACCCAGATCTATATTATTCCAAAAGCCATTAGAATACACCCAGATCAGACGGTTCCTACAGTAGCCGTCTGATCTGGATCAACTCTGTTTGCAAAGGCGTAGAAAGCGTATAAATTTATTGAGTGAAGGAGAGTATGGATTGGATATGATATGTAGGGCTAAAACAGCAATCGCCCTTGAATTGTGATATTGACCTTGAACCTGGATGACTAAGATCCCTTCTGCAGGCTGAATATTTGACTATAGTTTGACGACAATCTTTCACACAGTATGGGCGATGTTGAACGAACACAAAGGCTTAAAACCTCGAACGGTAGCATTGATCTTGCTCATTGGAATCTGCAACCTACAGACCGTCTTGAGGAGTTCGACCCAACTTTGGCATAACTATTCCAAGCTATTCTTGAGATACGAGCGTCACAAAATTGAGGATTCAAACCTATGACCTTGAATTGTGGGGACTGACATGAACATTATGACTATTAATTAGATGGTGTTTTGTAATGGTATATGGTCACAGACGATTTTATAATGGTATATGATCACAGACGGTTTATACTGGTATATGATCACAGACGGTTTATAATGGTATACGGTCACAGACGGTTTTGTAATGGTATATGGTCACAGACGGTTTATAATGGTATATGGTCACAGACGATTTATAATGGTATATGGTCACAGACGGTTTTGTAATGGTATATGGTCACAAACGATTTATAATGGTATATGATCACAAACGGTTTATAATGGTATATGGTCACAGACGATTTATAATGGTATATGCTCATAGACGGTTTATAATGGTATATGGTCACAGACGGTTTATAATGGTATATGATCACAGACGGTTTATAATGGTATATGATCACAGACGGTTTATAATGGTATATGATCACAAACGGTTTATAATGGTATATGATCACAGACGGTTTATAATGGTATATGATCACAGACGGTTTATAATGGTATATGGTCACAGACGGTTTTATAATGGTATATGGTCACAGACGGTTTTGTAATGGTATATGGTCACAGACGGTTTTGTAATGGTATATGGTCACAAACGGTTTATAATGGTATATGGTCACATACGGTTTTGTAATGGTATATGATCACAGACGGTTTTGTAATGGTATATGATCACAGACGGTTTTGTAATGGTATATGGTCACAGACGGTTTATAATGGTATATGGTCACAGACGGTTTTGCTCATGCTGGTAGAATCAGACCTGTATTAGCCCATAAGCAAACAGAACATGCCCTGGTCACATGGATTCCACTGGAGTTGTCTGATCTGGATCTACTCTGTTTACAAAGGAGACAAAAGGCACCTCTATCAGGTACTAAAACCTGTCATACCAGCATGTGGTGCTCATTCAGTTTACCTGCCAACTATCAGCAGCTCCCTCTGCTGGGCGGCCGGTCGTATTTTCCTCCAAAGGTCCATGGTGAATACTGTACTTGCGCTGTTGAAGATGGAGGTGAGGGAACTCATAATAGCTGACAGCATCACGGCCAACAACAGACCACGTGCACCTGTGTGTATACAAAGGTATACAGTAAAATCCCACTCAACCGGATATTTAACCCTTTCGTTTCCAAACTCTGTCGTCTGCTAACTTTGTCGTCTGCTACAAAATTTCATTCTTTTGATTTTCTTCATTTTTGTTTCAAAAACATAGTAACAGTAACAAACAGTTTGGATCCTGATGAGACGCCGAGTTACTCGGCGTCTCATCTGGATCCAAACTGTTTGCATAGGTAATCACAGATCCGGCATTGGCAGCGAAAGGGTTAAAGTATCAATGTTGGTCTGTAAGACAGGTGGCAGCTTAATGCAGGTAGAAAGTTATACAGAAAGCTCTAAAAGGAGCTTTCTGCACGACTTATATCTTGCCTTAGTAGTAACCGGCATTAAAAGACCTAAATCCTCTTTATTAAAATCAGGTTTTGATGGATTTACTCTTTATTCAAACGTCTGCCCGTATACAAAGTATGTACACTGACCATCCAATTGTATATGCTTGGACAAATACAATGTATGTTGTATGCTGACAGCAACATCGTGCTCCTATATGTATACAAAGTGTCCGCCTATCCACGTCAAAATGTGAACGTAAGGCTGTACATGTACAAAATGTGTACCCATACAAAGTGTACCTATATATGTACAAAATGTGTACTTATACAAAGTGTGTACCTATAATATGTACAGTGTGTGTCTATATAAAGTGTGTACCTATATGTGTACAAAGTGTGTACCTATATATGTACAACAAGTGTACCCATATGTGTATTAAATGTGTACTTATATGTGTGTTGTGTACCTATTTGTGTAAAAAATGTGCTTGTATGTGTACAAAGTGTGTACATACCTATATGTGTACAAAAAGTGTACCTATACATGTACAAAGTATGTACATATACATGTACTAAATGTGTACCAATATATGTACAAAGTGTGTACTCGTATACTGACACGTATTCGTACACTAACCTGCTCCTATACGTGTATAACTGGTATACTGACCTGTTCCTATACGTGTATAACTGGTATACTGACCTGCTCCTATACGTGTATAACTCGTATACTGACCTGCTCCTATACGTGTATAACTGGTATACTGACCTGCTCCTATACGTGTATAGCTGGTATACTGACATGCTCCTATACGTGTATAACTCGAATACTGACCTGCTCCTATACGTGTATAACTCGTATGCTGACCTGCTCCTATACGTGACTAACTCGTATACTGACATTCTCTCATGTGTGTATAACTCGAATACTGACCTGCTCCAATACGTGTATAACTCGTATGCTGACCTGCTCCTATACGTGAATAACTCGTATACTGACATTCTCTCATGTGTGTTTAACTCGTATACTGACATTCTCTCATGTGTGTTTAACTCGTATACTGACATTCTCTCATGTGTGTTTAACTCGTATACTGACATTCTCTCATGTGTGTTTAACTCGTATACTGACATTCTCTCATGTGTGTTTAACTCGTATACTGACATTCTCTCATGTGTGTTTAACTCGTATACTGACATTCTCTCATGTGTGTTTAACTCGTATACTGACATTCTCTCATGTGTGTATAACTCGTATACTGACATTCTCTCATGTGTGTTTAACTCGTATACTGACATTCTCTCATGTGTGTTTAACTCGTATACTGACATTCTCTCATGTGTGTTTAACTCGTATACTGACATTCTCTCATGTGTGTTTAACTCGTATACTGACATTCTCTCATGTGTGTTTAACTCGTATATTGACATTCTCTCATGTGTGTTTAACTCGTATACTGACATTCTCTCATGTGTGTTTAACTCGTATACTGACATTCTCTCATGTGTGTTTAACTCGTATACTGACATTCGCTCATGTGTGTTTAACTCGTATACTGACATTCTCTCATGTGTGTTTAACTCGTATACTGACATTCTCTCATGTATGTTTAACTCGTATACTGACATTCTCTCATGTGTGTATAACTCGTATACTGACATTCTCCCATGTGTGTTTAACTCGTATACTGACATTCTCTCATGTGTGTATAACTCGTATACTGACATTCTCCCATGTGTGTTTAACTCGTATACTGACATTCTCTCATGTGTGTATAACTCGTATACTGACATTCTCCCATGTGTGTTTAACTCGTATACTGACATTCTCTCATGTGTGTATAACTCGTATACTGACATTCTCCCATGTGTGTTTAACTCGTATACTGACATTCTCCCATGTGTGTTTAACTCGTATATTGACATTCTCTCATGTGTGTTTAACTCGTATACTGACATTCTCTCATGTGTGTTTAACTCGTATACTGACATTCTCTCATGTGTGTTTAACTCGAATACTGACATTCTCTCATGTGTGTTTAACTCGTATACTGACATTCTCTCATGTGTGTTTAACTCGTATACTGACATTCTCTCATGTGTGTTTAACTCGTATACTGACATTCTCTCATGTGTGTTTAACTCGTATACTGACATTCTCTCATGTGTGTATAACTCGTATACTGACATTCTCCCATGTGTGTTTAACTCGTATACTGACATTCTCTCATGTGTGTATAACTCGTATACTGACATTCTCCCATGTGTGTTTAACTCGTATACTGACATTCTCTCATGTGTGTATAACTCGTATACTGACATTCTCTCATGTGTGTATAACTCGTATACTGACATTCTCTCATGTGTGTATAACTCGTATACTGACATTCTCTCATGTGTGTATAACTCGTATACTGACATTCTCCCATGTGTGTTTAACTCGTATACTGACATTCTCTCATGTGTGTATAACTCGTATACTGACATTCCCCCATGTGTGTTTAACTCGTATACTTTGACAACTTAACCCTTTACTCCATTACTATTCATGCAAGATATAATGACATCATGAACATTAGAAGAATTTGTATAATGATACAACAAAAAGGATGTTTTACTTAACAGATACTGTAGAATCAGATCTTTATTATTTCATAAACAAATAGAGCAGACCCTGATCAGACCGCTCCTGCGGGAGTCATCTGATCTGGGTCTACTCTATATGTAAATGCTCGAAAGGCGTATTTATGGAGTAGAAGTTTGGATATAAAATAGCCGACGTTTATTTAATTGCATTATGAACAAAATATTTTTTTAACCCTTTCGGTGCCCGCAATGTCGTCTGCTTGGCATAGTTTCGTTTATTTTTAGTGTACGTGTGTGCATTTCTTCCATTTCCTTTATAAAACAGTAAACAGAGTGTCAAACAGTTTGGATCCTGATGAGACGCCGAGTTACTCGGCGTCTCATCTGGATCCAAACTGTTTGCATGTGATATCATAAACCCGTCATTGTGGCACGGAAGGGGTTAATCAGATTTATATCATCTCATAAGCAAACAGAGCAGACACTGATCGGGCAGTCCTTTTAGAACTGTCTGCTCTGAGTCTTTTCTGTTTGCACAGGGTTTTTCTATAGGGAAAATGGTTAAAGTCAGAAGTTGGCAACCTTTGGGTAGAAGTTCAAGCACCAGTTTGGGATAAGCGATGTTACTGCAGCCTACAGGATTGTCACATACGGCCCTGCACACCTCTGGGTCCGAGCAGGCCACATCGTCTGAAAGTTGAATGTGAGAATGTTCAACCTTGTCAATAGAAACCCCTTTCAGTGCCAAATCAATTTCATCTGCTAAGAGTATCACCAACTTAAGCTTTCAAAGTGACGTTATCTTCAATTTCTTTTATAAACTATAATTAGTATTAAACAGATGGGATCCCGAGTAGACGCCGAATGACTATGAGACAATGTATGCACTTTGAGATTTTAAGGAGGCTTTCTGTATGTGAAAGTTTAGTTAGTGTTGAAAGGTAAACCGTATACAAACGACATTTTATGCATTTGCAAAGCCATCTGAACATGGTCTACTCTGTTTGCACGTGTGGTCATATCGATCTGATCATTCGATTTCTGCCATAGCCAAAAACTCCCTTGTTCGTTATAACAATTTAGTACACGTTAATTAATTTGTATACAATTATTATGTTATTGCATTAATATTTATATGTGGCTATTATATCCATACACCGATATCTATAACCTTACATTAATATTTAAACAGCTATTGTATAATTACAATAATATTTATACAGCTATTACATCCATCAATATTTTAACAGCTATTATATCATTACATTAATATTTATACAGCTATTATATCCTTATATTAATATTTATACAGTCATTATATAGAGGATCTTACGTGAGTGTTCAATACATATTGTTTTTATGAAACAAGTTTACTATAATAATATGACACGAGCTTTAGCGAGTGTCATATTCATTATAGTAAACGAATTAATAAGCCTTAAAACGCCATAAAAAATAAAAAAGGCTATAGCTGACGGCTGTTTCGGCCATTGCAGGATAGTAATAGAACGGATAGCACACATAGAGTGCTACGATTGGCTAACGCTTAAATGAGCGCAACTATTGGCTAATGATTGCTTATTTGCATAAAGAATGCACTAGTGCATTTCTGCGAAATACGGCACTCTGTTACGGCACTCTCACAAGGCAGATTAACTATTATATCCTTATATTGATATTTATACAACTATTATATCCTTATATTGATATTTATCAGGTCAAAGGTTAAACTGTTACCTGGGAAAAGAATGCGGCTGATCATGCCAGGGAATATTAGGAGGAAGAGAGGAAGGATTTTGAGGAATCCGGCGAGGATGGAGCCGCCTTTGGCATGATTCAATGAGCGGGCGGCCAGTGAACGCTGCACTATCACCTGAAAAAAACACACAGGAAAACATACTCTAAATATGTATGATTCAATGAGCGGGCGGACATTGAACGCTGCACAATCACCTTGAAACAAAACACACAGGAAAACATCATCAAATATGTATGATTCAAGAAGCGGGCGGCCAGTGAACGCAACATAATCACCAGGAAACAACACACAGGAAAGCATCTCTAAATATGTATGACTCAAGGAGCGGGCGGCCAGTGAACGCTACACAATCACCTGAAAAAACACACAGGAAAAATGTCTAAATATGTATGATTCAAGGAGCGGGCGGCCAGTGAACGCTGCACAATCATCTTGAAACAAAACACAGGAAAACATCTCTAAATATGTATGATTCAAGAAGCGGACGGGCCAGTGAACGCAACATAATCACCAGGAAACAACACACATGAAAGCATCTCTAAATATGTATGATTCAAGGAGCGGGCGGCTAGTGAACGCTACACAATCACCTGAAGAAAAACAAACCACACAGGAAAACATCTCTAAATATGTATGATTCAAGGAGCGGGTTGCCAGTGAAAGCAGCATAATCACATGGAAACAACACAAAGGAAAAACATCTCTAAATATGTATAACAAGAGCAACAGATAAAGGTGTGTACTCAAATTATTAAATCCTCATTTCTCCACAAAACCCTTTGTCTTTGAGATGATTCTAAAGAGTGGCCACAACATAGGGTTTGGTGGAGAAATAAAATGTTTTAATTTTCGTATCTTATCTGGACCTGCTGTGAACCCTTACCCCCGCTGTGAACCCTTATCCCCGCTATGAAAAATGTCTGCTCAAACTAGAGCTACCACTAAAGGTGATTAATACCCCCACTAGTACATTTGACACAGAAATGGGGTTATTGAAATAAAGCTCCCGACCGCTAAATTTACATTTGTTAAATTACGAAAAGCAAGATCATTCATTCAAAAGCTTTTTCGCAGGTGCAGAACTTCAAATGGTGTTCAACAATACTGCAAAATTAAAAAAAAAGTTTTGTTGAGGTACGACAGAGATAATCTCCGGAAAAAATTATTTATTAAAACAAACCAGATTTTGAGAAAAATAAAAAAGGGCAATGACTCCAAAATACTGAAGTCAGAGTTATGGACATTGTGCACTGCACTTGTGGTCAATGTGTTCTATCTGTATATGAAGTCAATAGCTTTTATACTTTGAAAGTTATGATCCGGACAAGCCCGATTTTGAGAAAATTTAAAAAAAAAAGGACAATAACTCCAAAAATACTGAAGACAGAGTTATGGAGCTTGTGCACTGCACCTGTGGTCAATATGTTCTATCTGTATATGAAGTTTGAAGTCAATAGCTTTTATACTTTGAAAGTTATGATCCGGACAAGCCCGATTTTGAGAAAAATAAAAAGGGCAATAGCTCCCAAAATACTGAAGACAGAGTTATGGACCTTGTGCACTGCACTTGTGGTCAATGTGTTCTATCTGTATGTGAAGTTTGAAGTCAATAGCTCTTTTACTTTGAAAGTTATGATCCGGGCAAGCCAGACTTTGAGAAAAATAACAAAGGACAATAACTCCAAAAATATTGAAGACAGATTTACGAACCTTGTGCACGGCACTTGCGGTCAATGTGATCTATCTGTATATGAAGTTTAAAGTCAATAGCTTTTATACTTTGGAAGTTACGATCCGGACAAGCAGGACCGACAGACGGACGGCCGGACGAAAGGACGAACAGACGGACGGGCATGGTGACTCCAGTATACCCCCTAAAAAACATCGTTTGTTGGGGTATATATCCTTTACAAACATTTTTCAACTTTTTGAGACTTGTTTACAGACCTGGTCACAACACCAGTACCACAGACATCCGAGAGAGGATTGAAGTACAAGCCCCGGCCATGGCTGGTCCCCTGTAACCGGGTC
Source organism: Azorinus chamasolen (assembly GCA_963576725.1). Lineage (NCBI taxonomy): Eukaryota > Metazoa > Mollusca > Bivalvia > Cardiida > Solecurtidae > Azorinus > Azorinus chamasolen. The sequence continues at coordinate 90,213,944 of OY755241.1, forward strand.
CTGGAACACACTGAAGGCATCGGACCTGGGCAATCCACAAGTAGTGTTGTTGCTGCGGACACTGGGAATGGCATCAAAGTAGAGGCGCTCAAGGTTCTGGTAACCTCCAATCTTCACGAAACCTGCACATAAAGCAAGAAAACTGCCATTGTTTCCCATGAAATCACAGCCGATATATTACTTTCTATAACCATATTGGAACATGTTTGACCTAAAGGCATAAAGTGCATAAAAATTATATGAAATTATATTGTATTGTCTTGTAGTGTATTGCTTTGTATTGTATTGCATTGCACTGTATTGTATTATGTTGTATTATATTGTATCACTTTATTTGCTGAACTGCATTGTAGAGTATTACATTACATTGTATTGTATTGAATTACATTGCATTCTGCTACATTGAGTTGTATTACATTGCATTGTGCTGACTGCATTTCAGTGCATTGCATTGTGTTATATTGTATAAAACTGAATTGTTTTGTATTGTATTGCATTGCACTGTACTGCCCTGTTTTGTATTGCGTTGCATTTTTGTATTAGTTTGTACTGAATTGTATTGTACTGAATAATATTGTATTAAATTGTATTGTATTGTATAACATTGAATTATATTGTATTTTATTTTATCCCTTGTACTCGAATTAATATATCCATCACATATTACACACGTTTAATATAAGCTGTAACGTCATGTAGAAACACAACGACGTCATGTAGAACCTGTCAAAACGGCGTTGTTTAGTCGAAATAAGTTATGATAAAAAGAATGCTCGTTGTCATTTTGTACAAACTGATATTAAACTCATCTTGGAAATTAAGCTCGCAGGAGCTCGCTTAATAACATTTTCCAAGACTCGTACAAAATAAATACCTAACATTTTCCAAGACTCATACAAAGTAACTACTTGCAACCTATCCTATATTATCGTGCACACTGCGTCGAATTCTGTTGTATTGTATTGTTCAGCATTGGATTGTATTGGATTACCTTGCACTGCACGTTGTGTTGCTTTATTTTGCATTGTTTTGCATTGGATTGTTCAACATTGTATTATATTATTTTGTTTTGCATTGTTTTTGTATTGTATAGTGTTTGTATTGCATTGCATGGTATACTTTTCTTCTCTTTAATATTATGTGATGCATAGTATAAGAGCATTTTGCTGTCAGAAAACAATAAATCCCATCAACAGTGTATAGGTGTTGACATTTGTTTAGTGAAGGTCGTGTACAAACTCACTTGTTATCATGACTGCGGTAGATCCAAGAACCATAACAACAGTTTGGAATGTGTCCGTATACATGACAGCCGTCAGACCACCTAGTTAAATAAAAAGACACAAACTGTGTACATGACAGCCGTCATTTCACGAGATTAGTAAAACAGACTGTGTGTACGTGGACAGCCGTATTCCCACCTGATTAAATAAAAAAAAGACACCCAGTGTACATGACAGCCGTCAGCTCGCGTAACTAAAAAATACAATGTGTGCATGACAGCTGTCAGACCACGTAATTAAATAAAACAAACTGTGTACATGACAACGGTCATGCCACCTAGTTAAATAAAAACAAACACACGCTATGTATATGGCAGTCGTCAGAGTGAGTGATTGAGTTGGGTTTTACGGCACTGCGACACTGAATAGGTCATATAACGCCGATGAATGATGAGATGACATGATGATGAGGGATGATTTCAGGAAGATGATTTCTGCTAATCTCATGGGATCAAAACCACCGACCTGTTTTCCTTTTAGTTCTTGGCGGAAGGGATAATCTCCATAAAAAACCAAAAAACATCCCCTGTGACAATTAAGACCCCCAACCACGACAAGGTGGGAAGGTTCTGGGTTGGGGAGGGGGCAGCCGTCAGACCACCTGATTAAATAAAACACAATGTGCACATGAGTGACAGTCGTCATACCACCTGATTAAATAAAACACACACCACGAACATGACAGCTGTTAGACCACCTGATTAAATAAAAAAAAACCCGTGTATATGACAGCCGTCAGAGCACCTAGTTAAATAAAAACACACCATGAACCGCCAGACCAGCTGATTTCAAAATTACACACTGTGTACATGACAGCGCAGACCCCGATGATTTCAGGAAGATGATTACTGCTCATCTCATGGGATCAAAACCACCGACCTGTTTTCCTTTTAGTTCTTGGCGGAGGGGATAATCTCCATAAAAAAGCAAAAACATCCATGTGACAATTAAGGAACCCCCCCCCCCAACCACGACAAAGTGGGAAGGAACTGGGTTGGGGAGGGGGCAGCCGTCATACCACCTGATTAAATAAAAACACATTGTCTACATAACAGCCCACCTAGTTAAATAAAAACACACACCACGAACATGACAGCTGTTAGACCACCTGATCAAATAAAACACACCGTGTACATGACAGCCGTCAGACCACCTAGTTAAATAAAAAAAAAACACACCATGAATATGACAGCCGTCAGACCACCTAATTAAATAAAACACATCGTGTACATGACAGCCGTCAGACCACCTAGTTAAATAAAAACACACACCATGAATATGACAGCTGTCAGACCACCTGATTAAATAAAACACATCGTGCACATGACAGCCGCCAGACCAGCTGCTTTCAAAATTACACACTGTGTACATGACAGCAGTCAGACCCCGTTGTTAAATTAAAAACACACACCGTTACATGGCAGCCGTCAGACCACCTGATTAAAAAAAACCACCATGCACATGTCATCCTTCAGACCACCTGATTAAATGAAATTGTAATGCAGCTGTTGATCTTATTCTACGCTATTTACAAACTTTTAAAGGCGATGTGTCATGAATGACGCGTTTAGAAATCTGTTAAAATGGAATAAAATGTAAGAAATAATGCCCTAATGACTATTTATTAGCTGAATATTTATAAAGGCGTTTTTGGCCTTGACAGAAACTGTAGAATCAGATCTATGTTGTTGAATTAGCAAACCGAGCAGACCCTGATTAGACAGCTACTAAAGGATCTGTCTGATTTGGGTTTTCTGTTTGCAAAGGCATTTATGGTAGAGTAATAATTTTGCTACAGTGTGTTGTTTAGTTCCATATCAATCGTCCAATCACTCTGCTGTTTCCAATGTGTTCCGTATGCGTTTGCATAGAACATTATTTTTGAAGATTCGTTCTTACCACAGCGCTGGGTAATATTTGTGTATAAAGGCCAAAAACATACTACATTATGAAGATATCATAGTCACCTAGTACTGTGTAGATTCCTGTAACCAATAGCAGCACTGTCAGGGAAACGTACATGTCCCACTTCAGCGCCATCTGGATAAACAACACTCCGGAAAACATGGCCGCCTGTTGAAGTCACGAAAATACAATTCATTGACATGTTACATAATAGTTTCATTCACAAGTATTCCCAGTCATACAATAAGTTACTAATCACTTCACTCAACTTTCCCCCGAAACGTATTCGGTCTCAGGGGCATCCTTAACTGACTTCTTGACAATCTCTTTCCACTTTGCCTTGACTTCAGCTGCTCTCTGAGACGTTGCAAAACTCAGACCTGTCCACTCCTTGGTGTTATCTTCCCATCTCTTTCTTTGCCTTCATCGCTTTAATGTTCCATTAACTATTCCTCGGAGAATCGTCATTGAGAGGACTGTTGAGCTGGAGACATGACCATACCATCTCAACGTCCTTTTCCGAAGATTCAATAGTGAAAAGGCCTTCATAGGGATCAATCATTGACCAAACCCGACTGTGCGCCGCTACAAAAATGGATCCTCCTTGTAAGAGATGTTTAGGGTCTCATCTCTAATGATTGGATTCTTCTCTCCAGTTCTGCCATCAGCGTCCATGTATCACAACTTCACAAGCATAAAGGAATCTTGAAACCACAAGCGAGTGCATACGTCTCACCCTGGTGTAGAGTGAATTGTTCCTGTCCTCCCAAACGGGTTTCAGCATTGCAAATGCAGCTACTGCCTCTGCAATTCTGGCTTAAACTTCAGGTTTAGAACCTTCATGTGTCATTATAGATCCTAGGTACTTGAAGGCTGATACCGTCTCAAGCTTTTGTCCATTGATCTCTATATTATTTCCAAGGTATCCTGTGGTGTTCCTCATGGGATTGGTCTTCTCAGCACTTATCTCCATCCCAATGTCGGTGGATGATTGGCTCAGACATTGCACTAAGCCCTTGAGTTCCTGCAGAGTTTCTGCAAAGTTCCTGCAAAGCACATATTTGTGATGTTTCTGTCTCCAACACTGACTTTTTGTTCCAGTTCATCCAAGACCTCAGAGATAATTCGCTCTAAGAAGATGTTGAAGAGGGTTGGTGACAAAAGGCATCCTTGCCTGACTGACTCCAACCGCGGTTCTGGATTTTAGAGAAACCATAATGCAACCACATGCTTTGTTAACATAGAAGTCCTATGGGAGCTTTCTGCATAAGGGTCGGTACTTGCAGGTGGATGTTTTATGCAGAGCAAAATTAATGCAGAAAGTTCCTATGTGAGTTTTCTGCATACAGTTTTCCCTATCACCTGTTCTTGAGAATACACAATTAGACTTCTTTTGACGAGACTATACTGTTCCTATATATTTGTCTGTGCAAAAATAGAACTTACTGGAACTATCTATTTTCATGCTGAAATTGGATGTTTACTTACATTCTAGACTCGTTTTTGTTAAAGATCGTAATACCAAACTGATCGTAAATACTGGACTCGTTTTATTTATGATCGTAATACCAAACTGATCGGAATACCAAACTGATGGTAATTCCAAACTGATCGTTATACCAAACTGATCGTAATACCAAACTGATCGTTAAACCAAACCGATCGTTATACCAAACTGATGATAATACCAAACTGATCGTTATACCAAACTGATCGTAAGTCCTTATTTACGACAATCGCTATTTGTCGTACATCGTATTTATAACCCAAATTAGCTCACATTATAGTGTGTAACGATGAAGACCCTGTACGACATAAATTATCTCACACTCTAATGACTCTATTGTGTAGCAGTGAAGACAATGTACGACATAAATTATTTCACATTCTAGTTTGTATCAGTAAAGACTGTACGACATAAATTATTTCACATTCTAGTGTGTGTCAGTAAAGAATTTGTACGACATAAATTATTTCACATTCTAGTGTGTATCAGTAAAGACATTGTACGACATACATTATTTCACATTCTAGTGTGTATCAGTGAAGACTTTGTACGATATAAATTATTTCACATTCTAGTGTGTGTCAGTAAAGAATTTGTACGACATAAATTATCTCACAATGTATTGTGTAGCAGTGAAGACTGTACGACATAAATGATCTCACATTCTAGTGTGTAGCAGTGAAGACTGTGTACGACATAAATAAAATCTCACATTCTAGTGGGTAGCAGTGAAGATTGTGTACGACATAAATCATGTCACAATATAGTGTGTAGCAGTGAAGAATGTGTACGACATAAACTATCTAACATTCTAGTGTGTAGCAGTGAAGACTGAGTACGACATAAACTATCTAACATTCTAGTTTGTATCAGTGAAGACTTTGTACGACATAAATTATCTCACATTATAGTTTGTGTCAGTAAAGACTTTGTACGACAAATTATCTCACATTCTAGTTTGTATCAGTAAAGACTCTGTACGACATAAATTATTTCACATTCTAGTGTGTATCAGTGAAGACTTTGTACGACATAAATTATTTCACATTCTATTGTGTGTCAGTAAATACTTTGTACGACATAAATTATCTCACATTGTATTGCGTAGCAGTGAAGACTGTACGACATAAATTATCTCACATTCTAGTGTATAGCAGTGAAGACTTTGTACGACGTAAATTATCTAACATTCTAGTGTGTAGCAGTGAAGACTTTGTGTGACATAAATTATCTCACATTGTATTGTATAGCAGTGAAGACTGTGTACGACATAAACTATCATACATTCTAGTGTGTAGCAGTGAAGACTACGACAGAAGCTACCTCACATTCTAATGTGTAGCAGTGAAGACTTTGTACGGCAGAAGCTATCACATTCTTAGTTTATAGGAGTGAAGACTTTGTACGACAGAAGCTATCACACATTCTTAGTTTATAGGAGTGAAGACTTTGTACGACAGAAGCTATCACACGTTCGTAGTTTATAACAGAAGCTATCACAAATTCTTAGTTTATAGGAGTGAAGACTTTGTACGACAGAAGCTATCACACATACATTCTTAGTTTATAGGAGTGAAGACTTTGTACGACAGAAGCTATCACACATTCTTAGTTTATAGGAGTGAAGACTGTACGACAGAAGCTATCACACATACATTCTTAGTTTATAGGAGTGAATACTTTGTACGACAGAAGCTATCACACATTCTTAGTTTATAGGAGTGAAGACTTTGTACGACAGAAGCTATCACACATTCTTAGTTTATAGGAGTGAAGACTTTGTACGACAGAAGCTATCACACATACATTCTTAGTTTATAGGAGTGAAGACTTTGTACAACAGAAGCTATCACACATTCTTAGTTTATAGGAGTGAAGACTGTACGACAGAAACTATCACACATTCTTAGTTTATAGGAGTGAAAATGCAATCTCACCGGTATGTAAGATTCCTTTTGAAAATATTTCACCATTTCTCATTAGTATCTACCAGAAAGAATCGTCAGCTTCGCTCCCGAATAGGGATTTTAGTGAAATCGAACACTTGTTCGCCAACTATATCGTTTCCGACTAAATAAAAAACACGGTTTTTCTGAAGGTATTTGCCTCTCGTACTCGCTAAAACGGAGATAAAGTATGGGATATTTGGTACCAGCGTGTAGATAAAACATTTTTCTTTCTATATAATCTTTGTTTTGTGTATCCAGGTGTTATTGTAAAACAATCTAATTAATATCCACCGTCATATCTTTTATGGACTAAATTAAAAAAAAAACCCAACACCCCCGTACATTATTGCTAAGCACGTCTGCGTGCCAGGGCACGTTAGAGTGCACATGACAGTGTACAGTGGAACCTGTCTTAACCCATTCCCTCATATTAACCTGTCTTAACCCATTCCCTCATATTGACGACTTTTGACGACTCTATAAAAGTCACTTTGTGAAACCTATAAAAGTCACTTTGTGAAACTCTATAAAAGTCACTTTGTGAAACCATTGTGATAAATAGAGCATTTGCTCCTATAGGAGCAAATGCTCTATTTATCACAATGGTTTCAAACTACAAAATTCTAAATTTTTCCTTTTCTCTAGTGAATGCTCCTTTTCGGAAGATTTATTCAAAGAGGTTGTATCTAAAATAGCCTATGATGTAATGGGTTAAGCGGCCATTCATTTTCTGAACTTAGGAAGCTCCTTAATGCAGGGCAAAAGTAATGCAGAATGTTCCTAAAGGAGCTTTCTATATTACTGTTGACCTGCATTAATCTACCACCTGCCTTAGAGGTCCATAATTAGACCTCTTTTGATGACCGCTTAAGACAGGTTATACTGTATATCACATCACTTACTGCAAGACAGTTAGAGTGTACATGTACATGTGCGTATCCGTCACTTACCGCCAGTTTGGTGATGACGTAGAGAACTAAGGCCACACAGCTGAGGTACACGCGTATTCTCCTGCCCCCGTGACGCTTCTCTATGTATTCTGGCAGCGTATAAACCTGTAGAACACCGGAGACCAAGCAGAGATGAACATCTAGTACGGACATCCGTATTTAGTATATTTTGTTCCATGAATATTCAAATAAGAAATAAAGGCATCATGAATAATAATTAAGTATTAACCCTTTCCCTCATATAAACGTGTTTTCACGCATTTGCAAACAGAGTAGACCCAGATCAGACGGCTCCTAGAGGAGCCGTCTGATCAGGGTCTGCTCTGTTTGCTAACATAATTTGATAGATGTGTTTCTTCGCTTTCTAAAATATCTACAATGTTTCACCTTCCATATTTCTTTATAACTATTTTGTTAATGAATATTCAGTAGGTATCGAAATTGGAATAGATAAATAGAACAGGGAAAGGGTTAATTACATTTATTGTTAAAATAGCACATGGACAAAGGAATGTTTGGCCACGGCCGAACATGTTGAATATTATACGTATAACATCGTAAGCAAACAGATCAGGCCACGATCAGATAACTCTTATGACTTCTGTAAATATCCATGTAAGAAAACAGTACCATGAATATTAATAAGACGTATTTTACAATGGCATGTAAACAAAGAAAGGTTTAGGTATGGTTTATTTGTTTGTGTATCAGTACTTCAGCCATATATTGCTGGACGATTCCAGCTAAATACTGTAGGGGCAAGGTCCCAGAATTAGAAGTTTTTGTTATGTGCACGGAAAAGGGTCCATTGTTTCGTGCACAGAAGAACATTCGGGTAGAACAGAGCGGGCATTGGTCACTGGACACTGGTCAGTGGACACTCACACTGGACACTAGTCACTAGATATTGGCAATGGTCACTTGACACTATCACTGGACAGTATCACTTGACACTAGACACGTCCAGCGGACACTGGACTGATGCTGCTGGACATAATTGTGATATTGGCAAATTTCATATACGGGTCCCTATCACAAAATCTTTACCTGCTCAATATCCATGTAAGAAATAAAGACATCATGAACATTTATTAGTTGAATTGTTGTAATGGTGCATGAACACAGAGTTATTCCATCTTGACAGAATCTGTAAAACCACGCTTATATAAGTCCATAAGCAAACAGCCGTCTGATCTGGAAATTTACCACTTACACATTAACGACTGCTCAAACTATGACCTTGAACTTGATCATTTTTCAATTCCTATCCGGTCAAACATTTGAGAAACTACTGGCTCCGAGGTTATAAAGCTGTTTACTAGAGTCTGAGATCATTCTCAAGCATCTGATTGGTCAGATTCTGAGCTTGGGATACTTGGGAATGATCTTGGACCCTGACTTCTGAGTATGAGTCTGAGTCCATTTTCAGGCATCAGATGAGCAAGCTCAAAATCTACTTGAGAATGACCTCAGTTTTATAACCTCGTGGTCAGTATACGTAAAGACCTGCGCGTGTTATAGGGAAACGAGATGTCTATAAAACATGCAAATCACCAACATAAAAGGAACCAGTCTAAAATGTTGACGTTTGACCTTGAAATAAGTATGTTATCGGTCTTTAACCCATTCCCTCATATTGACGAGTTTTGACGACTCTGTAAAAGTCACTTTATGAAACCATTGTGATAAATAGAGCATTTGCTCCTATAGGAGCAAATGCTCTATCTATCATAATGGTTTCAAACTACAAAATTATAAAGCTTTTCTTTTCTCTAGTTAATGCTCCTTTTCGGTAAATTTATTCAAAGAGGCTGTATCTTAAAATAGCATATTATGTAATGGGTTAAGACAGGTGGAGGGTGAAATATATCCAAAGAGCTTTTCTGATAAGTCATTAATATGTCGCATTTAGATTAGATACTCACACCAGCCGATACATACACAGGAATGAACAACCAGCCGAGCATCAAAATGAGGAAGATGGGCTGAAACAAAAAAAAAGAGATTTTCAGTAGTTTGTAGGAGAAACATTGTAGCAGTATCGGCTGGTATTAGAAACATATATAGTAGCAGTATCAGCTGGTTTTAGAAACACTGTATCAATGTGGGCAGGCATTTTGTTAAAAACGCTGAGAACAGATAATGAGTCCCAGAATTCGACTTAAGTCTTAGATTATTAACAGTCCAAATTAGAGATTAAAACCTATCCATTTGTCATACGAGAAATACGGTGAATTTACACGAGTTACACGGCGAGTATCAAGAGTAACGCGGAGAGTTACACTGCGAGTTACACGGATAGTTACAGGAGTGACACGGCGAGTTACACAAATTACACGACGACTTACACTGATAGTTACACGAGTTACACGGCGAGTAACACAAATTAAACGACGACTTACACTGATAGTTACACGAGTTACACGGCGAGTAACACAAATTACACGACGACTTACACGGATAGTTACACTAGTGATACGGCGAGTAACACAAATTAAACGACGACTTACATGGATAGTTACACGGCGAGTAACACAAATTACATGACGACTTACACGGATAGTTACACGGAGAGTAACACAAATTACACGGCGACTTACACGGATAGTTACACGGCGAGTTTTCACGGATAGTTACACGACGACTTACACGGATAGTTACACGATTTACACGGCGAGTTTCACGTCGAGTTACAATACTTTTCCAACGGACACATAAGTGGGACTCTCATTATCTTTATAATGATTAGCCATTTAACTACATTTAAACGATATTCGAAGTAGAGTAAAACCTCTCTTAATCGGACGTTAAATTTAGTATAAATATCGGCCTAGGAGACAGGTGACAGCTTAATGCAGATTGAAAGTCATGCAGAAAGCTCCTAGAGGATCTTTCGTCATGACTTTCACCCTGCATTAAGCAGTCACCTGACTTAATTATCTAAATTCTTCTCTACTAGAATTACGGTTAAGAGAGGTTTTACTGTATTACATTATCTACCGAAGCAATTACACGTACTATATCACTAATCCAAGAAGAACCAAGTTTAAAGAACCAAGTTTACAATAGTTTTGTGACTAATTAACCATTTACCTTTCAATATTTATGTGAGAAATGATGCCAACATTGATGCAGTAGAACCTGACCCATTACCTCATAGGCTATTTTTAGATCCAACCACTTTGAATAAATCTACCGAAAAGGAGCATTAACTAGAGAAAAGGAAACTTTTAGAATTTTGTAATTTGAAACCATTGTGATAAATAGAGCATTTGCTCCTATTGGAGCAAATGCTCTATTTATCACAATGGTTTCACAAACTGACTTCTACAGAGTCGTCAAAAGTGGTCAATATGAGGGAAAGGGTTAAACGGTCATTCATTTTTTAAAACACCGGAGTCTTAAAAGGCAGGTGGTTGCTTAATGCTAGGCAAAAGTAACACAAAAAAGCATTACTTTTCATCTGCACTAACCCTTCTCTTGCTGAGTTTTAAAATGCATATCTTCTTCTTTACTCATGCCCTGTTGTATAATTACATATATCTTCACTGTCTACAATTATTTCTCTGTGCAATCACTGCTGTGGAGAGCGTTTGTTGCGCAATCAACTTGTAAATAGTACAGACCCTGATGAGACAGCTCCTGCAGGAGCTGTCTCATCTGGGTCTTCACTATTTACAGGTAGGTATATTGACGTGAACAGCAAGCGAATGGTTAAGCTACTACATGCCTTACAGACCCATAATTAGACCTCTTTTTGATGGCCGCTTAAGACAGGTTCTTTTGTATTAATTTGATTAGAATGTATAATGATATATCTACAGGACATTTTGACTGAGACAGAAACTGTAGAATCAGAGCTATATGATATACTATAAGCGAACAGAGCAGACTCTCATCAGAGAGCTCCTCTATGAGTTGTCTGATCTGGGTCTACTCTGTTTACAAAGGTGTGAAAAGGCGTTCTTTGAAGCAATGAGTTGCATATACTTACAAACCATTCGTACAACACAAGGGCGATACCCGCTGCAGCCCCAGCCCCTGCCAGTCCCACGAAGTGCTCGCTCCCGATGTTACTGGAAAATAGGGACGCCCCCACCTAAGTAAGAAAGAAATACACAAGTGACAAGTGACTCCAGGCTACAGAAGAAATGAATGCAATTGACAGTCGGTAAGCTACAAGCTAGATAAGAAAAAATGACTTGTGGACAAGCTCCAAGTTAGAGAAGAAAGAAAGACACACGGAAAAGCTCAAGGCTACAGAAGAAAGAGCGGCATGTCGGTAAGCTCAAAACTACAGAAAATGGCATGTCGGTGAACTCCAGGCTACAGAAGAAATAATGGCATGTCGGCAAACTCAAAGTTGCAAAAGAAAAGCCCCAACCTACTGAAAAACATAATGACAGGTGAATGTTGAAAAGTTCTAAGCTAAAGAGGAAATAATAGAAAGTGCATGTCGGTAATAACACGATAAATCGTACCTACAGAAATACCACCCCGTACTTAGAATAAGACCAACCCGTACCTACAGTAAGACCATCGCGTACCAATAGTATGACCAAACCGTACCTACAATACGAACAAACCACACCTACAGTAAGACCGAACCGTACCTATAGTAAGACCAAACCGTACCTACAGTAAGACCAAACCGTTCTTACAGGAAGACCAAACCGTACCTACATTAAGAACACCCCGTACCTACAGTAAGACCAAGCCGTACTTACAGTAAGACCAGACCGTACCTACATAAAGACTGAACCGTGCCTATAGTAAGATCAAACCGTATCTACTGTAAGACCAAACCGTACTTACCGTAATACCAACCTGTACCTACAATAAGAACAAACCGTACCTACAGTAAGACCAAGCCGTACTTACAGTAAGACCAAACCGTACCTACATTAAGAACACTCCAAACTTACAGTAAGACCAAACCGTACCTACAGTAAGACCAGACCGTACCTACATAAAGACTGAACCGTGCCTATAGTAAGATCAAACCGTATCTACTGTAAGACCAAACCGTACTTACCGTAATACCAACCTGTACCTACATTAAGAACATCCCGTACCTACAGTAAGACCATACCGTACTTACAGTAAGACCAAACCGTACTTGCAGTAAGACCAAATCGTACCTACAGTAAGACAAAACCGTACCTACACTAAGACCAAACCGTACCTACAGTAAGACTACCACATACCTATAGTGAGATCCTCCCGTACCTACAGTAAGACCAGACCGCACCTATAGTATGACCAAACCGTACCTACAGTAAGACCAGACCGTACCTACAGTATGACCAAACCGTACCTATAGTAAGACCACCCCGTACCTACAGTAAGACCACCCCATACATACAATTAAACCAAACCGTACATACAGCAAGACCACTCCGTACCTACAGCAAGACCACTCCGTACATACAGTGCGACTATCCCATACCTACAGTGAGACCATCCTGTGCCTATAATAAGACCAAATCGTACCTACAGTAAGAACAAATCGTACCTACGACTACTCCTTGCCTACAGTAAGACCTCAGAAATGCATATCGATAAGCTCCAAACTACAGAAGTTTAGGCACGTGAATGTTCGTAAGTCTTCCCCGCACTCACAAGAAAAATAAAGGCAAGAAATTTACCCTGTACCTACAAGAAAAAAACAGAAAGGCAACTGACTGACGGTAAGACCTAAAACAATATGTATGGTTCAGGTAACCCGACCGACCCTATTTTTTCCCGCCGACCCTAAACTTGTTTTTCTTTTTTTTAAAAACAAAACAAAAAAACGAAACAAAACAAAAAACAACAACAACAACAAAACAAACAAGAGGGCCATGATGGCCCTGGTATCTCCCACCAGACAATCAGAGGAGAATATTTTCAAAGTGTATGTTTATATAGAATACTGGCCACCCCTGGGGCTGTGCCATTTTTTACCCCAGGGACATAATTTATATTACTTTAGTAGAGGACCTGAACATGTTGCTATGTGTCAAATATGAAAGCTGAGAACATTCCATTTTATAAGAGAAGATTTTAAAAACTTTCACTATGTTTCCGTAGAAAACCGTCCATCCCTGGGGCGGGGCCAATTTTGACCCAAGGGGCATAGTTTTTAAAACTTTTGTAGAGGACTCAAACATGATGCTACATGTATATGCCAAATATGAAAGCAAATATGAAACCTTCCAGTTTCAGAGGAGAAGATTTTCAAAGTTCAAACACTCCAGCTATACATGTATGCTAAAAATAGTCAGCAATACATGTATGCTAGAAATAGCCACTGGTCAAAACTGAAACAGCAGGCTGCTATAGAAAACTGGCTACGCCTGGGGCGGGACCAATTTTGACCCCGGAGCATGATTTATATAACTTATGTAAAGGACCTGAACATGATGCTATGTGCCAAATATGAAAGCTGAGAACCTTTCAGTTTCAGAGAAGACTTTCAAACGGTTCACTATATGTGTCTGTAGAAAACAGGCCACCCCTGGGAGGGGGCCATTTTTGACACCAGGGGCAATAACTTTTGTAGAGGAACTGAACATTTTTGTTTCAAAAACATAGTAACAAACAGTTTGGATCCTGATGAGACGCCGAGTTACTCGGCGTCTCATCTGGATCTAAACTGTTTGCATAGGTAATCACAGATCCGGCATTGGCAGCGTAGGGGTTAAATGCAATGGCTGAACTTTGTCTATCCTTTTGTTTCTCATTTATAGATTGTATTTGGATGATTAATATTATTAAATCTAGTAACATTGTGAACTGGAAGGTTAATATTGAATGAGCCTGCTCTGCAATTTCAAACCACAGAATCTCAAGTACAAAATGAAGGAAATAAACAAATATAAGTATGTCGCAGTGGTTGAAAACCTTTCCCATTGTACTATTAACCCTTCGCTTGCTATTCACGTCAATATACGTACCTGTAAATAGTGAAGACCAAGATGAGACAGCTCCTGCAGGAGCTGTCTCATCAGGGTCTGCACTATTTACAAGTTGATTGTGCGACCAGTGCACTCCACAGCAGCCATTGCACAGCGAAATACTTGTACACAGTGAAGATATATGTAAATATGTAATTTTACAACAGTACATGGGTAAAGAAGGAGAAATGTATTTTAAATTTCAGCAAGAGAAGGGTTAAATTGGGGATATGAATTGCAAAGCTTTGTGCACCCTTTCAACACCAAGTTCAATCTTATGGGCTTATAGAGGTCCAAGTCAAATCTTTTGGGCTTAGAGGTCCCCATCTCTGTATCTTAAACCTATGAACAGGTTTACATAGAATTTGGGCATCTGACAATGAGGAGCTGTCTGTCAGATCAGGATCTGCTCTGTTTGGCAACTCTGTAGAATGCTAGAGATGAGTTGCCATTGTCAGCCATAGAAATAAAATCTTTTTTCGTTAACCCTTTCGCTGCCAAACTCTGTCGTCTTCTAACTGTCGTCTGCTATAAATTTTCATTTTTTTTATTTTCTTCATTTTTGTTTCAAAAACATAGTAACAGTAACAAACAAACAGTTTGGATCCTGATGAGACATCGAGTTACTCGGAGTCTCATCTAGATCCAAACTGTTTGTATAGGTAATCACAGATCCGGCATTGGCAGCGAAAGGGTTAAAACAATTCCTTAACCCTTTACTCCACAGAAACATGTTTGCAAACAGAGTAGACCAACATTAGGAGTTATCTGATGTGGGTCTTCTCTGTTTGCCTTTGGAATAACACAGATCTGAATATGCACTGTTTGGTATGGCACCAAACTTTAGTGTTGTATGTCCTGTTATGAAACTTCATCTGTTTTTATAACCATAGTGTGTCCCATTTAACTTGCATTATTATTATGTCACGGTGTAGACCCAGAAAAAGCTAGCATATTCCACAGGATGAATAACTGTTGAGGGGTTTGTGGATACAAATAACAAAGGAGTGTTCAAAGACACACACGTGTCACCGACAGACAAACGGATGGATAGACAGACAGACAGACGACGGAAAGGTGATCCCTAAGTGACACATTGCCTCTCGACAGGTGACGCAAAACAAAGAAGAAATGCGTTTTATAACAAGTTTTTATTTACATATGTATCAGTATTAAACAATTCATGGTCAAAGTATAAAGGGATGTACAGTACAGGCCCCGCGGACTTTTTGTTTTCCGTTTTACCAGCGCGGACAAAATAAATTGAGCGCGTGTTTCCAGCGCGGACAATTTTTATGGATCATCGCGGACAAAATCTGTGTCTACCGCGGACCGAAATTTGCCCTACGGGATATTACCGCCGCGGAGCCATCGCAGTCCGTGCTGATACCAGCGTGGATTGCGGGGCTTCATCGCGAACACTACCTGTTACCTGTTGTCGAACTCAATATTAGTTACTAGTAACTCTCCGAGCCGTCTCGTCTCGCCGTCTCACTACCTTTATGACTGGCAGTCGTTTAATCGCTTTAGATGTAAATTATTTAGATAAGATATACAAAAGCTTACATATACATGTACATACACATGTGCATTTTTTCAGTTGAAGAAACACATATTGAATACTGTCAGATTTTAAATTCAAAATTAAATTAGATAGCATATGTGAATAGATATAGCCTTCACCCAAAACCCGAGACTGAAACGGGTTCTTTCTGCTAAAACTACAATTTATAGTCAGATTTTAACGATTTCCAGACTGTAAATGCTCGAGAAAAAGAAATAGATACAAAATACCAGCAGTAATTATTTTCACAATCTGATTTTCAGAAAGAGCGTAGCGCAGAGATTATACATGTCGGGAGCATTCGGTCATATTTGTTTCGACCCCACACGCGTATTAAAGTTGGTGGAGAGATGTGTCTTGGGGAAAACCATTACTTGTTTATTTCTTGAAATTCTTATTTTTGAAACCTTAATAAAATACTCCAAAGTTTGTGTTTAGTATTGAAGACAGATGTTTGCTTAAAACAGACTGAATGGGACCATTTTGCTTTACTCTCAACTAGTCTGCTTTGAGCTACCGTCTGCTGCGATATAGAAAATGTATGGAGTGGAACTATCTTTTGAGAGTAGGAATAGATTGAATGCGTTAAAATGAGTACATATGGAGTAAAGGATTTAACTTGGGTCTCATTCGAAGAAGAGATGCTAACAGTTGATTAAATAATGATTTAAGTTCGAAACGCATCTACACTAATAATCTATACTATTACAGCTATTTTTGTTTGATCGACCATTCAGTGCAGCTACAATATTTAAGTTGATATCAGAATTTAGATGAAAACTATTGTAGCTTACTGTATTATTTTGAAACGGGAGTTCAAAGCTACGACCGTACTGTTATTCATTTAACTCATATTAACCCTTTTCATGCTAGTAGCATATATTGACCCAGTTTAAAAACAGTGCAGACCCAGATCAGACATCTCTCAGACGTTGTATGATCAGGGTGTGCACTGGTTTCTTATAGGATCTATCAAACATGAATTGGCATTCGTCCTGCGGAAATTACTCCTGTATTCATTACCAATATAACCGTTGAGATGATAGATATTCATAGAGGGCATTTATATATGAAACCTCAGTGGAAGAAGGGTTAAAGGAATTTCTATCTAGCACAAAAGTACAATTCATATCTGCGGGCACGCGAGAGAGAGGGAGAGAGGGAGAGTGAGACAGAGACAGACAGAGACAGAGAGACAGAGACAGACAGACAGAGAGACAGAGACAGAGAGACAGACAGAGAGACAGACAGAGAGAAAGAGGGAGAGAAGCATACTGACAGACGATGCGTCACAAGCGTATATGTACAGTATACAGTGAGGAACTCAAGAGAGAGAGAGAGAGAGAGAGAGAGAGAGGGGGGGGAGAGAGAGAGAGGGGGGAGAGAGAGAGGGGAGGGGGAGAGAGAGAATAGAGAGGAGAGGGAGATAGAGAGGAGAGGGAGAGAGAGAGAGAAGATAGAGGAGAGGGAGAGAGAGAAGCATACAGACAGTCGATGCGTCACAAGCTTATATGTACAGTATACAGTGAGGGACGCGAGAGAGAGAGCGATAGGGAGAGAGAGAGAGAGAGAGAGAGACAGAGACAGATACAGAGAGGGAGATATATATATATATATTGTTATGATGTCACCTGCTGTATGCACGAAAACCGATTGTGTCAGCAAGTCAATTTCATACATTTTTACCTCGCATTTCTTTAATCACGCATGACAATGTCTACGGCCTATATGATCCTTTCACATACAAGTCGTACAATCGATCTATACTTCTTATTCGTCATGATTGTCTTTGAATTTGTAAATAGTCATGAATTTGTATCTCTCAACAAACACAACTTTCAATCGACGGATTGAAGCGGAAGTGGAATTATTTGTTATCTCGTCTCTGATTGGCTAATGAATACTTTCACTTTGAAGCCTCTGTGATGCTTAGCAACCGGAGATTTCAATCTATTCTTCGGTCCGCGCTTTCCAAATAAATCGGCCGAATTTCCAACGGTCCGTTAGAATGATATTGGTTTTTGAAAATGTTCACAAACTTTGGAAAGGTTCACAAACTTTGAAAACTGTTATTTAAATATGAATTCTTGTGGAAAGGTATTGATTTTTATAAATGTATAGATCTATATTTATTTAAATATAAATATAGAGCTATATTGAAATGTTCTTAATATTTAATGTGGAAATATGATAATAGAAGAAAATAAAAATTAAATAAATATTTGTCTTTTTGTCCACACTCTGGCCCGTCCTGACAAATGGTGTCAGAAGTGGGATAAAAGAATCTGTTGGAATAATAAATGTTTCAAATGAGAATTTTGGTATAGCCAGAATGTTGAAACATTTAGAATTTATAGAAGAAAAAGATAAAATTCAAAATTTGATAAATTTTATTTAAAATAAAAATGGAACATTTTAATAGAAATCAGTTGGTGGAATTGATGGTTGGTGTAGAAGCTGGAAATGGGTTCTGGATCTGTAAATAAAAAGAATAAAATAGATAAATATTAGAAAATAGATCTATAGATCTACTGATAACTACTGTTGCTACATGTATTTTGATAATGATGGATACAGATAGAGATGAAATGGAGATGGTTGGAATGAGCAGAAATGATATGAATGGAGTAAACAGTGGTTCTCAGATAGAAAATCAAATTTCAGAAATGTCAAAGAATATAAATTCTTTAAGTTCAACAATTTTAGGTATGAATTCACAGCTTCAACAGAAAATTGGCACTTTGGAAAATCAAATGTTGACAATGCAAACTAATATATCAGAGATGCAAAACCCAGATCCAGAAATTCAATTTAATTTAGCTTCACATAGGAATAGGTCTCATTATGAGCAAAACATAAATACAAATCAAAATACTTCAGATAATAATAGAGGGCTAAAAGTTAAACCTCAGCAGTATGAGGGTTCTACAGATATAGAGGATTATTTAACACAATTCAATATAATTGCAGAAATTAATGGCTGGTCATATATGAATAAAGCTTTATATTTGGCTAGTAGTCTTAGTGGAAATGCTAGATCTTTGCTCAGTGAATTGAGTGAAAGAGAGAAAAGAGATTTTGATAGTTTGACAGAAATTCTAAGGTCAAGATTTGGAACAAGAAATAAAGCAGAAATTTTTAGAACACAGTTAAAATCACTTAGCAAAGATCCAGGCCAGTCAGTTTCTGACCTTGCACAAAAGGTGAAAAAGCTAACTCGACAAGCTTATCCAGATGCAAATACAGAATTAGTAGAAATTTTAGCTTTAGATTATTTCATCGATAGTCTTGATGACTCTGACATAAGGTTAAGGTTGAGAGAGTGTTGTCCGAAATCTGTAACAGAAGCCGAGACGATAGCTGTTAGATTGGAGACACACAAGCTGGCTGATAAGCAAAGAATGAAACCAGTTAATGCATATCAGCAAGCCTCTTTTTCCTCTTTAAATACATCAAAGTCTAGAGAAGAAAGTGCTACACCGAATATGGCAGATCTAGTTGATCAAATAAAATCTCTCACACAGCAAGTAGAGAAGATAAATTATACATCTGGACAAACTAGTCGAAATTTTGGTTCTCAAAATGGTTACCAGAATGTGCAAAATAATAGATATAATTCAAATGGTCAAAATAGACAGGGGAACAGGTACAATTCAAATTTTCAAGGTAGATCTGATAATTATGGATCCTCAAATAATTACAATAGGTTGGATAGGTTTAATTCTAATAATACAAGGAGAAATGATCAGAATGTACAAGGTAGAAAGTGGCAGGGAAACGGACAGAGGTCGAGTTGGGGAACCGCAGCCAGACCGCAAACAAATTAGGTTCAAACATTCAATATGAAAATATAGGTAGTTTTGGCAGTAGAAAAGGTTATTACTGTGATGGCATGATAAATGATAGTGTTACATCTTTTCTGTGTGACACTGGTGCAAATGTTTCAGTTTTGAGTAGTAAATTGTTTGAGTCTTTGCCAGACAGTGTAAAACCTCAAATTACATCAGTTAAATCTAGATTGTTAACTGTGACTGGAGAGAATATTGCTTTTAAAGGGAAAGCTTCATTTAAAATAACTTTAGGTAGCCAAACATTTAATCAGGAAATGCTTATTTCTGACATAGTTGAAAATGTTATATTAGGCATGGATTTTATGAAAACTCACAAATGTGATTTGATGATTAGTAAGGGTTATTTGAAAATCAATGGAGAAAATATACCTTGTTATATGAAACATAATATACATCAATCTACTTGTTGTAGAATAGCTCTGGTGGAGAATGTTGAGATACCTCCTAGTAGTGAAGTGGTAGTAGGTGGAAAAACATTAGATTATATTGATAAAGATTATTCTTGCATCATTGAGGGTTCAGAAAAATTTGTACAGAAAACTGGTTTACTAGTTGCAAAATCAGTAGTAGATCCAAATATGGGTAGAGTTCCAATTAGATTAGCTAATTTGACAGACAAGCCTATTAAGGTATTTAAAGACACAGTTACTGCTACCATGGAAACAGTTGAGGTTGTTGAGGATGAATTTGTTGGCTCAGCTTGTACTTCAGATATTGCTAAAGATTCAGATAAGTTGCCAGATCACCTAGTAGCATTATATGAAAAGTCATGTGCAAATTTAGACATCAGTCAAACAGAAGTGCTGAAGAAATTTTTGATTAAGCATCAATATGCATTTAGTAAAGATTCAAATGACATTGGTCACACTACATTGATAAAGCATGAAATTGACACAGGAGATTCAAAACCTGTGAAGAAATATCCATATAGAGTTCCATTAGCAAAACGCAAGGCTGCTGAAGAAGAAATTAGGAAAATGGAAAATGATGGTATCATAGAAAAATGTTCACATTCACCATATAATGCTCCAGTTGTGATGGTAACCAAATCAGATGGTAGCATTAGGTTTTGTTGTGATTTCAGAGGTCTTAATTCTTGTACTATTAAGGACTCACAACCTTTGCCAAGAATTGATGATAGCATAGAGGCATTGGCAGGATCGAAGTGGTGGTCTTGTTTAGATATGAAATCAGGTTATTGGCAGGTAGACATTGATGAGAAAGATAGATATAAAACTGCATTCTCTATACCTGGTGGAGAACAGTGGCAATGGCGGCGTCTAGCTTTTGGTCTGTGCAACAGTCCAGCCACTTTCACTAGGTTAATGCAAATGGTTTTTTCAGGATTGCTCTGGAAAATAGTAATAATATATTTAGATGACATTATCTGCCATTCAAAAACGTTTGAGGGTCAGTTACAAAATTTGGAGATAGTGTTCAGCAGGTTGAAAAAGGCTAATTTAAAGTTGAATGCAAAGAAATGTATATTGTTTCAGAAACAGGTCACATTTTTAGGCCATACAATAAGTGAAAATGGTGTTGGAACTTCTCCTGAGAAAATCAAAGATATCAAGAATTGGCCTACACCTAAAAATGCAAAAGAGGCCAGGAGTTTTATTTCATTGGCAAGTTATTATAGATCTTATGTTTTTCAATTTGCAAAATTGGCAAAGCCAATTCATGAACTTGCAGAGAATGGTAGAAAATTTGTTTGGACGCAAGACTGTGAGAATTCCTTTAAGAAAATAAAGGAGGCTCTCACAACAGCTCCAATTTTGGCATTTCCAACAGAAACTGATCACTTTATATTAGATTGTGATGCAAGTCTCTCAGCACAGGGAGCAGTTCTTTCTCAAGTGCAAAATGGAAAAGAAAAGGTTATTGGTTACTATAGCAAATGTTTCACGAGAACTGAGAGAAAGTATTGTGTAACACGGAGAGAGCTATTGGCTATTGTTAATGCAATGAAACATTTTCATCATTATGTCTATGGTAGGAAAATAACAGTTCGTAGTGATCATTCAAGTTTGACATGGTTACTAAACTTCAAAAATGTAGAGGGTCAATTAGCAAGATGGTTAACATTTCTAAATGAATATGATTTTACAATACAACATAGAGCAGGTTTACTTCATTCTAATGCTGATGCACTTTCAAGGCGTCCATGTATAGAAATAAAGTGTAAGTACTGTGACAGAGTTGAATCAAAGGAGAAAGATGAGTTGGTTGTAGCTAGTATACATAATTCAGTGGTGGAACAAGTGCATGTAAATGAAAGCAATAAGGTCGATGAGTGTAATTGGGGTATAGACACAATTACCTCCCTTGTTCTAATAGTTTTATTGTTCTTGATGTCTGAAAATGTAGCAATATTAGTTGTACTCATATTTGTGAGCTTAGGTGGTCTGAAGAAAGTTACCTGTTTGACAGAAATGGTTCTAAAGGATAAAGATGTTGATATTACAGCTCATGTTATTACGGGGGTCAATTCAGAATGTAAATCTGATGGCCGTAACATGATAATAAAAGGTGATTCAAATTCTTGTCCCATTAATAGTAACAGTCAAAAATCAGATCAGTTCATACATATATGTGCATTAGATACACCAAGTACTAGTAGAGGTGATGATGTTTCTTCTCAGACTGATAGTCAAAGTGTTAGTTTGGATGACCTAGATGTTTCAGAAATTCAGGATAGAGATAATGATCTTAAAGTCATAAAGGACATGATTTCTGAAGGTGAAAAGTTGAATTGGCAAGATGTGTCGAAATATGGTCCAGAAGTAAAGTATTACTGGGCGAGAATTGATTCAATGGTTTTGAAAAATGATAAGCTTTACAGAAAATGGGAATCTGAAGATGGTAGTTCATACAGGTTGTTGTTAGTAATTCCAAAATCTCACAGAGAGTTAGTGTTGAAACAACTACATGATGGTAAATCAGGAGCTCATTTAGGTGTTAAGAAAACTCTTCAGAAGGTACGAGATAGATATTTTTGGTTTCAATTACGTAAAGATGTTGAGCTCTGGGTAAAGAGATGTGATATGTGCAATAGTCGTAAAGGTACGCTTAGGAAGTCAAAGTCTCCTTTGCAAACATATAAGGTTGGCGCTCCGAATGAACGGATAGCAATTGATTTTATGGGTCCATTCGTGAAAACGAATAAAGGAAATAAGTATATGATGGTAGTTGGAGATTTGTTCACCAAATGGACTGAATGTTATAGTATAGAAAATTTAGAAGCTTCTACAGTTGCTAAAGTTTTGGTAGATAGATATATTAGTCACTGGGGTTGTCCATTGATTTGTCACACAGATCAAGGAAAGACCTTTGAATCACAATTATTTCAAGAGTTATGTAAATTGTTAGGTATTGAAAAGACAAGATCGTCAAGTTTTCGTCCTCAAAGCAATGGATTCATAGAGAAACATAATCATACAATTATAAAAATGCTTACTCCATATGTGTCTGATAATCAAAAGGACTGGGATGAACATGTTGACCTGGTCATGATGGCATACAGATCTTCTGTCCAGGCATCAACAGGGTTTACACCGTCCAGATTACACATTGGCCGGGAAATTAGGTTACCGGTTGAAATGATTTTTGGTTGTCCTGAAAACCAAGTAAATGAAAATTGTTCTAAGTATATAGCTGAGTTAGAGAAAAAGTTAAATAAAGTGTATGACTTAGCTAGACAAAATATGGATATTGCTGTAGATAATATGAAAACAACTTACAATACAAAATCAACTCTAAATTCTTTTAAAGAGGGTGATGCTGTGTGGTATTATTATCCACAAAGGAAGAGAGGGTTAAACCCTAAATTTCAAAGACCTTGGAAAGGTCCATGCAAAATTATAAAGAAAATTAATGATGTATTGTATCGTATAAAGATTACGGCTCAATCAAAACCCAAAATAGTTCACCATGATAAACTGAAAAAAATATACAGGTGGTGAAAAACCATCATGGTTTTAGTTATCATTATGTACTAGGGCAGTTTACATTCATAATTGTTGAAAAACAGATATTCAAGAAAATGTATATTATAATTATATGTGTATTTGTTACTTACCGCAATGTTCAGAAAAATTCCCGGTAAATTGTTATAGATTAGTAAGACAAAGTGATTTGTCTCACTTCAGCATTTCCAATGAAGACTCTGTGAGGACCTGTTCCTTCCAGTGAGGTACATGATGATGCATATGTACTATGAAAACTGCTATATGAAAACTGCTATATGAGAACTGCTATATGAAAACTGTTTATATATGAAAACTGTTACTCCATTCCTGATGGCGGAACCATAACCCAAAGGACATTGGACTATCTAAGTGGACTATCTGTTAAGTATTAAACAAAGAAACTCTTAATGAACAGTAATTCATTTATATAGATTATCACCATGTGGTTTTATGAACAATTAATTGACATTACAAAGTTACTTTAATATAACTGAATAGGACAATAATTTATTTATGGACAGAATGTGTATTCTGCATCTTCAGTATGAACTCATAAATAACTTTGTGTACATTGGATAAAATCCTGTGATAAAAATTGTATAACATTTTATTATGTACATATTATCATTTTATCATAGCAAGTGCTATTAGTAATTATTTCATGTAAAGAAATGCTGTTGCTTCTAATGTCATTATTAAACAATGTTTAATGATGTTACATTAGTACAATTGTATATTCACAATATTTGTAAGTATCTATATAAAACTTAATTCAATTCACTTTGTTTAAAAGGTGGATTTATGGAAGTATTGAAAATTTTCATTACTAACTCATTCAATTGAGTAGCCATTTCAAATAGGTTATGTAATACAAATGTAGGTGTAAAAGTATTAATTTGTCTTTGTTATACAGTCATGTAGTCAGAAAGCTGCAATTTATAATGGATTCTTTATAATACCTAGAGTTGAGACTTTATTATAAGTCCTTTGCAAAGTTTTGAATTATCAGACAGGATCAGATTTGAACTTGTCACATGTGTGATCAATGCAGAACTGAGAATTATTTGACAAATTGTTACATGCATATAAATATCTGTACTACATTGATCTTGTATATTTTATCTTAAAGTAAATTAAATTTTACTTTGAGATGTCACTGGGTTGCACCCCAGAATTTATTGTGTGTCATAAATAATTTGTGAAATAGATTTAGATCTATTTGCATGAAAAAGATACTTGCAAACTTACTGTATTTATTCATGTGATAACGGTATCAGGTAATCTAGTCATGTATTGTGATTTTTGCAAAGTTATGACTTAGGACTATACTCAAATTATAGTCTGAAGGTATAATTATGCAAAATAATGTCTGGTATTAACTACTGATACAAATTTTATATTGGTCTAGTCAAATATTTGTAATGAATTTTGTAATGTATACAAATGTTATAAGTAAAGAATGAGATGTTGATTTCTTCAACATGCGATTATTTCAAAAATAATTGGTCATAGATCTAGAGGAAAAATAATTTTACTGTAGATCTATCTACAACTGTTGAAACAGTTACTGAACTGATTAAACTAAAATTTTAAATAGGTTCTTTAGGATCATTATGTTTAACTTGTACATGTGAAAGGCATTAACTTATTATTATATTCATAGGCCTTGTCCGAGATGTTATAGTTTTGGAATTGGGGACCAATTCTTTCAGGTTCGGGGGTAGTGTTATGATGTCACCTGCTGTATGCACGAAAACCGATTGTGTCAGCAAGTCAATTTCATACATTTTTACCTCGCATTTCTTTAATCACGCATGACAATGTCTACGGCCTATATGATCCTTTCACATACAAGTCGTACAATCGATCTATACTTCTTATTCGTCATGATTGTCTTTGAATTTGTAAATAGTCATGAATTTGTATCTCTCAACAAACACAACTTTCAATCGACGGATTGAAGCGGAAGTGGAATTATTTGTTATCTCGTCTCTGATTGGCTAATGAATACTTTCACTTTGAAGCCTCTGTGATGCTTAGCAACCGGAGATTTCAATCTATTCTTCGGTCCGCGCTTTCCAAATAAATCGGCCGAATTTCCAACGGTCCGTTAGAATGATATTGGTTTTTGAAAATGTTCACAAACTTTGGAAAGGTTCACAAACTTTGAAAACTGTTATTTAAATATGAATTCTTGTGGAAAGGTATTGATTTTTATAAATGTATAGATCTATATTTATTTAAATATAAATATAGAGCTATATTGAAATGTTCTTAATATTTAATGTGGAAATATGATAATAGAAGAAAATAAAAATTAAATAAATATTTGTCTTTTTGTCCACACTCTGGCCCGTCCTGACAATATATATATAGAGAGAGGGAGGGAACGAGGGAGAGAGAGAGAGAGAGAGAGAGAGAGAGAAGCATACAGGCGATGCCTTACAAGCTTATATGTGCAGTATACAGTGAGGGACAGAGAGAGAGAGAGAGAGAGAGAGAGAGAGAGAGAGGAGAGAGAGAGCAGAGGGAGGGATAGAAGAGAGAGGAGAGAAGCATACAGACAGTCGATGCGTCACAAGCTTATATAAGCAGTATGCAGTGAGGAACTCTAGAGTGAGAGAGAGAGAGAGAGAGAGAGAGAGAGAGGGGGGGGGGGAGGGAGCAATGTTAACTATTGGTGACTGACACGCCTATAGGTGACAGTTGATTGGATTATGTCTTTTTCAATGGGTGGGTCTTAAAGGTACTGAACCAAGAAATTGTAACATCTTGATAGTCGCAAAAGAGCGGAAATACCCGATAAGACTTTCCTTTAAAGTTGTCGGAACTTTATTGATGATCATAAATCAATGACCCCCTGCGCTGAAATACCAGGGTAGTTTCCGTACATTGTAGAGCTCCAAAAGCGGTCATTGTTTTAATGTATGACCAAAACCTTTAACCCTCATTATACTGAATTATCGTCCGCTTCAAAAATGTAGTCTGTAAAATAAATGAAATAAGCGTTGCTTAATTTCACTGAAGAAAAAACAGAAAAATGAGAGTCAGACATATTTGATCCTAATCCTAATGATATACTTATATTTCCTGTAACTTTCTTACAATTAGAGGTATTTGCAAACGTGACTTTGCGTGATTTGGTACATTGGCCGCGAGATGTTGCATGGTTTGTCTAAGTTTCTTATTTATGTTATCATAGGTAATTGCCTACAATACACTTTTTGCCGACTATGTAACAAAAATAACAACGGTTTAACATGCCAACCGGTGGAGTTGAAAACAGATATAGAGATATATATTGTATGTATATGTCTCTGACAGATATAAGCTTTTCAAAGCATGGGTACAGCACAGTACAAAATTAAAATAAAAAAGTTAAATATTTGTATTATAAGAATGTAGGTAAAAATGCCACAGATAAAAATGCCTTAGGTAAATATGCCATAGGTAAAAATGCCTTAGGTAAAAATGCCACAGGTAAAGTGGTAAAAATGCCTTAGGTAATAATGCCAGAGGTAAAAATGCCACAGGTATAAAAAAAAATGTAATAACAAATATTTTTGAATTTATAAAAGGAAAACTGTATAGTGTGAAAATATTTAGTGTAATAACATAAAAAAATTATAATAATCAGATTGGTATCTTGAATATTATAAACAAAATTAGTATTTTGGACTCCAACCGAAATTCAAAATATTGAATTTTTAATAATATCTCTTAAAACCATTTAAATATTATGAGTTATGAGTGGTGATGTCAATTAACATTTTATCCCACCTTTTCTCGCACTAGCAAACAGAGAAGACCCAGATCAGACAGCTCCTATAGGAACTGTCTGGCCAGGATCTGCAGTGTTTGTTTGCATATTCAAACTGATCAATTAATAACAAATATAAACTGCATTTGTTAAAGGGTCATATCTAAAGGGTATAAATGAAAAGGTAGTAAAGTCAAACAGGAAAAACCACACACAAAACGCCACCATCACCAAAACACCTACAGAAAGCAAAGCAATTAATACTCATACACACATACAGTAGAAAGTCACATACAACACATAAATAGACAGCATGTCACACACACATACAACCAAACACACGCAAACACACGAGAACACAGAAAACACCAACAAATACACGAGCACCAGAGATAAACATGAACAATACACAAGCACAAAGACAATACAAACAAAAGTAAGGGTGACAAAGAAAGAACCGCCTTGGCACGGTCAGTAGCAAAATCACCACTGGGGGTTTAAACCGGTTTACGGACGTCCTAACCTCACACGTATCTCAAAGTCACCCTAGCTAAACAAACATTGTAAATAAAGGTATCCCCGCCGTACTTCCCCACAACATAGAAGACAGTAATCACAGTTCAAAATGTAAAACACAGCATAACAACTGTAAAAGTCCGTCAAATATGTACTCAATGACTTTGCTGAAGACAGAGCATCTGCAGGGAAGCCGTTAAGGGCACGACAGAGAAAAGGTAATACATGAGTCTGGTAAGCTCATCACATTTCTGGGTTTAAGAGTATACCATCATAGAGTACTACTAATACTGATTAGAGTTACAAACGTACACGCATTTCTAAAGATGTTTACCATATTTCCTATCACAGGATACTATACTGAAACCCTGACAAAAGTTATTTGTTGCAAATTTATATAAATTTAAAATCACAAGGCGTGAAATTCTACCCAGAATTAAGAGTTGACATCGTAATACACATATAAATTGGCTGGGACCCTTTACTCCGTGAATATTCTTGTAAGAAATACTGATATCATGAATATTTATTAAATTATTTTATTATATTAGCATATTTACTGAGGATGTTTTGGTATTGGAAAAAAATGTAGAGACATATCCAACATAAATTCATAAGCAAACAGAGAATACCCTGATCAGACGGTTCCATTAGGAGTCATCTGATCCGGGTCTATTCTGTTTGCAAGCACGTGAAAAAGCGTCGATGCTTTCAGAATTTTTACTTCTGTTGCCGGGTCATGTCAGGTATACATTTTTAGCTAAATTCGTAACATTAAGGTTCGTTGTCGGTAGTTTTCAACCCTTTCCCTGTTGAATATTTATGTCAGAAAAGATGACATCATAATATTCATTAGTTGATTTTCATAATGGTATAGGTACATGGCACATGACTTTTTTGTACTGGTAGAAAATGTAGAGTCAGATCTGATATACTTTCATAAGCAAACAGAGTGGGTCCCGATCATACGGCTCCAATAGGCGCATCCAAATATTGGTGTACGCTGTTTGCAAAGGCATGGAAATATATATTTTTATATAATTATGGTAAAGGGATAAGCAAACATATTATTATGAATTGTATAACTATGAAAACATTCTTGTTATTCTGTTACATTGTGATGATTAACCTTTTCCCTGTTCAGTATTCATGTAAGAAATAATGATATCATGAATATCTATAAGCTAATGTTTTAAATGGCATTTGTAGACAAGATAGTTTTGGTGTTGATATGAAATGTATAGTAGAGTCGGGCCTATTACAATTTTATTAACAGAGCAGACTCCTATAGGAGTCGTATGATCTGGGTCTGCGCTGTTTGCAAATGAACGAAAACACGTTTATATTAGAGAAAGGGTTATATTTTAAGGTCGAATGGCCGGTCATTTTTTAACTGTAGATTCCATTCATTATATAAGATTTAAATTTGCTATATGATTTTGAATAATAAACAGTGAAGACCCTGGTCAGAGGGTTGCTTTTCGAGCTATCTTGTCTGGGTCTACAGCTTTCAAATGTCGGTACTTTTATTTCCCGCATAAAAAGATTTTAACAATACAAACTATTTTTTTTGGAATACTGAAAATAAATTGTGTTAGACAGTTGGAGACTATACTATTACATTACTTACTCAGCCTAAATACATGTATACTGCTAATTTACTAACTAGACCTAGGAAAATAGTAACGATCAAAGGTGCCATATGGTCAGTAAATCCCCTAATTTCTCAGCAGGGGATATGGGTCAGTGATCACACAACTGTCATCTATCAAACACTGTCTTATCAACAAAGTTATGAATTATTACGTAACAGGAATGATTCTACTGAAACAGTAAGTACTACCAAACAATGTAAAGTTGTGATTTGTTAAACAGCTTCCCGAAAAATAGAAGATAACTATGTTTTGACTAATTAGATCTATGGCTAAGCTTAAACCCCAACGATTTAGATCTATTTAAAAAGTTAGATTATTGTGAATTCTAGTTCTAAAGACAGTTTAGATTGATATGATCTAGATCTACTCTAAAATACTTTTACTAGATCTGTTACGGTACTGTACAGTATCCAGAAAGACATTTTACAACACACACATGAACGCCATGAGACTGTATATCTTAATATATAGATCTTATTAAAATAAAATGAGAATTAAAATTTTAAATACTGTTGATCTAAATTATAAACAAGAGGGCCATGATGGCCCTTAATCGCTCACCTGTTCGTAACAGATTAATGATTTCAATGACAGATTGCATAATTTGAAAAATCTTGGTAGAAAACCATCAGATGATGCTACATACTAAATATAAAGAGTCTAGACCTTACAGATTTGGAGGAGGAGATATTTTAAAGATTTTCCTATGAAAAACTGTTAAGCCCCAGGGCAGGGTCAATTTTAATCCGGGGTTCATAATTTGAAAATCTTGGTAGAGGACTATTAGATAATGCAACATACCAAATATCTAAGGTCTATGCCTTACAAGTTCAGAGAAGACTTTTAAAGATTTTTAAGAGAAGATTTTTAAAAACTTTCCTATAAAAAACTGATATGCCCCTGGGCGGGGAAGTTTTCAACCCAGGGGACATAATTTGAACAATCTTGGTAGAAAACTATTAGATAGCGCTACATACCAAATATTAAAGGTCTCTGCCTTACAGTTTTGGAGAAGAAGAGTCTTAAAGCTTTTCATATGAAAAACTGATAAGCCCCAGGGCGGGGCCGTTTTTGACCAAGGGGTAATAATAATAATAATCTTGGTAGAAAACCATTAGATGATGCTACATACCAAATATCAAGGGCCTAGACCTTACAGTTCTGGAGGAGAAGATTTTTTAAGATTTTCCTATGAAAAACTGATAAGCCCTTGGGCGGGGCCATTTTTGGTCCGGGGGTCATATTTTGATTAATCTTAGTAGAGGACGATTAAATAATGCTACATACCAAATATCAAAGGTCTATACCTTATAATTTTAGAGAAGAATATATTTAAAGATTTTCCTATGAAAAACTGATAAGCCCCGGGACGGGGCCATATTTGGCCCAGGGGTCATAATTTGAACAATCTTAGTAGAGGACCATTAGATCATGCTACATACCAAATATCAAAGGTGTAGGCCTTACAGTTTCAGAGAAGATGATTTCTTCAAGATTTTCCTATGAAAAACTGATAAGCCCTGGGGCGGGGCCATTTTTGTCCTGGGGTCATAATTTGAACAATCTTAGTAGAGGACCATTAGATGATGCTACATACCAAATACCAAAGGTCTATTCCTTACATTTTCAGAGAAGAAGATTTTTAAACATTTTCCTATGAAAAACTGATAAGCCCCGGGGTAGGGCCATTTTTGGCCCAGGGGTCATAATTTGAACAATTTTAGTAGAGGACCATTAGATGATGCTACATACCAAATATCAAAGGTCTATGCCTTACAGTTTCAGAGGAGAAGATTTATAAAGATTTTCATATGAAAAACTGATAAGCCCTGGGGCGGGGTCATTTTTGTCCTGGGGGTCATAATTTGAACAATCTTAGTAGAGGACCATTAGATGATGCTACATACCAAATACCAAAGGTCTATGCCTTACATTTTCAGAGAAGAAGATTTTTAAAGATTTTCCTATGAAAAACTGATAAGCCCCGGGGCGGAGCCATTTTTGGCCCAGGGGTCATAATTTGAGCAATCTTAGTAGAGGACCATTAGATCATGCTACATACCAAATATCAAAGGTCTAGGCCTTACAGTTTCAGAGAAGATGATTTTTAAAGATTTTCCTATGAAAAACTGATAAGCCCTGGGGCGGGGCCATTTTTGGCCCAGGGGTCATAATTTGAACAATCTTAGTAGAGGACCATTAGATGATGCTACATACCAAATACCAAAGGTCTATGCCTGACAGTTTCAGAGAAGAAGATTTTTAAAGATTTTCATATGAAAAACTGATAAGCCCCGGGGCGGGGCCATTTTTGGCCCAGGGGTCATAATTTGAACAATCTTAGTAGAGGACCATTAGATGATGCTACATACCAAATATCAAAGGTCTATGCCTTACAGTTTCAGAGAAGAAGATTTTTAAAGATTTTCCTATGAAAAACTAATAAGCCCTGGGGCGGGGCCATTTTTGGCCCGGGGGACATAATTTGAACAATCTTTGTAGAGGACCATTACATCATACTACATACCAAATATCAAAGCTCTTGGCTTTGTAGTTTCAGAGAAGAAGATGTTTAAGTAAATTGTTGACGCCCGCACGTACGCACGACGCACGACGCACAACGCACATACGCACATACGCACGACGACGGACGCCGGACATAGGATCATCCCAAAAGCTCACCTTGGCACTTTGTGCCAGGTGAGCTAAAAATGCCACTGGAAAATATGCCACTTGGAAAATTGCCACCGTTAAGTGAAAATATGCCACTGAAATAAATGCCACTTGAAAAATGCCAATTTGTTTTTGGTTATTTTTTAAAAAAAATTATCTTTTTTTTAAAAATAAATCGTGAAGTTAAAACAAGACAAATCTGTTTTACAAATTTTCATTGTAAATCATTTCAAGCACACATATCCTAAATATAGTACAAACACACTAACAACACTAAAATGATGTCGTCTATTTACATTATATACAGTGTATATCCAGATCATGAGGTTCACAATGAAACCTTATGGTTTGGATCTACACTGTTTGTCTGTTTGACGAACAAATCCTAAATATAGTACAACACACTAACAGCACTTATCACCCATAGAATTAGTTTGACTATTAACATTTAACACAGTGTAGATCCAAATCATGAGGTTCACACTGGAGCCTTATAGTTTGGATCTACACCGTTTGTCTATTCGATGAACATATATGTTTGTCTGTCTGTATATCTCTCTGTATGTCTGTCTGTCTGTCTCCTTCTCTTTGTCTCTGTATCTTTGCCTGTATCTGTCTCTCTGTGTCTCTCCCTCTCTCTCTCTCTGTTTGTCTGTGTGTCTGTATCTGTGTCTCTGTGTGTGTCTGTCTGTTTGTCTGTCTATGTGTGTGTCTGTCTCTCTCTCTGTCTGTCTATCTGTCTGTCTCTCTCTCTCTCTGTCTCTCTCACTCTCTGTCTCTCTCTCTCTGTCATTGTCTCTCTCTCTCACTCTCAATTTACTTATTGCATTACAATATGAATTAAGGACCTTTAATGCAATAGAACCAGAGTTGTTTTATATTAAATAAATTATTGAATATTTCACTCGGGTATTGTAAAGCAGTGTATATTCTAGTTCTTGTTTGATTATTAAGTCGTTAAAGTAACGCACCATAAATCTAAGTTTTCCGCCCATACTTATGACACTGATAACAATCTTAATAGTTTGACGTAGATATATTGAAAGGAAATATTCAATACAGATGCAGTGAGTCGTATTACATTTATGCACTCGTACATGTACTTGTTATATCCATGTGGATGATAGATACATAGATAACAGACATGTAACCGGATATAACCTTACTGACCCATATTGAAACACAACAGAACATTTCAACATAGTGCACATGTGTTCGTTTGAATGCATGTGGCTGTGAATTCAAACCGAAGTCTGATCCAGAATTCGATGGCAGCAAGTATATGTAACAGATCCAGTAACTTTGTTGATCAATTCTAACATTCCAGGTTGCCATAGTTCTATTTACCCTTTACCTGAAGAATATTTATATATTTTCACGTAATAGTTTAGAAAGGTTTACATTTACTCTACGTATGCTAGTTACAAAACCATGATAACAGATATGATCCATATTAGACGCCAAGTTACACGAAGTTTCTTCAGTATCGAAATGCACGTCATTGAAGAACTGAAGTAGGCAACGTCTTATGATCACTTTAGACGCAAAATTACTTAGCGTGCAAAGAGGTAATTCTACAAGTTTGGTGTATTGCTTTGATCAGTTTTAATTACGCATAGGTCCGCTCGCCGATTATGATAACAATATCAGTTTTGGTCATATAGAACTAAAGCAATATTTATTGGCAGTCTTGAATCCTGATGAGACGCTGAGTAATATGATCTGGGTATACACTGTTTGCACAGGCGCAGAAATATATATAAAGAAAATATGAAATAATGAATGTTAATTAAATTATTTTAATGCACATGGAAACAGGAATTGTTGGCCATGGCAGACCTTGGTCTCTTCTGTTTGCATAGGGGTAGAAAGGCATATTCATAAAATACAGGTTCTGCTCTGTGTCTTCTCTGTTTCTAGTACGAGAAAATGCGGAATTATGAGGGAAAGGGTTAACGTTTTATATACATAACTGGTGATAATACTGATAGTTTTTCGAAATAAAACAACACCTAAATATATCTATATTTCTAGCTTATATTATAGCTACATATATATCAGACGAACAGTCAACTGGTCGAATTGATTATAGAGCAAAATAAATCCTTACCCATACTCACCGCAAAACATACTGATAGATAGTTTCAGAAATTGTTTCTAACAATGTTACAGTAGGTGTGGAGGTTATTTTGTGGCTAGATCTAGATAAATATAGTAAAACTTATAATTCCAAGCCTTAAATCAGTATCAGTATCAGAACAATTATAGTTCCGTAAGTTGAGGTTCAGAATAATACAAATGCATACAGCGAGAAATATATTTATCGACGCAAATCGAAATAATATATCGAAGCCGCGAGAACGCACAAGTAACATGCGGATGCTCTTTGATTATACCATACCTTTTTATGTAAGGGTAATTCTGATTGGTTAAAGGCCCGTGGTTTGGCGTTGCGGTTCGGCGTACGGACGGTCCATAACTCTCGAAAAGCGCATGCTGCGGTTTATAAAGCGCATGATGCGATTTAGAAAGCGCATGATGCAGTTTGTAAAGCACGTGAGGCGCTTTAGAAAGCCCACGATGCGCTTTGTAAACCGTATGATGCGCTTTTGGAAAGTTATGAACCACTTCGTACACCATACATCGCAGTCCACGATGATACCATCGCGACCGGCGGTGATAACGATCGAACCCGGCGACGAGTGTCCCTGGTGAGACACCTTCGCGGACCCATCACAACCCGCGACGGACTGCGGAAGACCGCATATTAGCACGGACAAAAAAACCCTTGTCCGCGTTGGATAAAATTGCGATGGACCGCGGAAAACAAAAAGTCCGCGGGGCTTGTACTGTATTGAATAAACTGACTGCATTCACCTATTTAATCAGACTGACACAAACCAGAATGTTCATCGAGGATCAGTTTGTGTCAATAGATGGTAGAGATTAGATAGTAGATATGACATATTAATCTGTATTTCAAGCAAAAGAAAAAAGCCCGTAATTCTAATTTCTTCAGATATAACTATATAAAAATCTAATTTATATTCACAGTGGGTGGGTTATTTAATGGATACAGTGTATTCAGCAAAAGGATGTATTCATCAACAGAAGGAAAGATAGGGTGATTATAGATAGCTGTAAACCAACATATTCGGCGTCTGCTTGCCATTTACCATTATGACAAAAAATCCCTACCTGCCTACCCTATTTTGATCAGAGACCTTACTTGAACCACGCATATTGTTTTTCAGACCTAAGCTCCCAACTACAGAAAACAGACGGTAACTCCGCCCCTCAAACCCCTCCTACAACTACAGATGAAAGAAAACTGTGACTGTGTAAGCTCCTGCCTATTGAATTATCAAAGCTACTCGTACTGTACACAGAAAAGTAACTGAATGTCGGTAAGCTCAAGGCTACAGAATAAAGAAGGAAACTATTTAACCCTTTGTTCCATATATACGTTTTTCTACGCCTTTTTGCAAGAATTGTAGACCCAATTCGGCTGCTCTTATAGGAGCCGTCTGACCAGGGTCTGCACTGTTTGCACTCAGGATCTTTCAGACCTGGGCTTTTCCTGCCTTTCATAAAATAATTGCCAATACATTTATATACATATCAAAATACTATATCTATTTAAGGTAATAAATATGCCAGGAGGGTAATAAAAATGATTGCCAATATATACATATCAAAATACTATTTAAGGTAATTAATATGCCAGGAGGGTGGACTTTAACTCATAAATATTGATGATGTGAAGTTGCATATAAGTATAACTTACTGCAAACCACGGCATGGAACGTCCTGCCAGAAAGTACTGTTGTACATTGCGCTTTTGTCGGCGAAACAGGGTCTGAAAATACACATATTCTTTTCTAATTAACATTAAGGCATGAATTGGTCAAAATGCCGGCTTAGACAAAAAAAACCTGTAGGATTAGATAAATAGAAATTGTCGAAAAAGCCAAATTTGTTTCTACGGTATTTCGATTCTACGAAACAGTTCCGGTCCGAACTTTTCATAAATCCGAGTCCATATTGTATATAATTTCATTAGGAAAAAGCTCTGTAAAGACATGATAAGGCGATTCTATGAAAGTAATGGTGAAGAGATTGGTAAATAATTTTAAACATATGATGTTAGGTAGTACTGGTATATAGAACTTTATCCCTTATTCTGTGGTGCACAATGCGACGTTAAATAATTGAAACATATGTAACATTTGCAACATGTGTAACACTGATCGGTAACATATGTAACGCGTGTAACATGTGTAACACCTGCAACATATATACTAACTGTAGCACATATATCACCTGCAACATATGTAACACCCGTAACATATGCAAACACCTACAGCATCTGTAATAAATGCAACATGTGTAACACTTGCAACATGAGTAATAACTGCAACATGTAATAAATAATGACACCCTTGATATTGATTAGATCAATTCTTATAGCGGCACATGAACACAAGAATTGTAAACCATGATGGAAACTTTAGAATCAGATTTATATTATATAATAAACAAATAGTGGAAGCCCAGGGTCCATTCTTATAAAGCTTTTAGTTGAGTCTGAGTTTCGTTCTCAAGCTTTTGATTGGTCAGACTTGAGTTCTCAAGCTTTTGATTGGTCAGATTTGAGCCTTTGGCTCAAATCTGACCAATCAAAAACTTGAGAACGAATTCAGACTAAACTAAAATTTTATAAGCATGGACCCTGATCTCACGGCTCATACAAAAACCGTCTGATCTAGGTCTACTCTGTTTACAAAGGGACAGATAGAAGGGTGTATATATATGGGGTGAATGGTTAGAGAAGTTTTATAATCAAACACGTTATTAACTTATTCTATGTCAAATGTTTTCGTCTGCAAAATTTGCCGTCTGATACTCTTCATTTCTTTGATTTTCTCCCATTCTCTTTAAAAAAGGTTATCACATTAATAAACAGTTTGGATCCTGATGAGACGCTTAGTTACTCGGCGTCTGATCGGGATCCAAACTGTTTGCAGAGATAAACAATGATCTGCTGGTAGCAGGCTAAATGTTAAGTGTGCTTTTCTGGAAATGCAACAGACGTCGTCGCAAAAAGTCAAGGACAGCATTAGGTAATGAATTGGTATTTAATGATATCGTTTACAGGGACCCAAAAGCGATAAATGAAAACTAGGCCCAATATTTCAGAGACCTTTACACACCTTCAGAGTCTCCAGGTTTCAGCACTTTAAGTAGAGAACGGATAAATGACGAGTACCATTCTATAGTGTCAAATCTTCCAGATAATAATTATAGTAACAGTAATATATCAGTTGAGGAATTTAATACAGCATGCAATGCTGCCAAATGCAATAAAGCTTCTGGTCCCGATGGTTGTTTTTATGAAAATTTCAAGTACGGAGGCCACGTTATGTCAGAACTTTGTGCTAAATTGTTTAGCTCTATGCTACAGTTTTCTTACTGTCCGCTTGAAATGAAAAGGGGTGAAATAATTGTACTGCATAAAGGCGGCAATAAGTCGCATAATGATCCTGGTACATGTAATTATCGGGCTATAACACTCTCGTCCGTATTACTTAAACTGTGTGAATCTGTCATACTGTCACGTATACGGGATAGTGTATATAAGGTAAACGGTCTTCAGGGTGGGTTCCAAAATGGCATGGGTTGTTTAATAACGTATTTCCTTTTTAGGGAATGTAACAACTTCGTGTGTGAAAATAATAGTAGATTATACACATGTGTTTTAGACGTGAAACAAGCGTTCGACCGTGTATGGCATGAGGCACTGATGGAGAAATTATACCATACAGATATTGAACTAAATCTGTTTAAAGCTATACTGGATCTGTATCAGAACATGTTTAGCCGTGTTAGGAGTAAGGATTATACGTCTGACTGGTTCCCTGTTTTGCAGGGTACCAGGCAGGGTGGGGTAATCAGTCCGTATTTATACCTCATCTTCGTTAATGACCTCCTTGATAAGCTTGTAAATAATAAATACGGGTTAGAGGTTTATGGTATTAACAGCTCTTGCCCATTGTCAGCTGATGACATGGGTCTCTTGTCTCTATCCAAATCAGATCTCCAACGTCTCATGGATATATGCTTCGAATATAGTTGCAAGTATAGGTACGAATATAATGCTAATAAATCGACAGTAATAGTCACAAATGAATATTTAATACCAAGCAATCGTCAGTGGTTTCCAGGTAACACCCACGTCGCGGAGTCTGATACTTATATGCATTTGGGAGTTTTATTCCAGAAAAATATAGAGTTCATGCATATTGTTCACGAAAGTTCAACCAAATTAAGGAAGGCTTTTTTAGTATTGTGAACTGCGGGATATATGAACATGGGATTAACACTTTATCAGCAATACATTTGTATGAAACTATAGTAATCCCAAAAGCTCTGTACGGATGCGAACTTTGTTCAGATCTACCTAGAAATGCAATAGACTTTTTGGAAATCTCTCATCGATTCTGCATTAAGTATATTCAAAATGTCCCTAAATACTCTCGTACGGATGTAGCTCTCAGCTCACTAGGTATGCTGCCTTTTGAAGCATTGATCGATAAGAGGAAATTGGTATTTTTGTGCCAATTATGCCATCTTTGTTATGAAAATTCAGTAAAGCAGATGTTTATAAAACGACTTATTTTAATAACAACTGTGTTAAAATCAGAGGGTTTATACCAGATATATTTAGAATTTGTAAAAGATACGAACTACACGTGTTCTTAACTGACTTCTGAAATACAGGATATTTTCCGGCAAAATCAGCCTGGAAACGCATTATTACTGAGAATATAAACCTTAAACACATGACCTTGTGTAAAGAAAGACTTCTATCCGAAAACAGTCTTCGAGATTTTGTTCTGATACATCCCGTTACTGGCCTCCGGCCTTGCTGCTTTTGGCTAATGAGTAAAAACGATCGTAAAATGCTTCCATTTTCCAAAGCAGCTGTCAAATTTATAAAGTTTTGTTTGCAAGACCATATGTCTCAAGTTGTAAGAAATGTAATAAGCTAACAGATGATTTTGCTCTACATTTAGCTTTCCAATGTGCATGTACTTCAGATGCTAGGGTAGAACTTTGGGACAAGATATGTAAGATGTTCGGAAACGACGTATTCAAACAACTGATGAATTTTCTGCCAAAACTTCAGCTAGTCCACCTATTGTCTGGACTAACTGGGTTTATAGATATGGATCTGAACAGGGTCTGCATTAAGATTGTAGGGATATTTTGTTTCAGCATCTTGAATTACCGTGACCCGTAGGCTTTTCATTCCATGTTTCAGGATACTAGCTATTTAGAAACCCTTCAGGTGGTAACTAGGCTTTTAACCTTTTACTTTAGTAATGTTCATAATGGCATCATGAATGATGTCCATACTGTCGAGTTGAAGTACATATCTGTATTATATGATATATTCATGTATCTAAGTAAATGTATGTACTGTTTATCCCTTGAACAGAAACATCTGTCTACACGCTTTAACCCTTTCCCTGATGAGTATTCGTGTAGGAAATAATGGCGTCGTCAATATTGGTGAGGTTATTTTTTATAGTACAGTACTCCCTCTCTACAACGACTGCTCTCTCTCTACAACGACTGCTCCCTCTCTACAACCTCTACAACGACTGCTCCCTCTCTACAACGACTGCTCCCTCTCTACAACGACACCCTTTGGGATACGAAGATTGTATGTGTTGTTCAGAGGGAGTTGGTATAGGGAGGGAAAATCAAACATAATTAGCTTGTTTGCAGATCCCCAGATAAGGTGTATTTCGAGAACTAAAACCGTTATGCCTCCATCAAACCCTATGTTGTGACCACTCTTTAGAATCGTCACAAAGTGACGATTCTAAAGAGTGGTCACAACATAGGGTTTGATGGAGGCATTAAGAAACTACGATAGAAAAAAATTGTTTCTGGAGCCGTGCTGTTTCGGAAACAGTGACATGCGTTGTTGTAAGGAGGGAGTCGTTATTGAGAGGTCTGTTGTAGGGAGGGAACACTGTAGCATATGAGCACAGGGTATTTTGGCTCGGCAGGAGTTGTGGAATCAGATCTGTATCGTACCGTAATCAAACAGGGCAGACCCTGATAAGACGGCTCCTATATGAGCCGTCTGGTTTGGGTCTACTCCGATTGCAGATGCGTCAAAATGCGCTTACATAAGGGAAAGGGTTAATATGTCTCTACGTTTCGTTTCGTTAGAGATGTTCAACAGGCGTGTCCGAAACCAATCGCTTTTTTGACATATAGGTATTATATAGTATATTTATGGATTCAAAGATGTGTATATCTTTTGATAAATGTCTGGACTATTTAGGTTCAGGGCAGAAGCATCCATTTACACGCTTTAATATGTCTCTATGTTTCGTTTCGTTAGAGATGTTCAATAGGCGTACTCCAAACGGGCCACGTTTTTGACATGGCTGAGTCTGTACTCTTAGGGATTAGTCTGTATGATTTGTATGAGCGTGTGATTGCATCTCATTTCATACATTATATATAAAAGTACAAAAATGAGTCATGCAGGAAACACCACATACAGAACAAACACTCGCCCGAACAGCAACACAAGGAAACAGCAAATGTACATAGGTAGAAAAAACAACAAGAGACGCACAAAGACAAAACAAACATACAATAGGAGGAAGATGGAAGTACCGCCTTGGAACGGTCAGTGACAAAAGTCACCGGGGGTTTAAACCGGTTTATGGGCGCCCAACCTCACCCTTATTCCATCCCCATCCTAAAAGACAAACAGTGTAAATAAACGTATCCCCTCTCCGACTAATCTACAACAACCGCGACAGCAAATACAGTGGTAAAGTGCATGTATAACAAAAAACATTTAATTGAACATACTGTATCCACCTATCGCTAGTGTACTCAATGATTGAGCTGCAAACAGAGTAACTGTAGAAAAGTAATAAAGGGTACGACAAAAATGAAATAGTACAGATATCCGACGTTCTCCTTCCATTTCTGGATTTAAGAGGTCGCCTTCATAGAGTACTAAACCTTTCTTGTCGGCGTACATGCAAAGAGGCCAGCGTGATTGCCAACTGTAAAAGGGTTCACAACCAAACATGCAGTATGTTGTAGTAATACAGGATCATATCCCTTTTTAATGAATTGTTTTATATATTTGATGAACAAAGTGAGAAAATGGGTATGTCCAATAATTTTACGAAGTTTGTAAATCACATCACCATAAAATTCAGGATGTGAAATACCGTGTCGCAAATCGCTTTTCTTCATTATGTTATGATAATTATGCGTTATCTCGTCTATGTTTTCGTGTTAATTTACATTTGTTACATATATATATGTTTGTCGCTACTGTATTGTCTTGACCGTTTACAAATGTATTGTCCCACTGTGTACATAATGTTTTGTAAATGAATCGTCTATGTGTTCATGAATGTTATCTTGGCTCTCCTGTAATGGAGGAAATAAAGATTATTATTATTATTATTATTACATGTACTACTACTACTACTACTACTACTACTACTACTACTACTACACTACTACTACTACTACTACTACTACTACTACTACTGTATTGTTTGATGGGCTTCATGATTTGTTCGTCATTTAACCCTTTCGCTTCCAAACTCTGTCGCCTGCTAACTTTGTCGTCTGCTACAAATTTTCATTCTTTTGATTTTCCTCATTTTTGTTTCAAAACCATAGAAACCGTAACAAACATTTTTGATCCTGATGAGACGCCGAGTTACTCGGCGTCTCATCTGGATCTAAACTATTTACATAGGTAATCACAGAATCGGCATTGGCAGCGAAAGGGTTAATGCGTATTTGTTGTGTTTTTTTTGTGTGTAGTTCCGTTTGTTTAAGTCTATCTTATCTATCTATCTATACATGCATATCCATCCATCCATCCATCCATCCATCCGTCATCCATCCACCCATCTATCATTTATCTATTTAATCATTGACTGATTTATTGGTATATTTTAATAATGTACTTATATTCAGTAATAAAAATACACAACTGTACGAAAAAACCGTTAATTCCTCGTTACATTGTCTATATAACCCTTTCACTGTCTATGTAACCCTTTCATTGTCTATATAACCCTTTCATTGTCTATATAACCCTTTCATTGTCTATATAACCCTTTCATTGTCTATATAACCCTTTCACTGTATATATAACCCTTTCACTGTCTATGTAACCCGTTCATTGTCTATATAACCCTTTCATTGTCTATATAACCCTTTCACTGTCTATATAACCCTTTCATTGTCTATGTAACCCTTTCACTGTCTATATAACACTTTCACTGTCTATATAACCCTTCCATTGTCTATGTAACCCTTTCATTGTCTATGTAACCCTTTCACTGTCTATGTAATCCTTTCACTGTCTATATAACCCTTTCACTGTCTATATAACCCTTTCATTGTCTATGTAACCCTTTCATTGTCTATATAACCCTTTCATTGTCTATATAACCCTTTCACTGTCTATATAACCCTTTCATTGTCTATGTAACCCTTTCACTGTCTATGTAACCCTTTCATTGTCTATGTAACCCTTTCATTGCCTATGTAACCCTTTCACTGTCTATATAACCCTTTCACTGTCTATATAACCCTTTCATTGTCTATATAACCCTTTCACTATCTATGTAACCCTTTCATTGTCTATGTAACCCTTTCACTGTCTATGTAACCCTTTCACTATCTATGTAACCCTTTCACTGTCTATGTAACCCTTTCACTGTTTATGTAACCCTTTCACTATCTATGTAACCCTTTCACTGTCTATGTAACCCTTTCATTATCTATGTAACCCTTTCATTGTCTTTATAACCCTTTCACTATCTATGTAACCCTTTCACTGTCTATGTAACCCTTTCATTGTCTATGTAACCCTTTCATTGTCTATGTAACCCTTTCATTGTCTATATAACCCTTTCATTGTCTATGTAACCCTTTCATTGTCTATATAACCCTTTCATTGTCTATGTAACCCTTTCATTGTCTATGTAACCCTTTCATTGTCTATATAACCCTTTCACTGTCTATATAACCCTTTCATTGTCTATATAACCCTTTCATTGTCTATATAACCCTTTCACTGTCTATGTAACCCTTTCATTGTCTATATAACCCTTTCACTGTCTATATAACCCCTTCACTGTCTGTATAACCCTTTCACTGTCTATATAACCCTTTCATTGTCTATATAACCCTTTCACTGTCTATATAACCCTTTCATTGTCTATGTAACCCTTTCACTGTCTATGTAACCCTTTCATTGTCTATATAACCCCTTCACTGTCTATGTAACCCTTTCACTGTCTATATAACCCTTTCATTGTCTATATAACCCTTTCACTGTCTATATAACCCTTTCACTGTCTATATAACCCTTTCATTGTCTATATAACCCTTTCACTGTCTATGTAACCCTTTCATTGTCTATATAACCCCTTCACTGTCTATATAACCCTTTCACTGTCTATTTAACCCTTTCATTGTCTATGTAACCCTTTCATTGTCTATATAACCCTTTCACTGTCTATATAACCCCTTCACTGTCTACATATCCTTTCATTGTCTATATAACCCTTTCATTGTCTATATAACCCTTTCATTGTCTACATAACCCTTTCATTGTCTATATAACCCTTTCACTGTCTATATAACCCTTTCACTGTCTATTTAACCCTTTCATTGTCTATGTAACCCTTTCATTGTCTATATAACCCTTTCACTGTCTATATAACCCCTTCACTGTCTACATATCCTTTCATTGTCTATATAACCCTTTCATTGTCTATATAACCCTTTCATTGTCTACATAACCCTTTCATTGTCTATATAACCCTTTCACTGTCTATATAACCCTTTCACTGTCTATTTAACCCTTTCATTGTCTATGTAACCCTTTCATTGTCTATATAACCCTTTCACTGTCTATATAACCCTTTCACTGTCTATATAACCCTTTCACTGTCTATTTAACCCTTTCATTGTCTATGTAACCCTTTCATTGTCTATATAACCCTTTCACTGTCTATGTAACCCTTTCATTGTCTATATAACCCTTTCATTGTCTATATAACCCTTTCACTGTCTATGTAACCCTTTCATT
This sequence comes from Azorinus chamasolen, assembly GCA_963576725.1. Taxonomy (NCBI): domain Eukaryota; kingdom Metazoa; phylum Mollusca; class Bivalvia; order Cardiida; family Solecurtidae; genus Azorinus; species Azorinus chamasolen. The sequence continues at coordinate 90,258,632 of OY755241.1, forward strand.
GTCTATATAACCCCTTCACTGTCTATATAACCCTTTCACTGTCTATTTAACCCTTTCATTGTCTATGTAACCCTTTCATTGTCTATATAACCCTTTCACTGTCTATATAACCCCTTCACTGTCTACATATCCTTTCATTGTCTATATAACCCTTTCATTGTCTATATAACCCTTTCATTGTCTACATAACCCTTTCATTGTCTATATAACCCTTTCACGGTCTATATAACCCTTTCACTGTCTATTTAACCCTTTCATTGTCTATGTAACCCTTTCATTGTCTATATAACCCTTTCACTGTCTATATAACCCCTTCACTGTCTACATATCCTTTCATTGTCTATATAACCCTTTCATTGTCTATATAACCTTTTCATTGTCTACATAACCCTTTCATTGTCTATATAACCCTTTCACTGTCTATATAACCATTTCACTGTTGAATATTCATGTATGAAATAATGACATCATGGATATGTTAAAATGACATGTGTTCTACACATGAGTTTTTGGTATTGGTAGAAACTGTAGTCAGCTCGATTAGGATTTAATATTTAAACAGAGAAGATACTTTATCCAACGTCTCCTGTAGTCTATTCTGTTTGCAAATGCGTGAAACTGGCGTTGGCAGGAGAGTAGCTTGGCTGAAACAAATGTGTAGGCACGACTTTATATAGGGGGGTCCGGGGCGTGCTCCCCCGGAATTTTTTTAAAATCTACAACGATGGAGGCGCATTTAAGGGGGTTCTGGGAATACTTTTATATAAAGTGTAAACGATATAAATGCTTCAAATGTCAGGGGTGTGCCTGGTCTTAATTATTGGATACGCACCAATGCTAGGAAAGGTTTAAGGCATGGACCCGATCCTCTCCCAGGAATAATTGTTTCTAGAATCGTTGAGGTACAATCGTGAAGGTATTTCGGCAAACATACTGGCTAGATCATCAATTTTAAACACATACTATCTAACGTGTATATAATGTCCAAAGTTTGTGTTAGTAACAGAAGAATATTGAGATAACAAAACATGACAGAAACCGGGGCCTTGATATTTCAATATATTTAGCTCAAATATGCGTATATATACAAACATTAAAACAGTAATTCCACTATCCCAAGGCCGAAAAGGGTTTAATTACAACTAATCTAACATCAACAAAACAGACGTATTAGACGGGAAATTAATTGATTGGAAGAGAATCAATACATGTTATGATGCATACATTAGGATCTTAATTAAATGCACGTCTTTGCTCTAGCTCAAATTAGAAGATCTTAAATGGTGCAAAGTATAACGACGACTTTAAATAAGGGCATGTGCATTGCGCAAACGACTGGTATATAGAAAATGGCTATCAAAGTACCACCATTATTGACATGGTTAGATATCAGGGCTTGAACACAAACATTTTATTTTGATATTTAGCCTTTGTGTAACGTTTAACCTACTCAAAACTTGACCAACGTCGTATTTAAAACGTACGTCAAAGTGTCTTTCTACAACCATTTAATTCGAATGCTAATCACTGAAAATGCCGAAAGAGCTACCCATGTTGCATATCATTTATTTCAACTGCTTTAGCTAGAATAGGCACTCAATGTGAACTATTTTGATAGTGTTTTATATATCCGTTGGCATACATTGTCCGTCATAAACAATAAACTTAAACGACACTACTTCTGAAATACCTGGGCCAACAGTGGCAAACGTTCATAGAATCAGTCATTGTGAGGAATCATTTTTTGTTCAAAACATAGAAATGTGTGCAGAACTCCTTTTGCCCTGACAACCGGCAGAAAAACTGTTCGCTTGGCCGATTTCACTATAATTCACTAATTTGACAGAATTATCTTTAGTCCACCCTCTACCATCGTTGTTCAAAAGTGTGACCACCAGGGGTAGACTTACTTTCTTTAAATGGCAACAGTAGAGTGTTTTAAAGGCTACCCTTTACCAACATTTCCAAAGCCGTTGGGATTCGTTCACAAATGTTGATGCCAGGGGCATAGGTAATTGCCTTTATAAATATGGCTACTGATGTAGTGAAATGTTACAGACCTTTCTATATATTCTCTGAAACCAGTGGTCAGATGTTTGAATGAGTGACCCTCTATCTTTCGTTTCCAAACCATTGTTATACCTTTTACATGCTTTGCCGCTACTGGCATGGCTAATTTCCATGACTGAAGTGGAAGTTTCAAAATATTCTCCTGTGAAATCACTGAGCACTAAGACTTCAATATAATTATCATGGAGTGTCGCTTAGGTAGCCCTTATTTGAGCTGTTAATTAAAAAAACATGGCCACCAGGAAGGGTGCAAATTTTCAAAAGATACCAATAAGCCATGTTGGACTACTGTTAGCAATGATGGAATAGTTATTAAAGGATTAAACTTCTGCTGTGCGTGTTGAACTGGTAAATTTAACGAACAGCGTTATATATTTATCCTTTATCTAAACTTCAAAGCTTTTGAAATCACATAACTCTAATTCTGGACATTTGAGTGAAAGTCACGGAGACCTTACCAAAGAGAGGTATCGACATTTTAAGACCGTTTCAGCATTGTTTAAGTTTCTATTTGTTCAAGCACTTGTACGCACGTGCGTAAGTGCATATGCCCAGGCGCGCTTCTGAATGTAAGAGAATTTACATTTTGGGACGGAAAGATGTTGGGTAATTTTGTCAGATTTCTTTTTAGATTTATAGATTTTCTTTCATATTCAGACGTGAGTGTTTCTACTCAAACTGGTAACCCAACACTCTGATGCACATTATAAAGTATGTGTTGCACATAACATGCAAACCTGGCTGATCATATACTATGTCGAAGGCATGACAGAAGGTCTGGTTTGATTTTTTATGGTTAGAGCTCCTGCAACACAGCCTTGTCTCATATAGAATTATTGTAAAGATATATAGATCTGTGAATTTAAATAAATTCTGTGTCAATTGCATAACCCGTGGAACCAGCAAACTGCAAACTGCGTACAACCGGCGGAACGAGGATTGATCGCAGTTTGCTGGTCCGCTGAAATGTAAGTCTTTGTCTACCATGATGCTAGTCTACTAGTCTGTGAGCTGCTGCCTATTTAGGTAAAAGTGATCTGCTTTTAAAACCGATCATCAGAAAATGAAAGCGTGTATTCTAAATTATTGCCGGTGGTATTTTACTTGTTACGCATTTAATAATAATAATAATAACAATGTCACGAGGTGAAGTTTACCTGTATCAACACTTGCGCAGCCTTGGTGTGCAAGCAGGCTTATACGGTGATGTGATAGAGTGCTTGGCTAGGAGTATCGAGGTCTCTAGTTCGATTCCCACACCCGTTGGATATATTTTCTCTCGGAGAAACCCCGGTTACATTTGGCGCCAAACGTGGGACCGAGACCGTTTGTGCTACGGAGACATTGCAAATTGCTCTCCGTATCCATAGAAATTCGAGAAGAATTTCAACTTGGTTGGGGAATATGTCACGGGATGTAGTTTACCTGTACCAACACTTGTACAACTATATTAAACTCAAATTTTAAAGCATCCAGTATGAGTATTACTAGTTTATCTCATTATTGTTTTCATTTCTATTTTAAATATATATAAACATATCTATTTGGCACTTTCTTAATCTATTTATACATTGTATTATTTGTTCCAAACAATACATGTAAAAGCTGAAGCCTTTTTTTCGTGCTTATCTCACATTGTGCAGTCAATATTTTTTTTTATATACAGAACGGCCTTCTTACCTGATTGGAAATTGATTTAAAAAAATGCACGAATCCCGTGCCTCATTAAGGATGCAAAAGTTTGTATTTTCATCTGTAATGCTGAAGTTCGAAATTCCAATATCAGGGTACGGGGGACCGCGATCACCCATGCTTACGTGTTTTAAATATAGATATGTAGATCTAAACGCGCCTAGAAAACTTGTCAGAACCGGGATACAATAGATTTAGGAGGCGACATATTGTAATTCGCTGATAATTTCTTTGGCCCACTGATTATGACTGAAACGGACTGGTAGCCTAGGCTATACATCTATAACCTGAAATAGAAGATCTAGAAACATTTATGAGTTTTTATAAATATTTCTTAAATATAATTTATCTTGAAGTTCAAAACTTGATTTTGTCATCGATCCGATATATGGGGATTACTCCTAACCCCACTTAGTCGTCATTTTTATTGCATTTTCGGCATTTTTAGCCTTTGTTATTTTTCGACTTCTGAAAATAAAGTGTAGGCCCGTGCCTCTGTGCCTATTAGACATTTTTCGGTGATGCTGAACACGGCTCTCGAGAAGCGAGTGGCGGACTAAATATGGGGATCTTCTCAAAACGTATGATAAGGTATTAAATTTGGACCTGTATAACAAGGGCAGATAATGTACCTTTAAAGAATGGATTCATTTTATATTGTTTTGCTGTAACTTAACTAATGAAAACATGACCAAAAGAACATTTATGATATGTCATGAAACAGGCTTTGGATACCAAAGTCGGCGCTAAATGGCCTATTCAGTGTGATAGCGCGGTAAAACCCAGCTCATCCATCTAAAAAGATTGGATATTTTCATGCAGTTTAAGTTACTGAACAACATAAGTTTAGTCATACATTAAAGATGCAAACCACGGTTTATTAGTACATTTTATCACTCAAATTGCATACTGACATAAACAATAAAACGTCCGAAAATAGAAATAGATGTCGACCATGCTTTAACCATTTGCATAAAGGGAAGTAACTCCCCTTTTATTGTAACTGCTAAACAAGTCATAAACGAGATAGAATCACGTTTGTCTCATGAAAGTTAGCAATAATATTGAAAAGTAGCCAGTGACAAAAAATGGAATTTTGGAGAATAAGTCTTAAGCAGTTTGTGTACAATCGTCCATTGACAAAGGCGATATGTTTCAAATTATCTCCTTTTACAGAATTAAATTTGTTAGCAGACAAGATATATCTTAACATATATCCGCTTCTGACTGCTTACACCTCTGCACAGCTGGCCAGAAAGCAAGGAAGAGATTTGCAACAGCGCAGAAAGTTTAATAGGGTTCATTCAGCATATCGAGTGAGTATCGAGCATGTCATTGCCAAGCTAAAGTATTACAGAGCAGTGAACTTCGTGTGGAGACATTCAAGGTCCCTTGTTGGACGAAATGTGAAAATATGTGCCAGTCTTATCAGCAGACGGAAGCATGTTTGACAAAATTATTAACATAATACTTATTTTGTTTTGAACTTATTCATCTTTTTAGTTACCGATTTGGAGACCCATACATCTTGGATCCAGAAGTGGGTACCTTTTCACCAAACGTCGTACGCATACGATAATTGTGTTGCCTTGCGAAGTTTGGTTAACCTTCTACTTGGTATGCAGTTGTCGTCTGCGAAACTTTGCCGTCTACAACAATTTTCTGCATTTTTGTACCGAACAATATCAGCAGAGTGTCAAACAGTTTGTATCAAGATGAGACGCCGCGGCATGCGGCGTTTCGTCCGGATCTAAATTCAGCCGAAGTAGGCAGAATGTTAAACAGCACACATCCCACCAAAACCTAAAGGGCTAATCTGAGGTCCAATATGTTTGACAAAACTTTTCATTAGTGCAGAAGTAATGAAAACAAACTACAGTGCAACCCCACTAATGCGACAACCAAAAAGATGTATAATTCTGGGTCTTAAATACAGGTGGTAGCTTAATGCAGGTCGAATGTTATGCAGAAAGCTCCTGCAGGAGCTTTCTGCATAACTTTAGACCTGCATTAAGCGACCACCTGTTTTTAAAGACATTTATTTCCATTCATAAAGTGATCGCATTAGAGGGGTTTTACTGTATTTGTATTTGGAAAATAAGCAGACGACAAGAAAGCAGGCGGTCATTTAATTTCAAACAGTATTACGTCCGAATGGTTTGAGAAAAAACCCTGAAATAAGTCGTGTACAGTCACCCGCTACTCGCAATCAGCAGCAGCGAAAAATGTCGATTAGGAAGCTACGCCACTGGTTGGTTAAAACGACATTAAATTGATCGACGATGCGCTTAGAACTTACTGTTGTACATGTCAGTTACATTGCAAAATAAATAGAGATATTCTAGTGTATCCATAATATCCATCTACATGTTGTTAGCAAATAGCGATGTATCTTATCTATGTTTATATCTGTACCCTTAACTTTCGCTAGCGTGACACTTTTGCTACGTGACACCTTCGCTACCGCGACACTTGTGCTACCCCGACCACTTCGACATCTAAATCACAAGTCGCTTCGCTACCCAGATATTTTCGGTAGATGTTTACTAGACTGGTGTTTTTAAACCTCAATACATGTATACATTTATGATAGATCTTTATCAACCTCCAGTCATGGAGAGCTACACATACAAGATGCAGAAAGCTTTATTTGTAGAAAAATACATAGAAACGTTATACAAAGTCGAAGTAAATTAAACGAGAACATGACAATTACATAATTTACAAATTCCTGGTGACAGAAAGGCTCTCGCATAACTGACAGAACAATGTTGTGAAAGATGGGCCAGAGAAATATACATACATGTACATGTCTCTGGATGGGCGTACCGAAAGTCGAAACTATCTACGAAGTTACTATTTTTCGGAGGAATTTAACCATTTCGCTGCCAAACTCTGTCGTCTGCTAACTTTGTCGTCTGCTATAAATTTTCATTTTTTTGATTTTCTTCATTTTTGTTTCAAAAACATAGTGACAGTAACAATCAGTTCCGATCTTGATGAGACGCCGAGTTACTCTGCGTCTCATCTGGATCCAAACTGTTTGCATAGGTAATAACATATCCGGCATTGGCAGCGAAAGGGTTAAACTAAACGCGTGAAATTTGGCACGTAGTGCAGCATATTAATTTATACATTTAAAAACCTTACACAGCAAGTACTGTTTTAGCGATACAGATGTAGCTCTGTTGACCATTTCCTTCATATAAACGCATTTTTATAAATACCTTTGAAAACAGAGTAGATCCAGATCAGACGGCTCCTATAGGAACCGTCTGATCATGGTCTGCTCTGTTTGAGCCAGGTATAATATAGACATGATTCTAAAGTTTCTGTCTGATTCAAAATGTTCTGTTTTCATATGCCGTTATAAAATCATCTAATTAATAATTATTACTACATGAATATTCAACAGGGAAACACTTTCTAATACAATTATTATCAAAGTACTTAAAGTACAGACTCCCTAGAGTGGTTGTAAAATGTTGCCAGATTACAACAATTTTATTAGCTCATTCGGTAAATATGAGCATGGTCAATTGTAGCAAATCATCTGGGTCAATGCTTATAAAGCTTTTTAGTTGAGTCTGAGTTCGCTCTCAAGCTTTTGAATGGTCAGCAATGAGTTTTCAAGCTTTTGATTGGTCAGATTTGAGCCTTTGGCTCAAATCTGACCAATCAAAAATTTGAGAACGAACTCGGACTCAACTAAAAGTTCTATAAGCATGGATACTGAATACTTAGCAGCAATATCAATGTATACATTGCAGTAGTTGGGATAAAAAAATATTCGAATGCGACCTTGATATGTAGTTTTCCAAGTATTAATGTGACATTTTCAAATGTCAATGTGACATTTTTCTACAAAAGCCACCTAATTTTAATACTACCTATGTAAACTAAGTTACCAGGTCAATGGTATTGCTGTGGGTTTAACAGTGTTCTCCATTCAGACCCCCATCAACTTTACTTGTCGCAAAGTATGTGTGAGTCTATACTATGTAAGTCTATAACATGCGAATACGTATACGCATTGTTACGTTGTTTATAGAACTGACGACAATCATTAGTAGCATGTGGATTACTGCAAAAAAGGGAAAAAACAACAAAACAAACAAACAGGGGTGGGGGAATCGCCCATACCGAGGCTCGAACTCTAACTGCCGGACAGTGAACCAGAAATGCTTACCAGAACGCCACAAAAATCATTTACTTTAGGGAGTCCCATAATTCCAATGTCCCCTTTAATACGGCCGAGAAACCTATTGACACTGATCCCAAAAAAGAATGTGACCGCAGGCACAAGAAAGTTTCAGTCAAAAAGGTTAATGACACTCGTTTAAAAATTGAACTGTTTCTTATCAAGTTGATAAATTGTTTAACAATATACAGTTTTTATCAACATGAGAATCAAATATCATGTTCTAGTCTGACTAGGGTAAAACATCTTGGAATCAATGATTTTTTAATATCCTTACTTTTGTCCCCCAACTTAAATGGATGTCACCCTATTAGAAAGTCCATTTACCCAAAGGACCTCCTCTGAGTTAAAGCTAGATTGAAAACTGGCTCTGGTGTGAGTTGGCAGTTAGAACTTTGTTGAACATAACACAATGCCTTGATGCTTTGTCATGACGAGCAAACGATGAAGCGGTTTGAGAGGAATATGCTGTCTTTTTGGCTCACCTTACACAATGTGCCAATGAGAGCTATTGGGGCGTCCTATGTCTGTCGTCGTCCGTCATGCATTGTGCGTCGTCCGTCACGTCGTCTGTCATGCATTGTGCGTCGTCCGTCATACATTGTGCGTCGTCCGTCGTGCATATACATACGTCGTCCGTTGTCAACACTTTGCTTAAACAACATATCCTCCTAAACCATTGACCGTTTGCTTAAACAACATATCCTCCTAAACCATTGACTTTTATTTTCCAAAATGTTACAGGAATAGCCTGCATGATTTGTTTTATAAATCGTCCGGTACATTACAAACTTAGGTCACAAAATAGATTTAAAATAATAATTCATATAAATATCTCCTAAACGCTAAACCACATAAAGGATGTCCACCACAGTTCACAGAAATGATCTAGAGGTGACCCTACAGGAAAGTTACATAGCTCGCTCCGGTCGATTGTTTAAGTAGTTAACAGGAGCTAAAATAGGTTTTAAAGAATAATTTCCCCACAAATCAAAACAGCTGAATGAAGTCAACAAAATTTCACAGAAATGATCTTCGTATAGGTTAGAGCATTTTTATTTCATACTACGGAATGTAGTTCTCAAGGCGCGGGATGCAAAGTTGCAAAGCAAACCACACTGATTGGTTGAAGCGGTTTGATCAGGTAAATGAACACCTGACGAAGGTGTGTCGCAAGCCTCATTCTGCGGTTAAACATGGCGGACGAAACAGTGAATTTCGACGTATATTTCAGACAATTTTATCTGGAAATATGTGTAAATTGTTTTTAGTAATTCGTTGAGAAGGGTGCTACTATATTTGCACTGTTTTCATAGTAAATTTCGACGTATTGTTCAGTTGTTTAAAAGCTTTGCTTTGTATAATCTTAAAAACGAATGATATTAAAGATAAACTGCTCTAAAGCAGCATATCCTTTCGATCAAATTATCTTTTTAACATAAGCATATCAAAAATGATTTTACTATTCATGACAAATAAATAAAACTGTATTTAGTAAATTGTTTAGAATGTTCTACTGTATTTGCACTGTTTTCATAGTCTTCTCTTTCTTTTATTTTCCCGATAAATTGACAGTTGCCATTCACAACTGTCATTTATCAATGAAATAGACTGACGCACTATAGTACTGAAGCCAACGCCCAGAAATCTCACAACCTTATTGGTTAATAGCACAACGACGACGTAGAGCATGTGCTAAAGGTTGTTCTCACTGTGAAGTATACAAATCGTTCCGATCCATTGCATAAGTCGGTCACAGGAGCTAAAACAGATTTTACAATAACCTCCTCTTATACCACTGACTGCATTTTCACAAAATTTCATAGGAATTATCTTCAGGCAACTCTTCACGAAGGTAATATAAACATTCGGGTCTATTGAGTATGTAGGTTACATGGGCTAAATAGATTTCAACAAGCATTTTCTTTAAATGACATCTCCTCCCAAACCAGATAAAGGAGTTCAACCAAATTTCACAGAAATTATCTTCATGTGCCCGTTGATGAAAGTTATACAAATAATTCAAGTTCATCACATAAGCGGATCACAGCAACTAAAAAAGATGTTAACAAATAATTTATTTAAACGATATATCGTCATTCAAATTCAGTGACAAAGTAAATTGAAATGGACAGTAGGTTGTACAAGAGTAAGCATTCATGTTTATAAACTTGTTTCAGTATGATACAGCAAAACAATCGGTGTGTTCATTCGAGGCGGTCAAAACAAACAATTTTAATAATTTACATATCTAAATAAAGATATCTTGTAATGTTTGAATGGTTGTAAGTTTTAACCACTTTGGATTAGGGAAAATTTGTGTTTGCCAAATGTTAAAACCACAGGCAGTAAGTATATTTCTAACATTAGTAAGTATTGATACACGGTCAACTTCCTGCAATTTAACGTAGAACCTGTCTTAAGCGGCAATTCAAAAGAGGTCTGTCAACGCATGACAAAAGTAATACAGAAAGCTCCTATTTTAAGACGCATGTGTTCAATAAATGAATGCCTACTTCAGAATGTAATTTTATTGTCGAAATACTTTGTATTTTCCTAATTATTTCTGGTAATCCAGTTAAACCCAAAATAAACTTTACAATGACCATACACAAGCTATACATAATGAACGTGAAAAAAAAATAAATTGTTCTTTGCTTGTTCCAAAGTTCCGAATGATACCGGTAATATCATTTCGTTACCATGCAGTGCTTATTTAACCCTTTCCCTCATACAAACGTGTTTTCACGCATTTGCAAACAGAGTAGACCCAGATCAGACGGCTCCTCGAGGAGCCGTCTGATCAGGGTCTGCTCTGTTTGCTAATAGAATTGGATAGATCTGTTTCTTTGCTTTCTAAAATGTCCACAATGTTGCACCTTCCATATTTCTTTGTAACTATTTTGTTAATGATTATTTAGTAGGTATTGAAATTTGGAATGGGTTAAATGCAAAATGATAAATGAACAAAATGTATACTTTACATGATCTTAATCTCACCCGATCATCAACATAGCCCTTTACTCCATAAATATGCTTTTACTCCTTTGCAAACAGTATTGCTCTGTTCGCTTCTAATATATTATAGATCTGGTTCTACAGCATCTGTCCTAATAAAACAATCCTTTGTTCATAGTATCATCATAAAACTTGTTCATAGTATCATCAGAAAATATCAGTGAATAGATTATCATGATGTCATTATTTCTTACATGAAAATTTATGAAGTACTGCTACAGTAGTCTCTTAACATTCTTCTATGCAATATATGGGTAGCGATAGATAGATAGATAGATAGATAGATATATAGATAGATAGATAGATAGATAGATAGATAGATAGATAGATAGATAGATAGATGGATAGATGGATAGATGGATAGATATATAGATAGATAGATGGATAGATGGATAGATAGATAGATAGATAGATAGATAGATAGATAGATAGATAGATAGATAGATAGATAGATAGATAGATAGATAGATAGATAGATTAGATATATTAGATAGATAGATAGATAGATAGATAGATAGATAGATAGATAGATAGATAGATAGATAGATAGATAGATAGAGAGATAGATAGAGAGAGACTTAACACTGAACGAGTAGATCATTCAATGAGATCTGAATACAGACTGTTTGCATAAGGCATCAATGGGTTATGTTGTGGGTAATTCTTACAGTGGATTGGCATTTTAAGGACAATGACTAAATTTTACACATGGGAGTGTCGTGGAAATGTACTAGTGCAGTTTTTATGCAAATTACCAATCGTTAGTCAACCGTAGCGCTGATTTAAGCGTTATCCAATCGTAGATTTCCGTGTGCATCGTCCATCGTATTTCTACGCTGTTTATAAGTAATGACCGAAACAGCCGTCAGCTATAGCCTGTTTCGTTATTTAATATACATGGCATTTTAAGGCTTTTTTGAAAAAAAGAATCTTACATTCGTTTTCATTACATTTTATTTCATGAAGCTCGTTTACTATTATGAATATGACACTCGCTAAAGCTCGTGTCATATTATTTTAGTAAACTCGTTTCATAAAAACAAGTTGTAATGAACACTCATGTAAGATCTATTTATGGTATATTGATAGACATAAAAAAATTATCTTGTGATTTAGATCTTATATACTTTATAATGGTCAGACATGTGTTATAAAATTATAAAGTGTTTGAAAGGATATCGCTTTGCTTTGACCTCTGTATGCGGGTCTTGTTTAGTCTGTATAATTACATGTATGATATAATAACGTGACAGTTAACCATTGTTGATAATTTAACTCTGTAAATAACTGCATCATTGCTCAAAGTTTTAAGATTAATTCATAGCAGTTTCCTTCACTGTAAAAATCACTGTATAAGGAAACAGTTTTTAACATAACATAATGAGTCTTCATGCACATATTCACCATCACAAGAGCTAAATTCAGACCGATGACCATAACTTCATCCTTTAATTAGACTGAATTATCTTCACTTCTTAGCTTGCCGTCCAGGGAAGTTTATGTCGTCACCAAGATGTTTCGTCTTAGTAAAGTAATCATAACTTCAATACCCATTGAGCAACATCTTTCATTTGTGGTTACCATGTGTAACATCATATTCTGAGGCTGTGTGAAAAGTTTTGTCAATTTTGAAGAAAAATTGGGTGATTTATGGGCTTTGTTAGACTTTATAAATTTGTGTTGTTTTATTAACCCTTCTCTTGCTAAATTTTAAAATACATTTCTCCTTCTTTACTCATGCCCTGTTGTATAATTACATATATCTTCCCTGTGTACAAGTATTTCGCTGTGTAATCACTGCTGTGGAGTGCACAGGTTGCACAATCAACTTGTAAATAGTGCAGACCCTGATGAGACAGTTCCTGCAGGAGCTGTCTCATCTCGGTCTTCACTATTTACAGGTAGGTATATTGACGTGAATAGCAAGCGAAGAGTTAATACGTATGTACCTAAACATCAACATAGTTTAAAAACTGTCATCTCTTTCAAATCGTATCAGATTTTAGTTTGAAACCCATCATAAAATGAACAATATTCGTCACTGTTTATTCATATTCGGGTATTTTATAGGCATTTTTTGATTGTGAAAATTGAGTTACGGTTTTGTTGCATAGGTACTTACACCTCAACATAAGTGAACAGTTTTTAAGTATTTCTTTGAAAAGGTATCGCTTTGAAACTTCACACTCTTTTTCACCATCATAAACCCAACCCATACAAAAATGCTGATACCTGTTACCTTGACCTCAGACTGCGTTTAAGTTTCAAACGCTGTATTGAAGTTTTGAAACGTCTCTACGCTCTTTCATCTACAGTATTCATATTCCACACACATGTATATTCGGACAAAACATTTCCATCCATGTCAATTTTTTTTACCCCATTGGCATTGACCTTCACCCCAGAACGCGTTTAAAGTTTTAAATTTGTGTTTAAATTTTGAAAAGTGTCCACAACTAGATGTACTATATATTTTCATCTACAGCATTCATATTCCAGACACTTATGAATTTTGAGAGGACATTTCCAATCATGTGACATTTTTGGCTCCTGTGACAATGACCTCAGATTATATCAAGTTGTAAAATTTGCGTTTAATTTCCCCTGTTCTATATGTATTCCAAATTCCGATACCTACTGAATATTCATGGACAAACTAGTTTTAACGAAATATGGAAAGCTGAACATTGAAATCATTTTGGAAAGAAAAGAAACAGATCTTTCGAATTCCATTAGCAAACAGAACAGGCCCTGATCAGACGGTTCCTATAGGAGCCGTATGATCTCGGTTTATTCTGTTTTCAAATGCGTGGAAACACGTTTATATGAAGCAAAGGGTTAAGTTCAGAAAAGTCCGCATTTCTATACCCATTCATAGTTAGCTTATACATGTATGTTCTGCGCAATGTAGGAATAAGGACAATTCTACAGTTGTACCGGACAGAGTAGGAATTTTTACCATATAGTCTGAATGTGGGAGATCCTTCGAACGCAAAAGTAGCAATGCGAAAAGAGAAAATTGCAGACTAGGTTTTATTGAGTCTGTTCATGAGTACTAATTAGCTGCTGCACTACCCACGACCCTAGCACTGGCTTAACCCTTCTCTTGCTGGATTTTAAAATGCATTTCTTCCTCTTTACCCATGCCCTGTGGTATAATTACATATATCTTCACTGTCTACAATTATTTCTCTGTGCAATCACAGTTCCGGAGTGCACTGGTTGCACAACCAATTTGTAAATAGTGCAGACCCTGATGAGACAGCTCCTGCAGGAGATTCATGATTAACCATGACACCCTCTATGATTTATAATGCTTGCATTGTCCCTGATTTGCAGCCTGCGAAGAGAATATTCCATTATTCCTTCTTTGCCCGGGTCCTACTTTGCGCAGAGAAAAGATCAGAGAATGCTAGTACTGCACCTGCCAATGTAAGAATTCTCACTCTCCGCCAAAGCCCACATGCAGCAGAATTATTGATAAAATATCTACAGGTAAATTAAATGATAGTTTGTGTTGGTTATCTTTGATTTCTTAACATAATGTTATGTTTGTTTCTGCAGTTAATTTATGTGATTGAAAAAAAAGTATTTAGTATCATTATGATCATTTATTTTAATATTTTTATTATGCAAGTCATGTAATATGGTCTTTATTATTTGCATTTAGTTGGAATTTAGATGTTTAATAAAGACTTTTCTCCTTTCTATAAATAAATTTTCGTTCTTTTGATTTTCTTCATTTTGTTTCAAAAACATAGTAACAGTAACAAACAGTTTGGATCCTGATGAGACGCCGAGTTACTCTGTGTCTCATCTGGATCCAAACTATTTGCATAGGTAATCACAGATGTGGCATTGGCAGCGAAAGTGTTAATGGAGTATAGGACCGCTATGTATAGGGACAATATCCTGCTAGACAATTTATTTTAAACAATTATTTCACACACTGATACAGTTTCAAAACTCAAGCTATAACCAGTTTGTTGACCAATCCCTACCAGGGTGTCAAGCAATGACTTGTTAATTGGTGTCTCATTTTGTTATGTATTCACGAAGCACTGAGCCTGAAACTCAGATTCAAAACACCGAATGGAAACTAACCACAACTTGAATAATATTGTTTTGATCAACGTAAGAAATGATCACGTCAATTTAAGCTGTAAAAGAATTATTTATGGCAATTTTCATTCCGTTTTGCCGAGGCATGGTTGAGACTTTGGCATATCCAGTTTGAGCTTTGAGTCTTAAGTTTCAGACTCGGCGCTTCGAGGATCCAAACTGTTTACATATGAAATCAAATATTAATATCGCAATGTCAATTGTTATGGAACGCCATTCTGACATGCTATTTGCTAAATGCTAAATGCTTTTTGCCAATTGTGGAAATTGCTAGGGAAAGAACCTGAATGTTCCAATTGATGACAAATGCGAAATGCAAAATGCTTATTGCTAAATGCATGGTTGCGCTACAATCATTGAACAGAGACATTTTAATTTAGTAGTGCAATAAGCAATAAGCTTTAGTGTAAATAAACATGCATTTAGCAAATGCATAGTCATTATAAAAATGTCGCTGTTCAATGCCAGTAGTGCAAACATGCATTTAGCAATAAGCATTTTGCACGTCGCATTTGTCATTTACATCCATCATTTGGAACATTCCCTAGCAATTTACACAATTGGCAAAAAGCATTTCGCATTTTGTATTTAGCAGTTAGCATGGAACAATGGCGTTACATAAACTGTATAGTAAATAACTACATAAAGCGATGTAATATAAGAATATCGCTTGTCATAATCTCGCTACAGGATCTTACCATTTTAAAATAAAATAAGAAACAAGAGGGCCATGATGTCCCTATATCGCTCGCCTTCGAATTGTAGAATTAGGTAGAAATGAACTAGTCACAACTATCGTCAGAAAATGAAGATACGAGGGTCATGCTAGTTTTAGTTTTTCTAAATGAAGATTATTCATTTTGTTCAAAATGCATAGTAGTCATAAACGATTCTCAGTATGGCCACTACAGGACTATATCATTCAAACGTGATCACCGATTTTGATGAAGATGCTGTTTAAAGTTTTCTATAAGGAAATTTAGCCCTGCCGCTGACGGCCATGTTTTTTTCTTCCCAGATACCAGCATGGATAAAGAGTCACCAGATGACTATTCCTATCAACTGCCATCTAAGTTGGGCCGTTAAATTTGGAGAAGATTCCATATAGTCACAGAAGGGAAGTTACGCCTGCCCCTGTCAGCCATGTTTTCTTTTATGCATATCAATATAATTTCAGCAAAAATTGCTGAGAGGTAGAGGGTCACCAGAGAACTGCTCCTACCAAATACCATCCCTACTGGACCACCGGTTTAGAAGACGAAGATTTGTTTTAATAAAAAGAAATTCCCGGGCGGCCGTCGGACGTTTACAAAAGCTCACCTGAGCATATTATGTACATATGTCATTGCAAAGAAACAACCAAAACATATTTATGAAATGATGTCTTACATGAATATTCAAGAGGGAAAATCAATCTGCTAGAGTTTGGACACTTTACTCCGTGTCCTGTACAAAATGTATATGGTAAATACAGTAAAACCTCTCTATAACGGACACTAGATTGTGTTAATTAGTCGGTGTTTGTGTTTGTGGCAGGTGGCTGCTTAAAGCAAGGTGAAAGTAAAACAGAACGCTCCTATAGGAGCGTTCTGTTTTACTTTCATCTTGCTTTAAGCAGCCACCTGCCTTCAACACAAAATACTTGATGTAATTTAGTGGCCGTTATAGAGAAGTTTTACTGTACACACAAACATAATAAGCGGACAGATGACGGAGAAGTTAACCCCAAGTGTCACTCTGGTAAAACAGGCGACACAAAATGAACAACGTATGAATACAATTAATTCACAGTCATGCTATTTGTTTTTATTTGTCAAAAGTAAAACACACCTTCGCTGCAAACTTTGTCGTCCGCTTCAATTTTCATTTTTATTATGTTTTCTTCATTTTTGTTTCAAACACACGGTTTGGATTCTAATGAGAGGCCAGGTTATTCAATCCAAACTGTTTGCAGAGATGAATCACGGATGTGACATTGGCAGCGAAACAGCTTAAATAGAACCTTTCTTAATACGCTTGTTATACAAGACACATTTTGCAATAAAAAGTGTCAAATGCACAGAGCGCTAAACATAGTAGAATCCAATGGGGAACATGATTTACGCTCTGTAAAATAGTGCATCTACATACGGAAAATGGGCGGTTAATGTGTTTCAAGAATATAAACTGAACAAATCCAATGCATAATCCATTTTTCCGTTTATCATTATGTAAGAAATTATGACATCTTGAATGATTATTAGTTAAATCTGTATAGTGGCATATGTATACATGAATGTTTGGTATCGGTAGAAACAGTCGAGTCTGGTCTAATTGTGAGCTCATAAGCAAACAGAGAAGACCCTGATCAGACGTTGGTTTTTTTGAGAGAAAGGGTTTAACCCTTTCCCTTATATTGACGACTTTTGACGACTCTGTAGAAGTCACTTTGTGAAACCATTGTGATAAATAGAGCATTTGCTCCTATAGAAGCAAATGCTCTATTTATCAGAATGGTTTCAAAATACAAAATTCTAAAATGTTCCTTTTCTCTAGTTAATGATCCTTTTGGGTAGATTTATTCAAAGAGGTAGTATCTAAAAATAGCCTATAAGGTAATGGGTTAAGAAAACATCCCGAAACATCTACTCTGTGAACATTCTTGTGAGAAATAATCACCTAATACATACTAATCATGTGAGTTTTCACAATAACAGCATCAGCTAAATATAGTAATACAAAATTACACTTACCCATAAGCCAACTCCGAGCACGATACAGAAATACACAACTATGATAAGTATGTCAAGCCAGTGAGATATCCCTTTCTCCATCCTTGGTTGCTAAACTGGCTGTGTCTATTATAAGGTTACACTAAACAACTCAATCCAATGACAGCACGTCCTCTTGATTTACATTCAACGACCGTTTGAGATAAATCTATCGAGAATATTAAACACTCGAAGGTATTCGTTAATCATTAGTCAGACATCCTATCATTTAATCCAAGTATTTGTTCACAGGTAGTCAGACTTTTCTGTCTTTGCTCACGGGTAATCAGACTTTCTGTCTTTCAATCCAAGTATTCAGAACCAGTCCATGCTAAGCGTCAGGATGGGTTTAGCGATATATTATACAGGTAAACCACGCTATATTGAGACTTGTTGTTATTTTGTTGTTTACATAACAGCACAAAAGTACAGGGCCGGACAACACACTTTAGTAACTCGCCACATATTATGTACTGGGCTTTGGTCTAATGGATATGAACCTAGTCTTGCAAACAGGGGTTTTTGGGTTGGAATCTCAAGCTATGCAGTTTACTTTTTTTCTTTCTTTTTTTAAAAAAAAAATGATTTGCTATTTGTAATTTTCTTTTTAATTTTTATTCGTTTTCAATTATATGTTAATATTTTGTTAATAATTATTATATGTTATTATTAATATCTATTGTTTTGTACGGACAGTATTTTAATGAAAAAAATATTAGTCACTGGTAAGAATCGAACTCAAGACCGCCACATGCAAGTCCAGATACATATCCATTACACCAAGACAACTATGTTGAAAAAATTGCGGCTTGCTAAGGCTTTTAAAAATAAAGAAACGCTGTAGTCGCTTCGTTTTGTTGACATTAGAGTAGGTCATGTTTTGTTCCAAAATAAGTTGATCTATAAAAAAAATCTGTACATATATCTTGTCCTTTATCCCAACTCTTCTCCTTCTGAGCGCTACCTGAATATCAGGGATGTTTGGCCATAGTAGAAAGTATAGAATCGTATCTATATTATTCAATAAGCAAACTGAGCTGACCGTGATCAGACGGCTCCTATAGGAGCCGTCTGATCTGGGTCTACTCTGTTAGCAAAGGCATAGAAAGGCGCACTTATGGGATCAAGACATAACCCATGTCTTCCTGAGTGCGATCTGGATATCATTTGCATTACAACTTGGACGTCAGACTTTGTTCAAATGCTTGACTGAATCGGAATGTAAAACGTAGACAAAGTTTCTTCAGCAGTCCAAAGGTTAAATAGTCACGAGTCTAAACTGCATTGCACGTGTTAATGCACGGACGTTAGAGACAGTACAATTCTTTTAACCCTTTCCCTGTTGAATAATCAATAAAGAGACCATAGCTTTATTAGCTGATTTTTTATGAGATATGTACACACTAGTGTTTGGTATTGACAGAAACAATAGTCAGACCTACATTATTTCACAAGCAAAGACAGCGGACCCTGATCAGACGGCTTCTCTACTCTGTTTGCAAAGGCGTAGAAAGCGTAAGTATGAAGTATGAGGTTAAAGGAATAAAAAAATATTCCATTTAAGTTCTAGCAACCTTTAGCTTGTTAAAAGAGAATTCACAATTACCTTTCTATAGTCAAACAACTAGGTATGACGGGTCACGGGGCCGCCGAGTCCAGTTATAAGGGAAACCAGCATACCGGATATCCACGTGTCATTTTTAAAAGAAAAAAAACTAGTTATAGGTACAATCAATAAGCGAATTAGTTATCGGAAACGTAGCGTAGTGGATAAGTCAATAAGGAAGTATATGACCCCCTAAAAATGTTTAGGCTGATGCGAGGCTCTCACCCGCGCTTAATAAATAACAAGTCCGCCTTCATTTGTATCTAATATACTAAACTCTGCTAAAATGGCCCGAGAACATGTGGAATGCTGTTCTCCCTAAAAATGTAATCGGATGACCGTTGACACGTCAAACCTAGTTACTTGACTATGCCGTCGCTGTCAAAATCACAACACTAAAACACTGTTCTCTGTCTACAATAATGTCACAGTCTATAATCTATATCACGAGACAAACAATAATGTCACAGTCTATATCACGAGACAAACAATAATGTCACAGTCTATTTCACGAGACAAACAATAATGGCACAGTCTATATCACGAGACAAACAATAATGTCACAGTCTATATCACGAGACAAACAATAATGGCACAGTCTATATCACGAGACAAACAATAATGACACAGTCTATATCACGAGACAAACAATAATGGCACAGTCTATATCACGAGACAATGTCACATATCACGACACAAACAACAATGCTGTTCTGGGTGCAAATATAAAAGCAGTGACACAATGCGTGTTTCGTATAAACTTGATTCCATACAACTGCTGGGGTATTGTGGTTTTTGGCCTGGGTTGGCTTGCCAAGCCGAAGGCCATAGTAGTCATAACCATGTGCGGATCCAGGATTTCAGGTTAGGGGGCATAGAAATGTTTTTGGAGGGGGTGTGGGCGTAGATTTTTATATTTGATGACATAACTAAATAGTGTGTTTGTAATACATGTTGAAAAAGAGCGTAATTGGGTGAGGGATATAAAAAAACACCTCTGATTAAAGCATTGTTTTATTGATTTTAGTGCCCCCAACAGGAATACCTAAATAGGGTAACGTTGAGTAACGTATAAGTAAATATGCTGTATCTTTTGATCTAGTGCATAGTTTCTGTTAATTTGTTTGTAGAATTCATTCTGGGGAACATGATGATAAAAAAGAATTTATTGCTTTATGTTATTGTGTGTTTTTTGGTTGGAATACCGACCCTCGGTCGATTCAAAGACCTATGATAACATAGGTCTTTGGTCGATCGAGTCCTCGCATCCAAAAATAAAGATGTTGTATTTTTGTGTTCTAGTTCTTTATTTATATATGTACTATTTTTATGTAAATCAATTCTATTTGTTTTAGATCTCTACAACCAAATTATAATCTTGTTACATGTATTTTAATGTTATTGTTGTTGTCAATGGGTTGGGCGTGTAAATACAGTGAACCCTCGTTATACCGGCATTCGTTACAATGGCACCCTCGTTATACCGGCAGTATGCATTGAAACAAAATTACAGTTAATTCTTTGAAACAACCACTATATAAAAAGGTGCAATGCCAGTAACACAGGTGATCGTTTAATGCAGAACAGAAGAAGTGCAAAAAGCTCCCATAGTCCTCTAGTCCTTTATTATTATTTAGTCGTTAAAGTTACTCACCATAAATCTTAAGTTTTCCGTCCATACTGATGACACTGATAACGCTCTTAACCCTTCGCTTGCTATTCACGTCAATATACCTACCTGTAAATAGTGAAGACCCAGATGAGACAGCTCCTGCAGGAGCTGTCTCATAAGGGTCTGCACTATTTACAAGTTGATTGTGCAACCAGTGCACTCCACAGCAGTAATTGCACAGCGATATACTTGTACACAGTGAATATATATGTAATTATACAACAGGGCATTGGTAAAGAAGGAGAAATGTATTTTAAAATTCAGCAAGCGAAGGGTTAAAACTTCCCCTGTTGAATGTTTGAAGAATAGTTAGCATTAAACATATTGAAATGAAACATTCAATACAGACGCGCCGAGTCGTATTACATTTATAATATGCAAATAAAACTATTTGTGACATTGTATACGGGTATATTCTGTTCGCGTGGTGTATTATAGTAGCCTCATACTTATGTCATGATAAAATCATGTAATTAATAGTCAGCGTGTAAATACATTTTCAAAAACAGTTTTCCGAATACCTCAATGGCTGATATGAAGCAGATGGTTGTTTAATGCAGGGCAAAATAATACAGAAAGCCCAACATTTTACATCGTGAATGGCCGCTCAAAACTGGTGCTACTGTAATTGGAGACAAAACTGGATTCAAATAGACAGTGGTGTGACATATCGAACATGTCGGGTTAGTAAGGTTTGAATAAGAGCGCAAACATCTAAAAATCAGGTACGAATTACAGTGCTCCCTCTCTACAGCGACACCATTTGGGATACGAAGATTGTATGTGTTGTTCAGAGGGAGTTGTTATAGGGAGGGAAAATCAAACATAATTAGCTGGTTTGCAAATTCCCTGATAAGGTGTACTTCGAGAACAAAAACCGTTATGCCTCTATCAAACCCTATGTTGTGACCACTCTTTAGAATCGTCACAAAGTGACGATTCTAAAGAGTGGTCACAACATAGGGTTTGATGGAGGCATAAAGAAAATACGATGGAAAAAAGTTGTTTCTGGGGCCTTGTTGTTTCGGAAACAGTGACATGCGTTGTTGTAAGGAGGGAATCGTTATTGAGAGGGTCGTTGTAGGGAGGGAGCACTGTAGATGGCATTTGGTAAAAATGGAGTATTAAACAAGTGTTAATGCACTTTACACAGAGATGCAGATGCCTCACCGATATTATTAACCAAATATAAATAAATAAACAGATTTAAGATAAATGCGGGCGGATCGACAGACAGCCAGAATGTCAGACAGACAGACAGACAGACAGACAGATAATAGATAGATTATATCCCCCAAACGAAGAAGGGGGGGCATAATTATTGTGTTTGCTCCGTTTCTTGTTCTTATTATTATTCTTCCGATTCTTCTTCATCTGCCGTGAACTTGTGACACATTTCTCGGTAAGTAATTGTCAACCCTGATGAAATTTCACATGAACATTGCTGGTTACACGCAGGTGAGCTTCCCACTTTCGATTGTTTTTAAATCGCCATAGCAACCAAATAGTGGGCTCTGGTTGGTTGAAATTTAGACATTGTTTGGCGAAGTTACATTTTCGATTTTGCTGAAAATTTGTATCATGTGATCTTGCAGTACTTCAACTCGATTAGTAGGTGTTTCGAAAGTATTGATTGCCATGGTAACTGAATGAAGACTGATTGGTCGAAATTTAGATAGTTTTCGACAAATATAGATATTATTTGATTATGCTGAAAATTGGCACTCTGAAATGATTGGTAGGTCTTTCGAAAAAAATGTTTGTCATGGTAACTGAATGGTGGCTCTGATTGGTCGAAATTAAAGATCTTTTTCGACAAATTTAAATAGTGTTCGATTTTGCTGCCAATTGGTATGTCAGGATATTTTAGCGCTCTGAATTGATTGGTATGTCTTTTGAAATAATTAGTTTCCATGGTAACTGAATGGTTAGTTCTGATTTATCGGAATTGAGATATTGTTCGAATTTGCTAAACATTTAGGGATATTTGGGTACCCCAAACTCTATCAAGTTGTTTTTAAAGACATGATAATGGTGTGGTGTCCTCTGATTGGTACAAATTTGCATATTATTTGATTTTCGGAAAATTAGTCAGTAGAGACATATGGGTACCCCGATCTTAATGGCAGGTGTTTCAGAAGTGTTTATTGCCATGGTAACCCAGTGATGGCCTGTGATTGGTTGATATATATATATTTTTTACATCAATACTAGTTGTCAGTTTGGAGGACATTCTGCTATGGAGGACAATCAACGCCAAAAATGCATAATGCGTTGTGGCATTTCAGTTTGCTTCATGCTAAATGCATCATGCATTATGGCATTTCAGTTTGCTTCATGATAAATGCATCATGCATTGTTGTAATGAACAGTTTGCTTAACGATTATTGCATGTCAAGATCGGCTTCCTTCGTTCAGTGAAGTGTCTTCCTAGATCCTGCATTGTGCCTTATTACAAGAGCGTATTTGAAATTGCATGCGGGGTTGTGCTTTATCTAACAATTAAACTGTTTTCACCATCCGTCTTTCGTCATTATGCCTGGTGTTAACCTCCTTTCTGCTTGTTTGCAATACATTTGGTTCAGTCTATAATGACACATGACCCAATGCGGTAAACCCCTAGCAACTAGCATAAAGCCGAATGCCGAAGGCATTATGCACTTCAGACGAAACTTGGCAAAATAGGTGGTGCTGCATAGAAAAACAGATAATCAGACTACTGCAAGTACTGAGGATGGATTCAACGTAGATCGAATTAAATGTTTGGTTTTGTTTTTAAATGTAGTTTTGAGCGAAAAAAGAACATTATTGAGAAAGGGGGGTATTCTTTTTTAAAAAATGATGTTGCTTTTGGTGCAATTTTATTTTGTTGCTTTTTACGTCCGTCTGGTCAGGGTCTGTCCTGTTTGTTGATGATCTGTCATTATAGATATGATTCTATATAATTTGCCCTGGTAAAACTCATGTGTCCATGTGCTATTTTAACAATATAATTATTGATATTCACGATGTAATTATTTTTCACATGAATATTCATTGAGTAAAAGGTCAACTGTGTAGTACCCTGATCGCCGATGTGTGATAGACCACGTGTGGCTCATTTTAGGGACCGTCTGATCAGGCTCTGCTCTGGTTGCTAATGGAATTTCATATATATGTTTATTTACAATTTCTGAAATGATTGCAACGTTCCGTCTTCCATATTTTTTTTGTAATTATTTGCCTGTTCAATATTCATGTAAGAAATATTGAAGTCACTACTATATATCAGGTGATTTTTATGTCGCCTGCCGAGAGGTAGTGTGTCACAAGGGATCACTTTTCCGTCGTCTATCTGCATGTCTGTCTGTCTTTTTGTCCGCCCGTCTGCCTGTCATTCTGTCTGCCCGTCCGTCCTCCCACTCGTCCGTCCGTCTGCATGTTCGTCTACCTGTTTGTCTGTTGTGTTTCCTTTTTATTATTACACTTCTCCCAGCAGGTGAAACATGTGTTCATTTGAACACTCTTGTTTATAATGTGTAATGGCATTAGTATACCGTTTTTGTGTCACCTGTCGAGAGGCAGTGTGTCACATAAAGGTCACTTTTGCGTCGTCTGTATGACCGTCCGTCTGTCTGTCTGTCCGTCACAATGTCCGTCCCAGCAGATGACACATGTATTCCTTCGGATACACTTGTTATGGGTAATGATAGAAACCAGGTATTTAAGTTCGTAAGCAAACAACAGACCCTGATTAGACGGACATGAAAAAACAACGGAATAAATTTGCACCAAAAGATCAGCCTTTCAAAAAATAAAACCAAACACACACACCTTTTCCCCATAATCCTCTGTTTTAAATAAATGTGATGCCATCAGTTTAGAATTCTATTATTATTAAAAAAAGTAAAAAAAAAGTAATATACTTAACACATTTTCCTATAAACTTCTGCTTTAAATTAAATAAGATTCCATCAGTCAAAAGTTTCATTTACAATTAATTTAACACAGATACACGTGGCCTATCACACATCGCGGCGATTATGGTACTACACAGTTGACCCATTACTCATTGAATATTCATGTGAAAAATAATTACATCGTGAATATTAATTATATTGTTAAAAATAGCACATGGGCATAGGAATGTGTTATAATGGCAGACTGTGTTGAATCATATCTATAATGACAAATCATCAGCAAAGAGGGCAGACCCTGATCAGAGGGACATAAGAACAAAGAAATAAAATTGCACTAAAAGCAACATCATGTTTATGTTACCCCTATACACACCACCACCACCACTGCCACCATAGTCTTTTGTGATGCTATGAGTTTAATGAAAAAGTAGTAAAGTAAAGCAGGAAAAGCCATACACAAAACGCCACCATCACCAAAACACCGACAGAAAGCAATTTATGCAGCAATTTATGATCATTCACAAACACAAACATACAGGAGAAAGCCACACACAAGACGCAACCACCACCAACAAAGCGACAGACAGCATGTCACACACACACAAAACCAAACACACTCACGCACACGAGAAGAACACAGAAAACACCAACAAACACAAGCACAAAGACACAAGACAAACAAAAGTAAGGGTGACAAAGAGAGTACCGCATTATCACGGTCAGTAGTAAAATCACACTGGGGGTTTAAACCGGTTTACGGACGTACTAACCTCACACTTATCTCAAAGTCACCCTAGCTAAACAAACATTGTTAATTTAATTAGTTTTAATGAAATACACACGTAGTTGTTTATCAAATATAACATTTTAATGTATACTCAAAATAACAATACCTACACAAGTGACAATTTTCCGTTCATAATCTTGTTTTACCGTACAAGTGTTGACATAAGTAAATAACCCCCTCCCACCCCACACACTGTAATGTAATGGATCAGTAACCCTCCTATTTCTTTGTCTTCAGCATTTTTCGAAATCCTTCTATTTCTGTCTTCATCGTTTACCTTCTTTACCTATGTATTCGGCAAATCACTCCAATGTTTTAGTCCGTGACTTTTAATTGGCTGCTAGAGTATGACAAAAGCCTGGGTCGTACCACGCATCAAGCATCAAACACTAAGCGCTAAGCAAATAGCACAAAGAATACGCTTCAAAGAAGTTTAAACAATGAAACACATCATTTAATGTTTATAATAATCAATAAATAAGTTTAGAGAAGGTTGAATGTCGGATCGAGGAAGAAAATTCAAAGAAAGAAGAAAGCACATCATGACATGCAATAATCATTTAACATAATGCATTTAACATGAAGCAAATTGAAATGTCACAAAGCATGGTGCATTTTTTTGGCGTTGAACGTCCTCTATATTCTGTAACCGTGTCTGTTACAATTAGTTCTTGTTAATATTGAGGATGTCATTGTTTCTTACATGAAAATTCATGAATGAAAAAGTAGTAAGGTCAAGCAGGCAAAGCCACATACAAGACGCAACCTTCACCAAATCATATAGCATGTCACACACACGCACGCACGCACGCATGCATGCAGGCAGGCAGGCAGGCAGGCAGGTGGACACTACCTCTCAAAACCTACATTATGGACACTATGTGAAATAATAGACCTATCAGGGATTTGAATACATTATATTATATTAGCTGGTGCTAAATTTACCTAGAAATACTAAATGCCTTAATGCAGGCTTATATAGTAAAAATAGCGTAACCAGCGTTCTGGACACAATATTTACACTGTGGACACCGTGTGTGTACCTGTTCAGTATCAATATTCGGTGTGGACACTTCTAGTGTATATATCAATAACTAATAGTATTTGTGGACACCGTGTGTGTGCTTATGAGTTACTAACAGTTATTGTGGATACATATGGCTAAACAATTAGGGCGTGTCTACAATGTTTAGAGAGCTATACCTCCCTAAATTAGATTATATACAGCGAACCCTCATTATAACGGATGTGTTTGTTTCCAGACATTGTGCTGGTATAACGAGTTTGCCGTTAAAACGAGTTGAAATATGAAAGGAACCATACGGCCAGTTTTAAACAAGTACTAACAGGTGGACACTTAATGCAGAACACAAGAAGTGCAAAAAGCCCCTAAAGGGAACTTTTTGCATTTCTTGTGTTCTGCATTAAGCTGTCACCTGTCTGATTAACAGTGTACCTATTTTTTTAGTGGTTGTTTCAAAGACTTAATGGTAATTTTGTTTCAATGAATACTGTCGATATAATGTGGGTGCCATTGTAACGAATGCCGGTATAACGAGGGTTCACTGTATGTACATGTATTATGTCTTTTACAAATGAAACGATTGTTATCGTAACGAATCATTTCAGATGTGAACACAATCTACACTGTTCATGTTGCTCAAAATTCACATTTACAATCTCATATGTATTCCAAACATGCATGCTAAATTCAGTTCTTACGTCGTACTGGTTTTAGAGAAAAAAATGTTAAAATTTGTGTTTTGATAAACCAATAGGACCATTTTGACCCGGGTTCAAACAGTTGCACTTGGGTGTATAGTCCTACATCAGTACTAGACAAATGCAAAAGATGATATATGTCAGACTTGTAATAACTGACAAATAAAAGTATCAAACAGGTAACAAAACACCCGACAAAGTTCCAAATAGATGGCTATTTTCACCTAAACATCGACCCTTACGGACATACGAAATGACGATCAATCCGTCTCTATGTCTGTACACCTAACTAGCATAATATCGAGGTGATTATATTACTTTAAACATTACTACATATGATATAAGGAATATATAAACGCTTTCTAGGTATTTATACTCTAATTTCATAAGAAAATAGATCATTTTGACCCAAGTTTGAACCGGTAACCAGCCAGCTGACCGACCCTAGATCTGTGTTGCACATGGATGTGTATTCCTTCATTAAGACTATGTGCATACAAAAGTTGTTATTTGTCAGCATTATTACTGAGAAATAAACGTCTGAAGCGGGTAAACAACACCCCTCATAATACCCAAATAAAAGGTTATTTTTATAAAACAAAAAGACACCTACGGACACGTGGACAGACGGAAGGTTCGTCTGTACACCTACATATGATCAAAACATAGGTGCATATATCATTGAAAGAATTATGTGTATTATATAAGGAATGTATAGGCGAATTGTAGGCATTTATACCCGATTTTTATATATTTTTTTACGATTTTAACCCAGGTACGAACCTGGCGCAAGCAAGCGGACCGACATTGGACCCGACCGTGTTGCCTATGGCTGTAAAGACCTACATCAGTACTAGGTGTATTCAAAATATTATATCTGTCAGCCCTTTAATGGCTGAGAAATTAAAGGATGAAGTATGTAAAACAAACAAGCAAAACACGTTATGGCTGTACATGTACATGTATTTCTATGTAACAATAGGTAACTTTAACCCTTTTTCGAAACGGTTACACAAACGACTAAGGAATAAAATACATATTTCCAAAACGAGCAAGTCTCAAGCTACAAAATAAAAGTTGTTCGATATAGATATCTTTATGCATATCGATTATGTAACTAATTGAAATATAAAAAATCTACTGGCAAAAAGGGGGAAAAGGGTTATTTCTAACGACAATAGCCTATTTTCTGTGTTTTTAGGTAATCACTAGGCCGTATGCACGCACGAACACTGGTCAGTTGGATCTATTTGTTGTCATATGATGTCTAGCTACACGTTTATAGTAAAAAGAAATCTTAGTTGTAAATGGGTGAGAAATAATCGAGAAAAGGGTTGGGGAAAACGGGTATCGCACATGGGTCCTGGGTTTGAATCGGCACGACAGTCGAATCGGTCACTGCACTTCTTAAATAAGCCTAAGTTGTAGTACTTGGATGGATCTACACGTACTTATAAATCGTTTCACAGCCAATGTCGCATTTATAAATGCACCACGACAAATAATGCAGTTGCAAATCAGACGCCGCCTTTCCAAGTCGGCGTATGATCAGGGACTTCACTTTTTGTCTCAGTCTGATACCGCACACCAAACCGCCCTGTCACGTGCCGTCGTAAAACAAGTAAAAGTTCACCAAAACAGTAATGTGCTTGACCTTCATCTTCCTAATTTAAATATGCAACAAAATACAAATTCAGCAAAACATGTGTACAACAGTCATAGCCCATGTGCATGGCACACCCTCTCATTCAGATATACCCAATCTATGAAATATCATGATGGTTCTTTTTATACTTTTTATGCTCCCCCCCCCCCCCACCCCCGGATCAAATCTTGGGGGCATATTGTTTTTGCCTTGTTTGTCTGTTGGTCCGTTTGTCTGTTTGTCACCAACTTTAACATTGGCCATAACCTTTCAACCAGTACATATAGAGATTTGATATTTGGCATGCATGTGTATCTCATAGAGCTGCACAATTTGAGGGGTAACATATCAAGGTCAATGTCATCCTTCAATGTCAGAGGTTAATATAGGTCAAATCACCGACTTTAACATTTGCCATAACTTTTTAACCAGTAGATATAGAGACTTGATAGTTGGCATGCATATGTATCTCATGAAGCTGCACATTATGAGGGGTGACATGACAAGGTCAAGGTCATCCTTCAGGATCAAAGGTCAAATGGGCGGGGCATAGTGTTGTTGAACATCTTGTTGAATTATGCATCGGACAAAAACTAAGTATAAAAATATCAAATGGCAATAACTCCTCAATTAAGAAAATAATTATAGATATTGTGCACTGCATTTTTATTCATTGAGATCTATCTACCTATGACCTTTCACGTTGGTGTCGCTTAAACTTACAAAATTAAGTATGAAAAACATCTAGGCCAATATCCCTTCCACTATGCTTCTTGTGTACTGTACATCTTTTCACTGAGATCTATCTACCCAGAATGTTGCATGATGGTACATCTGATACTTTGTGAGTTATGACACAGTCAAAAATTAAGTATGAAAAACATAAAAGGTCAATAACCCCTCCATTAAAGCAAATAGAGTTATGGATCTGCGCTTTTCCATGTAAGGATCTATCTACCTTTGAAGTTTCATGCTTGTACCACATATACTTTGTGAGTTATGCTCCGGACAAAATAAGAATGAAAATATAAAACATCAAACTCCTCCGTTATGCAGAATAGAGTTATGGTTCTATACACAACACTTCTCCTCATTGTGATCTATCTACCTATGAAGTGTCATAATGGCACCTCTTATACTTCGTGAGTTATGCTCCGGACAAACTTTAAGCACAAAAGACATCAAAGGGGATTAGTAAACGAAATAGCACGTTAAAAGGGGCATAATTTTGTTAAATTTGTGCATGAGTTATTAAACTTGGAGAAGCGGGTCCCCACATAACACTAATAATATGTACTAGGTTTGGAGGTAGTACATAAATAGTATTTAGGAAAAGATCAAATGTCCCGGAAAAACGCAACGGACGGACTGAGTGACGGACGGACGGACAAGGTGATTCCTATGTAGAGCCCACCACAGGGGGTGTATAACTAAATCTAAAAGGACTGGAAGCCGGTTTTATGGCGGATGACAGTCAGGCGAACGACATAATACCAGAAATTCCTCTTATTGTAATTATGTTGATACATTAGCCCTTTTAACACTGTGGACCTGTTTTGGGATTGTTTTGCAACCAGTGCAGACCAAAATCAGCCAGCTGTTGTTGGAGCTGACTGATCAGATGCGCGCTGTCTCCTATCTGGCAATACATTATTTATGTATTTAACTAATAGGTGTTGGTTTATAAGAATAGGACTGTCCAAACATGAAACAATAACTTGGGGAGGGGGGGGGGGTAATCTTAAGCCATTCCAAGGTGGCGTCGGATCAAGCAAGGACTTCCCTTTTTGTAAGAATGTTGTGTTGTTCCTACATGACTCAAACATTTACATTATGGCAGGATGTAAGGACAAAATGTACGCGAAATATATTTGTTTTTAAATATTTAAATGTGTGGTGACTAAAACATCAACGCTCGGTAGCGAAAATGTTAAACGTTTAGTTTATGCAGGTTGCACTGTTTATCACACATGACGAACAACAGTGAATTGTACTTACATAACGAAATGAGCCATTTCATTGAAAACCTCTATCAATGCACTGCACATATTGTGTTTAAGACTACAGCTAAACCTACGTACTGCGCCGCGGTTGTATTTCCACGAATCCTGTGACAATCAGACTCATATCCAGACGTTGCATATGTTATTTATATAAAAAAATAATTATGAAGTGCACAAACATATTATATTTAACTGCATTAATGGTTCATCGCATTAAGACCTAGGTTATCTAAAGAGAAATATTACGGTAGCATAACAAATAAATGTGTTTAATTTCACTAATACAGACGATGCCAATAATTCATACTAAAACACATGCTGTATTTCGATGAAACAATTAATATTATTGATCAATGACCATAGAATTTAATCAAACAACGTAGAATGATGTTTCAGAATTTACAAATACAATCCATGAACTATTTACTAGTATACCCTGTTGTTGTGACATGACATTCCCAGAATAGTATCTTCTTTAACCCTTCGCTTGCTGTTCACGTCAATATACCTACCTGTAAATAGTGAAGACCCAGATGAGACAGCTCCTGCAGGAGCTGTCTCATCAGGGTCTGCACTATTTACAAGTTGATTGTGCAACCATTGCACTCCACAGCAGTGACTGCACAGTGAAATACTTGTACACTGCGAAGATATATGTAATTATACAACAGGGAATGGATAAAGAAGGAAAAATGTATTTAACATTCAGCAAAGAGAAGGGTTATGTGGTGTTTCCTGCATGACTCATTTTTGTACTTTTAAGATAACTGCATCGGAAATTCTTAAACTATCGTTAGTTCAAACATGGCTTAATATATAGTTAATATAGCAAATTAAACTTCTAATGATATTACCATGCATGGTATTTAGGTTCATGTACATACAGATACACTTTTCAAGGCGTGTTGATTCTAAGAGACCTGGTCGTAGACAAAACCATACTTGTGTATGTACAATAACATTTATTATTCAAGCAGTATATGTGCACTTGGCAAAATACTATTCCATTTGTATGTTAACTATTATAATACAAGCGTTTAGAAAGCATTTTATTACTTCAATGTGAGAGAAATGTAATCAAAAGGACAGTGCAATTATTCATTGTGTAGCGGTTAAGAAAATGGACAGCCGAATTGATAAATGTGCTGGTTATATAATAATAATTTGTTCCTGAAAACACATACTGGTTATCATAAATTATTATCAGTATAAACAAATCACTCCGCAAACCTTATAATTGCGTTAATTGTATGGACTTTCGTATAAATGTAAATGAAAGTAAAATGTAAAAACTACACTTCTCACATATTTTAAACTAATCGCATTAATGTTTTGTCAGGCGTTGGCAAATTAACTGTCTTAACTGAATCATTCTTACGCAACGAGGACAGGTTGACAAATGATCTCGACAAATCAAATGGTATTTATCCTTTAACTCACACGTTGTGTCCACAATGCCGTTATATGTTAGTACTGCGTATTTAAAAAATTATATGTAAAACATGAGGGAGTGGTCTATTTTTAGATGTTATATTGCTGTTTAAAATATTTTAATATCACAACTGCTTTATAATTCGTTTTCTGAATTCATGACACGCTGATCCCGTTTTATTCACTATCCGCAGAGTGTGTCCACAAAGACGTTATACATTGTATATAGTTCTACGTATTTAGGAATGGAAGTTAAGAATTCGGTCTGTTTTATAGTGTTATATTTATTTTGTAGTTGCTGTGTACAATAAAGACGTGGTCGAATTAATAATTTCGCTTATTTGAGTTGTTCTAATAATATTTTGTTTAAAAACGTATAGAATATAATAACCTTCATATTCTTTCTTTTTTGGCTTGTTGCTTCATAATTTTTAAACCGGTAGGAATTATCATTACTCATTTGATGGGAATCCTATTAAAATAACGGTATTAAGGATTGCCTCGTACAGTTTTTAATCAATCTGTGTTGGTAAATGAATGAATTACTACAATGTATTCCATCGACTGAAACTATTTTCAGATGGCCAAATGCAGCTAAAAAGTGTCCACAAGGACGGAAAAGGACACTGTGTTATTTGTGTATGTACAATAAAATTTATTATTCAAGCAGAAAATATGCACTTGGCAAAATAATATTCCATTTGTATGTTAACTATTATAATACAAGCGTTTTTAGAAAGCGTTTTTATTTCCAAGTGAGAGAAATGTAGGGCAGTGTAATAATTCATTGTGTAGAGTTTAAGAAAATGGACAGCAGAGTTGATGAATGTGCTGGTTATGTATTTTGTTTCGCATACTGGTTATCATAAATTTTGATCAGTATAAACAAATCAGTCCGCAAACCTTATAATTGCGTTGATAGTATGAATTTTTGTATAAATGTTCAGTTACATGTTTTTTAATATGAGAAAACGAAAGTTGGTTTAAATATAGAGAGAAAACGAAAGTAGGTTTAAATATAGAGACTGTTAGTATGTTTATTTCTACATTTTCTTTCCGATGTTTTAGAGACAGTGCTCATCCCACTTCGGCTTCCAAGAGACGCCTAAATGCATTGTTTGATATCGAGAGGCGCATGAACAAAGTTTTTGCTATAATTATAGCGAATATTTATAAAGAACTGTCATACTTTTTACCGCTGGAACAAAAAGTACAGCGCGATATATTTTAGAGTTTTATTGTTGTTTCTCAACAGAAAACGATCAAATAAAAAGCAAAACTGTTTAAATGGTATACTGAAGGGTGCAGTAAGCATATATTTTATTTCTAAAGGTAATGGCGTTCAGGGACTTTAAATGGTATTTATAGTTTAGCTCACACGTTGTGTTCGTTATATGTATTTAAAGAATTATACGTAAAACATGAGAGTGTAGTCTATTGAAGATGTAACAGTGTTGTTTAAAATATTTGGAATGTCACAGCTGCTTAATAATTCGTTTTCTGAATTCATGACTCGTTGATCCCGTTTTATTCACTATCCACATATTGTGTCCACAAAGACGTTATACATTGTATATAGGTCTACGTATTTTTAGGAATGGAAATTAAGATTGCAGGCTGTTTGAAAATGTTATATTACTGTTGTAGTTGGTGTGTACAAGAAAGAGGCGGTAGGAATAATAACTATCAATTTGATGGGAATACTATTAAAAATAATCGTACCTCCCTTCAGAATTTATTGTCTCATACAGTCTTTAATAAATCTGTACTTTGTTTGTAAAGGAACCAATTAATACAAGGTATCCCATCGACTGAAAAGTAGACTAACGGCGCGCTCTCAAAACATTTACAGATGGTCAAACTCAGCTAAAAAGTGTCCACAAGGACGAAAAAGGACACTGTGTTATTTGTGTATGTACAATGTACAATAAAATCTATTATTCAAGCAGTAAATGTGCACTTGGCAAAATAATATCCCATTTGTATGTTAACATGCTGGTTATCATAAATTCTGATCAGTATAAACAAATCAGTCCGCAAAGCTTATAATTGCGTTGATAGTATGAACTTTTGTATAAATGTGAATAAAAGTAAATATAAAAATTACACTCCTCACATATTTTAAATTAATCGAATTATTTGTCAGGCGTTTGCAAATTCACTCTCGGATTCTTTCTTATGCAATGAGGACTTGTTGACAATACTGTCGAAACGTTAAATGGTATTTATCGTTTATCTCACACGTTGTGTCCACAATACAGTTATTTGTTAGTACTACGTATTTAATGAATTATATGTAAAACATGAGAGTGTGGTCTATTTGTGAATTCTATAGTGTTGTTTAAAATATTTGGAAAGTCACAAGTGCTTTTTAATTCGTTTTGCTGAATTCATGACTCATTGGTCCCGTTTTATTCACTATCCACATATTGTGTCCACAAAAACGTTATACATTGTATATAGGTGTACGTATTTAGGAATGGAAATTAAGAATTCGGTCTGTTTGATGATGTCATATTAATGTTGTAGTTGTTATGTACAATAAAGACGCGGTTGAATTGGTAATTTCGCTTATGTGAGTTGTTTAATAATATTTTGTTTAAAACGTATAGAATATCATAACCTTCATATTGTTTCTTTTCTGGCTTGTTGCTTCATAATTGTTAAACTGGTAGGAATTATCATTACCCATATTTGATGGGAATCCTATTAAAATTACTGTATTAAGGATTGTCGCATACAGTTTTAATGAATCTGTACTTTGTTTGTAAAGGAATCAATTAATACAAGGTATTCCATCGACTGAAAAGTAGACAATCGGCGCGCTCTCAAACCATTTACAGATGGTCACATGCAGCTGAAAAGTGTCCACAAGGACGGAAAAGGACACTGTGTTATTTGTATACGTACAATGTACAATAAAATTTATTATTCAAGCAGAAAATATGCACTTGGCAAAATAATATTCCATTTGTATGTTAACTATTATAATACAAGCGTTTTTAGAAAGCGATTTTTACTTCCAAGTGAGAGAAATGTAATCACAAGGGCAGTGCAATTATTCATTGCGAAGCGTTTAAGAAAATTGATGAATGTGCTGGTTATATAATATTTTGTTTCACATACTGGTTATCATAAATTCTGATCAGTATAAACAAATCAGTCCGCAAAGCTTATAATTGCGTTGATAGTATGAACTTTTGTATAAATTTGAATAAAAGGCGTTTGCATATTAACTGTCGGATTCTCCAGGAATCATTCTTATGCAATGAGGACATGTTGACAATACTTTCGAAACGTTAAACGGTATTTATGGTTTAGCTCACATGTTGTGTCAACAATACCGTTATATGTTAGTACTGCGTATTTAAAGAATTATATGTAAAACATGAGAGTGTGGTCTATTTGTAAATTATATAGTGCTGTTTAAAATATTTGGAATGTCACAAGTGCTTTTTAATTGTTTTGCTGAATTAATGACTCATTGGTCCCGTTTTATTCACAATCCACAGATTGTGTCCACAAATACGTTATACATTGTATATAGGTCTACGTATTTAAGAATGGAATTTAACAATTCGGTCTGTTTGATGATGTTTTTAAGGGAAATTATGTTAATGTTGTAGTTGGTGTGTACAATAAAGACGCGGTTGAATTGATAATTCCATCGACTGAAAAGTAAACAAACGGCGCACTCTCAAACCATTTACAGATGGTCATATTTAGCTAAAAAGTGTCCACAAGGACGGAAAAGGACACTGTGTTATTTGTGTATGTACAATGTACAATAAATGTACAAGCAGTGAATGTGCACTTGGCAAAATAATATTCCATTTGTATGTTAACTATTATAATGCAAGCGTTTTAGAAAGCGTTTTTTACTTCAAAGTGAGAGAAATGTAATCACAAGGGCATTGCAATTATTCATTGCGAAGCGTTTAAAAAATTGACAGCCGAGCTGATGAATGTGCTGGTTATATAATATTTTGTTTCACATACTGGTTATCATAAATTCTGATCAGTATAAACAAATCAGTCCGCAAAGCTTATACTTGCGTTGATAGTATGAACTTTTCTATGAATTTAAATAAAAGTAAAATATAAAAATTACACTCCTCGCATATTTTAAACTAATCGAATTATTTGTCAGGCGTTTGCAAATTAACTGTCAGATTCTCCAGAATCATTCTTATGCAATGAGGACTTGTTGACAATACTTTCGAAACGTTTAGCTTACACGTTTTGTCCACAATGCAGTTAAATGTTAGTACTGCGTATTTAAAGAACTATATGAAAAATGTGAGAGTGCGGTCTATTTGTAAACGTTATAGTGTTGTTTAAAATATTTAGAATGTCACAACTGCTTTTTAATTCGTTTTCTGAATTCATGACTCGTTGGTCCCATTTTATTCACTATCCACAGATTGTGTCCACAATGACGTTATACATTGTATATAGGTCTACGTATTTAAGAATGGAAATTAAGATTCCAGTCTGTTTGATAATGTTATATTAATGTTGTAGTTGTGTACGCGGTTTTCTGGATTGTTGCTTCATAAGTCTTAAACCGGTAGGAATAATCAGTGTTCATTTGATTGGAATCCTATTAAAATAACCGTATTAAAGATTGTCATATAAGGTTTTTAATGAATCTGTACTTTGTTTGCAAAGGTATGAATTAATACAAGGGTTTCCATCGACTTAAAATGAGACGAAATGCGATATCTCAAAACATTGACAGATGTCAAATGCAGTTAAAAGTGTCCACAAGGACGGGCAAAGGACACTGTGTTATTTGTGTACGTATAAAGTGCTATAACATTATCAACGTTTTACCACATATATAAACTGTTATATGCAATACTAGTTCACATACATTTTCTTGTACTAGGGCAATCCTGTCATCAGACTCAGTAGCTTGCATCGCATAATCATTCCTTTGGGTTTCCTGTAAAGATATATTTAATAAATCTAGTTATAGTGTTTACTATTTGCCACATATTTAACATGGCACACTGATACAGGTGGTATGCGGTGGTCTAGTAGTAACGCGCTTGCCTATCAGTCTGGAGGTACGGGGTTCAAATCCCGGTCTCTCCCTGAAATTTCAGAGACGCCTTTCCGTGTCTCCCACGCGCACCTCCTCTCCACCCAGGGGTTAAAATGGGCACCTCTGAGGGTCACTCGCCGGTACTGCGGCTGCATGATTGCGCCATATGTTAGCAGTGCTCAATATTGTAGGCCAGTGACTCAATGACCAGGGGAGTAAATGTACAGTCGGCTGAGCGGTCATTTGGACTGAAAGCAGACTATAACTAGGTACTTTACTTTTTTCAGCGGCTAGCTGTCTATTTTTATTCTTGTTCTAGTTTTCCACCAATCAGAAACTATGTTACGTTGTAATTTGCATATGGCTTACTAGTATTTGACAGTAAACTGTATTTTTATTAGTTAATAAATTGACTGGCATACAGCCTTTTTATAATGCCTCTACACATGGTCAAACTATGTAAAATCCAGATATACAGTCTGCGAACGTGTCGAAATTCCTGGGGTCATATTAGATTGGGATTTAAATAATTTAGACAAACGAAATTGTTATGGTAGTGAAAATTTAACCATTGTTTTTAATAGTAACTGGTGGTAGATCTAATATAACTAGAAGTAATATACTTCAACAGTATGAAACAGTATGAGTATAATGTAGTAAGAAACAATATGTAGACAATAGTATAAACAGGATCAGTATTAATTATCTTCAAATACAGTTTTATAAATTTATTTGTCTGAATGTAGTAAAATATTTGTTTATTATCAAGGAAAACAGATCCATGAATTTGAAGTCTCGGGTGCTGGAGAAATTGCCTAGTGAAGAAATCGCCTACAATTACATATATAGTAAACCAATTGGAGATTTCGCCTAGAAAGCAATTATATAGTGGTTGTAGTTCGCACCTATGGTACAGGTAGTGATAACATGACAGAACTATAAAGAACGTTTGTAACAAGAATAAATTGTCCTGTTGTGTTGTTTTCCAGATCAAAATGACCCAGATGAGACGATCAGTGCAGCCCCGATCACCACCTGGTATTTGCAGCCCATTATTACAGGGGTTGATAATTATATACCGATTATTAGCAAAAAGTGAAAAGGTCATACGCACGGAACAAGTTATAATATGAGTCTTACTTCTTGTTAGATGATCTGGATCCAATAAATGTTCGAAAAGCAATATTAGTTAGTACAACAGTAATTAATAAATTTAATATTTTCGGCAAATAACTGATCCCCGATACGGTACTTTGTTGGAAATGGTTAATTCCACAGACAGAAGTTATACATATTTATACAGAAAGACAGAATAATAGCTGCAAAGGAACATCCATGTCAAGTGTTACAAACTTCCATCTGGTGATTTGGGTAGGATGTCTGACTTCAGACAGTGAACAGGTAGAATATAGTCCACATTTAGGCAATAGCTAAAACATTAGCTTATTATAATCTAGCAGATTGACAAATTCACGAATGATGATGAAATCAGTCCATTTTGTGCAGCAGATGGATTGATACAGCACAAATATACGAGCGTATAGCATATGCACGTCAGTAAAACGAGCTTGTAAGGCTATTTACCACCATCAGCATTTGGAACGGGATGAAAATACAATAAATACCGACACCAATCACAGGCGGGGCTTGTGAAATTAGACACGCGTGCTACAATGCAGCCTTCATTGTGCCAAACAATAAATGATTTGTGAAGTTTAAAATCCTGATCAGAACCACTGAAATCATTATGTCATTTATATCAAATCAATGTTCATATCCTATAAGTCTCTTTAAATATCAACAGAACAAATATATTTCATTAAAAGTACAAAAATGAGTCATGCAGGAAATACCACATACAGAACAAACACTCGCCCGAACAGCAACACAAGGAAACAGCAAATGTACATGGGTAGAAAAAACAACAAGAGACGCACAAAGACAAAACAAACATACAATAGGAGGAAGATGGAAGTACCGCCTTGGAACGGTCAGTGACAAAAGTCACATTAAGTCAACAGATACCAGTATTATGACGAGACCAAAGTGTTAAGTTGGATAATGAAAACATACATGCTTTATTAGTTTTGAATTATTGACCAACTAAACACATGCATACTTCAAAGGTCTACAACATGATAGTACCACGTCGCCTGGCAACATCTTGATTTTAGATGCAACGAAACGTGCAATGCATTGGTAATGTTATGTAAACATTCACAAATAGGATCTGCTCTGTTTGCTTATGGTGTAATATAGATCTAATTCTACAGCTTCTTCCTATGTCAACATGAGAGAGAGATACAGTATATTAGAGTAGTGGCATTAATAGTATTAATTACTTTCCCCAACCACAGCACCGGGGCTCTGGTTGTTGGCTCACTGTGATATAAAGCTACTTACTGAAGGCTATTGATACGGCTCTTTCACCTTGTGCTTTGGATCGTGGAAGTAGGTTTACTCAGGGAGCCAATAGTGCCTCCCATGCACCCCGACTTTTTTTCATGGGTACCAAAATGTTCAGAAAAGTGTCCTGAATCAGAATCGCAAATGTACTCAAACTTAATTTTTTTTAGGCTATGTGTATTTTAACCGTTTCCACGGCAACCCCCCAGTTTTCGTAATGATGACCCATACCTACAAATTCGCCCATATCACAGCCAGTTTTTGTCCTAAAACTATAAAACTGGTACCAAATGGAAGATAAGACATTGTGCTTTTATGTCCAATTGTTTTTTAAATTACCTTATTTGCATACTCATAAATATTAATGAGAACATTTAAAAAAAATAGTAAAAAAAGTATAGAAATAACGTAAACCTTTCATTTTTTTTATCCTACAAATATCAGAAAATAACTTTAAATGCAGTTTAACATGGTGACAAAAAACCCAGGAAACAAAATATCCAATTTAAGGACCAAAGCATTAAGTTTAAGTACCGTTTTCATCGTTTCCATGGCAACACCAGTTTTCTTAATGATTGCCCGTACCTGCAAAATCGTCCATATCACAGCCAGTTTTTGTCACAAACCTATAAAACTGGTACTAAATTGGAGATACGACATTGTGCTTTTATTTCCAGCTTGTTTTTTAAAATTACCTTATTTGCATACTCATGAATATTAATGAGAACATTAAAAATAGTAAAAACAATATAGAAATAACGTAAATAATGTAAACTATTCACTTTTTATCCTACAAATATCAGAAAACAACTTTAAATGCAGTTTAACAAAATCCTCAGAAAACAAAATATCCAATTTGAGGACCAAATTTTTGACTCTACGTACTTTTTAACTGTTTCCATAGAAACCATTCATGTCACTCTGTTCACACATAATTTGTTAGTCGACACCTACCTGCAAACTCTTCCATTTCACAGAAAGTTTTTGTGCTTACTGTATAAAACTGGTACCGAATTAAAGCTAAGACATTGTGCTTTTGTTTAAAATCTATACTTAGGAATTACCTTATTTGCATACAAATGAATATTAATGAGAATAATTAAAAAATAGCAAAAAAATACAGAAATAACGTAAAAATCTCAATGTTTATCCTACCGAAATAAAACAAAACAACTTCAAATGTAGTTTAAATTGATGACAAATTACTCAGAAAGCAAAGTATTTAAATTGATACCCAAACAATGAACTGTAAGTAACATTGTAACGGTTTCCATGGTAACCGATCCTTTCACAAATATTTGGAAATTTGACATCTACCCGTTAGCATATGCAAAGTTTAATGTGAATCGGTAAATAAATGTAGAAGTAGTTCGCGTCACAATATTTATGATTTGTGCCACGGACAGACAGACAGACAAACAGACAGACAGACCAACCAACCAACCAACACACTGACTCCTATATACCCCTCTAAAACTTTGTTTACGGGGGTATAATAAAAAAGAATCGGTTAAACTCTTCGAAATATGCGCCACAAGCTGTTTCCGGTAAACAAACGTCGAATCAATTTGTTGCTCTTGGGACAACTGACATAAGAAATATTTCACGATCATCTATACATCTACACTTTATTATGAATGCATATCCAAAGTTTGATGGAAGTCGGTAAATAAATGTAGATGTAGTTCGCGTCACAATATTTAAGAATTGTTCCACGGACAGACAGACAGACAGGCAGACAGACCAACCAGACAACACACGGACTCCTATACACCCCCTCTAAAACTTCGTTTACGGCGTATAATAAAAGAGAACTGGTTAAACTAGTCGAAATATACTAAATGTTATAATTTTAGTAGCAATCGAATACGTACAGTATTTGTATAATTGTTGTTTGACTGTGCAAATACTCGGATCCAGGTGATCGAGCGATTTCTCGGTCTCTCATCCAGACCTAAGTTGTATATACCACGGTAGCGATTAGCAGAAGAAGTGTTCAACTGTTCATAGAGCTGGCTAAGAAACTTTTAGTATCATATAACATAAAAAACCCATGTCATATCCTTTGAAACGTCTACAATAGTTATAAGTCGTTTTTCATCAATATTTATCACTCACTGCCAGACTCGGAAGTGCATGAACGTCAAGCCGATGTGACCTGATCAGACACAGATTTGTTTCCACGTAGTTTAGAAATACAATGTTTGAGTGCACAAGTCTGCATTTCAGTCGTGCAAAGGATAGAAACCATTCAAGGTAAATTACAATATTTTTCTTTTACCAACATTTATCTAGAATTAAAAATGAACACTAAAAATATTTTATTTCTATTCATTTTCTTCTGAAGGATAAAACAAGAGTTGTCAAAGGGCAGCACGCTTGACTATTATAACATTATAAACCGAGATCAATGTGCCACTTTGATGATCAGAATAGCTCAGATATGTTGTTGAATAGTCAATATCATAATAGTAATGAAGACTGATTGATAGCTTGATAAATAGATACATCTGCAACACTGCAAGAATGGTTTTGTGCTCTTCCGCTTCACCATTGAAGACAAAACACTGCAATGCCAGTAATATATACTTAAAAATACATAAGCAACTCATTGCGGATCTTTATTTATTGATAATCGCAAACCAAGTACTTTTTTTTTTTAAAAATGAAGGGCCGCTGATAGCATCTATGGTGTTAATAAATTCTGAAAGGAGGTGACCCTTATTTCAAGTACATATCTCTTTCTAGTTCTTTAATGCATGTATTAGGTTGGCTGCAACGTGTACACAGAATTAATTAATGCATTTCAGTACACGAGTCATTAATTCCTGTTTCACTACACAGCAGGTAATACATGTACATTACTGTAACTGAAATAGATTTACTTCCGTAGCCTTTCTCTCTAAATCTATAGTTTCTGAATAGGTTTTCTGTATCTTCAAAACGTTGATTGAGAAATCATCTAGTATAAAACATACATTGTATGGTCAGTGAGTAAATAGGCTCCGCCCATAACAGGAGTCCAGCGTATCACGATACAGTGAATTGTTCCAGCCCTATCATGAATGTCTGTAGAATGCGGTATGCGTGTACATGTTAGTTGCTAATAGTACGCGAGAGTAAATAAACGTAAGTAACTTATTAGTCTATATCCCATTAGGGTCTGTTATAAATACCATGAGTAAATGGCAATTATCTCAATCAGCTGCACGTTCTAATCATTCTGAGTCTCCACTGTTTTTGCACGGTTAAAAACTGATGGATGCCAATAGAGCAAACCCTGAGAAGTTTTAGGACTCGTCGGGGTCAAACCCTGAGAAGTTTTAGGACTCGTCGGGGTCTACACCATCACCGTCTACTATACCAAGGTGTCCCGTTTCTCACTGAACGATATTAAATGTATTACGTTTTCGACACGGAGAGATTTACAGTATCATGTAAATATTTATTGTTAATAGATATGCCAGAGAGGCACTTCTTTCAATAACCGTTTCAGTATACTGAAACAATTTGGGTCCAGGTCAGATTGAGGGAATAGTGTAACAAACACACCTTCTCTCAGTTACCAAACGCGTTTATCTTTATTTACATAAGTCCAAT
Organism: Azorinus chamasolen; assembly: GCA_963576725.1. NCBI lineage: Eukaryota > Metazoa > Mollusca > Bivalvia > Cardiida > Solecurtidae > Azorinus > Azorinus chamasolen. The sequence continues at coordinate 90,302,306 of OY755241.1, forward strand.
GGATCGTCTCCGGCACACCAGGACAGTAACAAATAACAACATCCCAGGATTTCGCCACAAAGAGCTTACTGATTGATACTGATGTATGCCCTATAGGACTGCGTCGTTTTAATGTCCAAGAAACCCTGACTCAATATAACGGATTGTGCCGTTGTTGTCTACCACCACCTGTGTATGCAAGCAGTGACTATTTTAGAAACTAAAGAAACATATCTATCAAATTCCATTAGCAAACAGAGCAGACCCTGATCAGACGGCTCCTATATAGGAGACGTCTGCTCTGGATCTACTCTGTTTTCAGAAGCGCGAAGACACGTTTATATGAAAGAAAGGGTTACACCGCTGCAACTTCATCTTGTGTTCAATGACTTCAATAGTTCCATAAATCGAACCTTTTTTGCGGTCCGCAACGGATCGGCTTTTAGAGGTTTCACTGTATGCACCATGCCGCACACTTGTAGAATATTAAGGCCAAGGCATAAAAACTTGGTGTTCTACTTTACATTACAGATACTGTTTTATTTTTCAGGAACAATTCTTGCACGAAAAAAGAAGACGGTGAAATTCACCGAAATAGAAATAATTTCTATGTTGCGGGCATATATGGCCCATCCAACATCCTGGGTTGATGTCAACGCAGATTTAAAGGAAAATGCCGAGCTCCTTCCAGCAACAACGCGCCAGTTCAACAATACCGCAACTAACAAACAATTGAGGGACAGATTATTATGGAACGCCGTAGCTGTCTCCTGTTGTCACATTCCTTCTTATCTTGTTCAAATTCAGGCTTGTCATGTCTAAAAACCGTGTCATTATGTCGAAACACTCTGTGAACTTGTTTACAGAATGTCTTAGTATGTGCAACACCTATGTTATTATGTAGCAAAGAAGTATCGTCTTGTTAAAGAGCATTGTGAACTTGTCTGTATAATATGTTATCATGTTAAGTAGCAATGTGAACTTGTCGATATAATATGTGATCATGTTGAATGTACGTGTTGTCTTGTCCATATGTAGTGTTGACTTGTCCAATTTATGTCTTATTATGTTAAAAGGCTATGTTATTATGTTACAAAAATTGGACATGTCAACACTACATATTGACAAAACAACACGTGCGTTGAACATGATAACATATTATATAGACAAGTTCACATTGCTCTTTCACAAGATGAAACTACTTTGTTACATAATAACATAGCATTTTAACATAATAAGACCTAAGTTGGACAAGTCAACACTATATATTAACAAGACAACACATGCTTTTAACATGATAACAGATTATGTAGACAAGTTCACATTGTTCTCTAACAAGACGAAACTACTTTGTAACATAATAACATAGCAGTTTAACATAATAAGACCTAAAACGGACAAGTCAACATTACATATTGACAAGACAACACGTGGGTTTAACATGATAACATATTATATAGACAAGTTAACATGCCTCTTTAACAAGATGAAACTACGTTTTGACATAATGACATAGCAGTTTAACATAATTAGACATACATTCGACAAGTCAACACTACATATTGACAAGACAACATTGGCGTTTAACATGATAACATATCGTATAGACAAGATCACATTGCTCTTTAACAAGATGAAACTACTTTTTGACATAATAACATAGCAGTTTAACATAATTAGACATACATTGGACAAGTCAACACTACATATTGACAAGACAACATGGGCGTTTAACATGATAACATATCGTATAGACAAGATCACATTGTTCTTTAACAAGATGACACTACTTTTTAACATAATAACATAGCCGCTTCACAAGATGACACTACTTTTTAACATAATAACATAGCCGTTTAACATGATAAGACACAGTTTGGACAAGTCAGCACTATATATTGACAAAATAGCACGTGCACTTAACATGATAACATGTCGTATAGACAAGCTCACATTGCTCCTTGACAGGATGAAACTGATTTGTAACATAATAGCATAGGCCACAGACATAGTAAGCCACTGATTAAACAAGTTAACACGACAGGTAGACAAAATAACACAAAAGTGCGACATAATAGCACATTTTTCAGCATAATAGGAAGCCGTATGGACAAGACAACACACTATTTTGACAAACATGCTCTAGACAAGATAACTTCACTTTTTAACATAATAACAATATATTTTAACATAGCAAGGCGTTGTTTGGACAAGTCAACACCACATATTGACAAAACAACACATGCATTTACCATGATAACATATCATATAGACAAGTTCACATTGTTCTTTAACAAGATGAACCTACTTTGTAACATAACAACATAGCCGTCGTCCATAACAACACAATTCACGGGCAAGTTAACACAGCGCTTTGACATAATTATACGGCGTTTCGAGATGACAGCATTGAAACAGACAAGTTTACACAGTACTTCGACATAATAACATGACGTTTAGACATGATAACACTGAATTTTAACAAGACAAGAAGAAATTCGACAACAGGAGACAGCTACGGCGTTCCATAGATTATCAACTAAGTTGATCTCCCTTATCGCGAAGGATCTGAATAATGTGCAGAATGTACAAATAAGGTATAAACCGTGTTTCAAATAATGCTTTGTGTATCATTGTAAATACTCATGGATTTTTCGTATTTTCTAAAATTCTGTGAACATAATTATCAAGCATACTACAAATTATTTTTATATAATGATTATACTGATTAGTGTTACATGGTGAAAAGGTTGTGATTCGTCTGGGACTCGAACCTAAGGCCTTTGGCTTACCATGCCATGACTCTACCGACTGAGCTCCAAAGCCACACAACCTAAGCCTATCAACTATTTCAGACCGGCCGTTTAGCTCAGTGGTAGAGCGTCAGCCTGCGGTACGGAAGGTCGTTGGTTCGGTCCCCGGCCGCGACAGACCAAAAGTCGTTAAAAGTTGGTAATAGTAGCTCCTGTGTCTACGCTCGACATTAAAAGGGAGCTCTACGATTGGTCGACCCGGTGTCAAGATAATGTGACTGGGTAGGGTGCCCTAGCCATGTGCCCGCGGCATGGGCATTCCATAGAGGCAGCACTATAAATTGCCTCAAGCGGGTGCCGTCTGCAAATAACTGTAATACTGTTGGTCGAACGTAAAACCCAACTCACTCACTCACTTAACTATTTCACCACAATCACTACCCGGCTACACACACACCCTCTACACAAGAATTCGTCTTACTCAAAGAACACTCCACGAGTTTCTTATCATTACAAATTATCTTCATACAATCTTCATATTATCTGCATATAAATCACCCTGTGGGTTATTTACGTTGGGCGCCAAATGTACCATGGGACTCGAACCCAGTGCCTTTGGCTTACCATGCCAACACTCTACCGACTGAGTTCCAAGACACACGGTCTAAGCCTATCAACTATTTCACCGAAATCTTTGTTTTCAGTTTAATGTATTCTGAAAAGTAAAACTATGATAATTATACTATACTGTTTACTTTTTTCTTTAAAACACACAAGAGGTACCAAATATTTAACTTCTATTGGCCTTAATTCGATTAATAGCCCTTTGAGAAAACCATCAACTTTGCTCGCTAGTCCACTGTCCAACTTCACATCGGACTCCGTGTGTACATCTTTAAGGCGGAGTGTGACACAGGAAGGTGACATGTCCATAATAACCGAACAGATGCAAGAAGAGTCCAATCACTTGTCTTAGTTCTGGAATGAAGTAGGAGCGACACCATTCTGTCAACCCTTTCCTCATTAATATTCATGTAAGAAATAATGACATTATGAATAGTTACATGCTGAGTTTTTACAATGACATAAGTGCAAGAATTACATTTATATTTAGCCCTTCGCTTGCTATTCACGTCAATATACCTACCTGTAAATAGTGAAGACCCAGATGAGACAGCTCCTGCAGGAGCTGTCTCATCAGGGTCTGCACTATTTACAAGTTGATTGTGCAACCAGTGCACTCCACAGCAGTGATTGCACAGCGAAATACCTGTACACAGTGAAGATGTATGTAATTATACAACAGGGCATGGGCAAAGAAGGAGAAATGTATTTTAAAACTCAGCAAGCGAAGGATTAAGCAGACAGAACAAACCCAGATGGCTCCTACAGGAGCCAGGAGCCATCATATCTTGGTTTAATCGTTTTGAATAGGCATGAAAAAGTGTTTATTTGAAGTAAATATATTCTGAAAGTGGGAGATCCTTCGAAAGCAGAAGTGGCCATGCAAAAAAAGAGACAATTGCAGACTGGGTTTTATTGAGTCTGTTCGCGAGTAGTAATTGAAAGTGCAACACTACTTACACCCCCTAGCATCGGCTTAAGCAATATTCATTTTTCAAAACTAATAATATCAAAACTAATGATCCCGAAGGACCAGAAAATATAACAACACTAAGAATGAAGTACGGGGACACTTTTAACGGCTGCCACCCAAGCACTTAACACCTGCTGTTGGTTGTGAAGTACATATACATGTATTCTGAAAGTGGGAGATAGTTCGAAAGCAGAAGTGGCAATGCAAAAAGAGAAAATGGCAGACTCGGTTTTATGGAGTAAAGTGAAATACTTTACTCCATAAATACGATTTTTTTACACAGATCACTTTTACACTGATCAGGGCCTGCTGTTTCCATTTGAATAATATATATTTTATTTTGAAGTTTCTCTCACTTCCAAACAAATTCATTTTTAGCTCGTCTGTTTTCGAAGAAAAAGTCGAGCTACTGTGATCACTGGGTCGTAGGCGTTGTCGTAGGCGTTGGCATTGTAGTCGGCGTGCAAAAACTTTATTATAGCTGATTAAAGAGAATTGTATGCAGTGGACAAGCACCAAATCAGACGAGCGTTTGCGCCGCACGCGGCTCTTGTTAGCTCACCAGAGTATGCTAAGGTAAGTGGCTGTGATTGTCTGGCCCCGGCTGTTTCCTGTAAAAGCTTCTGATCAGGGCCTGTTCTGTGTGCTTATGAAAATTCAGTTACTGTCACTATAATTCTAAAGAAGTGGGGTCTACAATATAATTAACACATGGCTGTCGGGTGGTAGAGGATATTGTCAACCCGAGAATTGGTGTATTTACCCCCGAGGCGCAGGAGTAAATATGTCAGTTATACCTTACGACTTTAGAAGTACAATATTAGTTAATTCGCCTGGAAGCTCATTCTGAGGGTGCTATATCCTGATATATTCACCTGGAAGCTCATAGTGAAGGTTATATATCATAATATGTCTATGGGAGTTTTGCATTGAAGGATATATTGAGGTATAATAAATTGGAATCGCGCATGTTTGTGTGTCCGTCATTCCTTCCGTACTTCCTTCCGTCCGCCTGTCCGTCCGGATTTTTGTCCGGAGCATTACTCCTAACGTATTATAGGCACAACTGTTAAACTTCATATATGGAAAGAGGGTGATGGGAGGATTTGCAGTCAAGAAGGGTTGTTGAATTCATTATTGAGGATGTGTAGTCAATAAGGTTGTAACTCTAAATTCATTCGTAAACAAAACAAAAATAAATGAATTAAAAACACTGTTGTTTGAAATGATCAATAAAACAGTCTTTAGATGAGTTACTAAATCGTCCAGCCATCTATAATAACACGAACGCCGATGAAATACAATACACACCACTTCGGATACCTTCGGGTAGACATAATATATTGGGTGCGTTTAGGGGAATTAGCGTGTTTAGTGATTAAACATGCCAAAATGGATTTATATAAATTATCCAAACCGTAAAACTTTGCAGTATAATAAATTCGTTATACAGTCCTTTCCCAGGGTAAATGACGATTTATTCCCGGCTGGTAAAATCATTTAACCCTCGCCTAACGGCTCGGGCAACATGATTTTCCTCAGCCGGGAATAAATCGTCATGTACCCTGGGAAAGAACTGTATAACTAATAATATGGATAGAGGGTGATGAGGGGATGTGCAGTCAACAAGGACCTTAACTCTAAATTCATTTTGAGGGATTTATTCCCCTTTGTTACTTTTCATAAGCAATATTTTGTCCAGAGCATAACTTCTCAAGTATTGTATGCACAAATGTGGAACTTTATATATGGATAGAGGGTGATGAGATGATTTACGGTCAACCAGGGCTGTAACTCTAAATTGATTTTGAGAGAGTTATTTCCCTTTGTTACTTTTCATAAGCAATTTTGTAAGGTGTATAACTTCTAACACGTCGTTGGTAGAATTGTGAAACTTTAAACATTTATAGAGGTTGAGACAGAAAGGGCAGTCATGGGAGTCATACCAAGAACTACAGAGTTACTGCCCCTGACTTACTCGTCTTAAAACCCCGTGAATCAAACTACTTCTACATTTCCCCATCAATGAAGCTCAAATGCTGCATTTGCATTTATAATGAACTTTATAAATGTTGATCACATTAATTGCATTTGAGTCATTCCAAGAATTAGAGTTATTGTCCTTGATTGAACCCTGAAAATATTGTGACGCAGAGTACTACTTCTACATTTCTTCACCAATGAATCTCACATTTTGTATATGCATTTGTAATGATGTGTAGATGTTTGTGACATAATTTTCATGCGAGTCACTCCCTGATTGGACTTTAAAATGTTCTTTTCACAAGTATAGATGAAAGGAATATTGAGCTGTTGCCTCTTGTATTGAAGTAAAAATAAGTACCTAGTTATAGTCTCCTTTCAGTCCGAATGACCGCTCAACTGATTGTACATTTACTCCCCTAGTCATTGAGTCATTCGCCTACAATATTGAGCACTACTAACATATAGCGCAATCATGCAGCTGCAGTACCGGCTAGTGGCCCTCACGGGTACCCATTTAACCCCTGTGTGGAGAGGAGGTGCAGGTGGGAGACACTGAAAAGCGTCTCTGAAATTTCCGGGAGGGACCGGGATTTGAACCCCGGACCTCCGGACTGATAGTCAAGCGCGTTACCACTAGATCACCGTACACGACAAAGTCATTGGATCTTGTGACAAGGTGGTGGGTGGGGGTATAAACGCCTTTGGTTATAGCTATAGGGGTAAAAAATTAATACCCCAAGCCATGTTACATGCATATAATATGGAGACATGAAATATTTGCATCGATATGTATGTGAAATTGTCTCTGTTCAACTCTTTTCCTCATCTAACGCTTTTTCACACCTTTACAGAGTAGACCCAGATCAGAGGGCTCCTATAGGAGCTGTCTGATCAGGGTCTGCTCTGTTTGCTTATGGAATTATATAGATCTGGTCCTACAGTTTATGTTACATTGTAAACATTATGTTAACCCGTTTTGCCATGAATATTCTCATGAATATTACTTGGGTGATTTTTATACATGTATAATAGCTTAAATTTATGAATGCAGGAATATTTGGCCATTGCAGAAACTGCACTCATATCTTTATTGTTTCATAAGTAAAACAGGACAGACCCTTGTCGGGTGGTTTCTTCAGGAACAGTCTGATCTGGGTCTACACTGTTTGCAAAGACATATTTGACCAATATATGTTCATTTATCAATTGTTTGTCAGAAGTGCATAGTCCCTATTTACATAACAAGCAGTTCCTTTGTTTTTTTTATTGAAAAGGGATAATGCCCTTCTAGTTAAATACAAAATAGTATTTATTTGGTTCGCGTTTAACTTTTGTACTGTTTGAAATAGACCGGGATTTGAACCCCGGACCTCCAGACTGATAGTCAAGCGCGTTACCACTAGACCACCGCCACCTACAAAAGTAAAGTACCTAGTTATAGTCTTCTTTCTGTCCGAATGACCGCTCAGCCGACTGTACATTTACTCCCCTGGTCATTGACCTACAATATTGAGCACTGCTAACATATGGCGCAATCATGCAGCCGCAGTACCGGCGAGTGACCCTCACAGGTACCCATTTTAACCCCTGGGTGGAGAGTATGTGCGGGTGGGAGACACGGAAAAGCGTCTCTGAAATTTCCGGGTGGGACCGGGATTTGAACCCCGGACCTCCGGACTGATAGTCAAGCACGTTACCACTAGACCACCGCCACCTACCGCCACCTGAGTAGTCATAAAGAGACAAGGCAAAAGTCACGAGATCAGGGAGAAGTCATACAGAGACAAGGGAGAAGTCATACAGAGACAAGGGAGAAGTCGGGCAGACAGAAGTCGTAAAGAGAAAAGGTAGAAGTCATTTATAAAGAAGAAAATATTCCAAAATAGGGAATTAATATAATACATAAATACTTGAACTGCTCTGATCTAATATGTCGACCACTAAGGGCCTTTCTTTGAAAAAGGTCCTTCGTGGTCGAAATATTAGATCAGAGCAGTTCAAGTATTTATGCATTTATAAAGAGACAACGCAGAAGTCATAAAGAGAACAGGGAAGTCATAAAGAGAACAGGGAAGTCGTAAAGAGAACAGGGAAGTCGTAAAGAGACACCAGTCAAAGTGGTAAAATGGTTTATTGTTAGAATATCATCAAGTAACTGAAATTATGTCAACTTGGCAATATAAATAAGATGAGACACCTCGTATCAAGAGAGTAAATTGTCACTTTAACCCTTACTGTGTGCGACATAAGTAACTAATGTCCTTTGCAAACTGTGTAGACCCATATGAGAGGGCTCCTAGAGAAACCCTCTCTTCAGGGTCTGCATTGTTTGTCATGTTACAATTTTCATTAGACAAGATTGTTCAGAGGAACACATGTGTCACCTGCTCGCAAATAACACAAAAAGTGTTAATATGCCGGAGTGCAAAAATCAGAAAAAGGGGAATAACTCAAAAAGTATAGCATGCAGAGTGGTGGACCTTAGTCACATCAATGGTCCTCAATGAGAGGAAGACACATGTGAAATTTGAAAGCTCTATAAAGATTAGTTTAGAAATGACAACCAAAAAAAAAGAAAGTGTGACAGACAGACAGGCGGACGGACAGATGACGGATAAGTGATCCCTAAGTGACACACTGCCTCTCGGCAGGTGACACAAAAATCCCCTAATATTGACTATAAGGTAAACCTTTTTGAATTTTGGAATAGTCCATTTGAAAAGTCAGCATAGTAAGGGTTAATATCTTAATGCTAAACTGTTGTATCTTAGCTCTATGGGCATATGTGTGATTTGTATTAAATCTTGCCCCACTGTGAAAAATATCTCCTGAAATTTGAATCTGGTGCAATTTGGACTACTATTTCCGATTTAACCAAACTTTTACTGATATTTCATCTATCAAACTGTTATTTGAACATTCTGAATACGTTTCCTAACCCTTTTAATGCGTAACCAGTATACAGGGTTTTGCAAACGGTGTAGATCCAAATCAGAGGGCTCATGGAGGGTCAATTTCAAAATCATCTAAATAAGTTTTACTGTTAACCCTTCGCTTGCTATTCACGTCAATATACCTACCTGTAAATAGTGAAGACCCAAATGAGACAGCTCCTGCATGAGCTGTCTCATCAGGGTCTGCACTATTTACAAGTTGATTGTGCAACCAGTGCACTCCACATCAGTGATTGCACAGCGAAATACGTGTACACAGTGAAGAAACATGTAAATGTAATTATACAACAGGGCATGGGTAAAGAAGGAGAAATGTGTTTTGAAATTCAGCAAGAGAAGGGTTAACAGTAGACACATCCCTATTGTTCAACAGGTAATCACCACTAGTATGTTTACTTGCATAAAGTTTGTTGTCTACATAGCTGTTCCAAGAGACTTGCCAAGTATAGAGACTGTTAACACATTATCCCCTAGTGATGCATTTTTGCGCCCCTATAAAATTCACATTATGAAACCATTGTGATAAACAGAGCATTTGCTCCTATAGGAGCAAATGCTCTATTTATCACAATGGTTTCAAACTACACAATTCTAAAAGTTTCCTTTTCTCTAGTTAATGCTCCTTTTCGGTAGATTAATTAAAAAAGGTTGGGTCTAAAAATAGCCTAGGACAGAATGAGTTAAAATCAGTATAACAAGAGCTGTCCGCAGACAGCGCGCTCCACTTTCTTTAGTGCTGGATAGTGTAGTGGAAGTCTAAGTCAGAAAGGGCAGATAACTATAGCAAAATTAATTTTAGGGTTACCGGCCCTTGTGGAATGGGTCCCCCTTGTAATAGTTAACATGCATACCAAATTTGAACCAAATATCTTGGACAATTTCTGAGACATGGACCTGAACATAAAACTTAACCAACAATGAAAATTCTAAGTCGAAAAAGGGGCATAACTACGGCAAAATTAATTTTAGGGTTACCTACCCTTGTGAAATGGGTTCCCCTTGTGATAGTAAACATACATACCAAATATGATCCAAATATCTTTGATGGTTTCTGAGAAAAGGACCTTAACAAAAAGGTTAACCAACGCCGACGCCGACGCCGACGAGAGGGTCATGACAATAGCTCCACTTTTTGAAAAAGTGGAGCTAAAAAGGGTTTAAAATCAGTACATAGTAATCTGAAAATCACTTAATTCAAATTCAGTGATGATCTGGCCGTTTTATCTGGCTGAATTCTAACTTGACTAATTATACTGCTGGTTCTAATGCAGCTTAATAATGAACACATTTATTTCTTGAAAAAACTGGTGTTTATTAAGAAATATAAAGCATTTCCACATTCTTTTTTTCATTTTCAGTTTTCAGATACATTTTTCATTCATTGTTTATTGACTTTTAAATCAATGTTCACGGTTCGTTGTCATTCGATATTTGGCATTATAGGACCTATTTAGTGTCACAGATCCATAAAACCCAACTCACTCACTCATTAATTACCCTAAGACACCCAATCCACCTCTCCACCAGATTGCGAAGCTGAATAATTCAATTTTATATCATTTCGGAAACTTAAAATTAGACGGACATTGTATCAACTCCAAGAGTTGTTTGACTTGGATATGCACTATTTATCTAAGTTTGTCCGAACATATGTAATTAGGGTACATATAGTAAGTGATATCTGCTTTACAGCTCCATAACACACTATTTATCATGCAACGTCACCAAATACAGTCACTTCCTACTAGCATAATATTTTCCACGTCGATGCTGTATTTTGTGAGGTATAGTGCATCTGTACTGATCCAGCTGGGATGCAAGTTTGATTCAGCAAATAGGAGGAGAACAGAAGGACGAAAAAGTCAGAATTAAAACATAAACATCCGATTTAACACGTGCTCACCTTTGCTTCAACTATTTGTCCATATAAAAGGGTTAACTATGCTAGTAGTTTTGGAGTTCAGCTGTATTTTGGCTCGTCAGAAAAGTAGTTAAATGCTCGCCAAGGCTCGCATTTAACAACTTTCCAACTCGCCAAAATACAGCTGAACTTCAAAACTACTAGCATAGTAATTCTTATATATGCTGCTACAGACTATTGCATGTGGCATGACACAGAATACTTAATGCGACAACATGGTATAGCTTGTACCATGACACTGTAGCACAAAAGTTGTGCCATGGTGCAATGCAAATGATATTCTGCAAAACAGGTTGTGCTATGAAACAGGGGCTATTCTGTAACAAAGCTTGTGCTATGCTTTTCTGTGACACACAAGCTCTCCATGGCACAGAGGAAGTTCTGTAACAGGTTGTGCCATAGCACAGGGACTGTTTTGATGGGTTGTGTCATGATGCAGAAGCTGTCCTGTCACACAGGTTGTGCAATGACAAAGGCTGTTATGTGCCACACAAGCTCTCCATGGCACATGGGCTGTTCTGTAACAGGTTGTGCAATGACACAGAAGCTATTCTGTGACACAGGTTTTGCCATGACACAGGATATTCTGTAACAGGTTGTGCAATGACACAGAAGTTATTCTGTGACACAGGTTGTGCAATGACACGGAGGCTATTCTGTGACATGTGCAATGACACAGGATAATCTCTGCCACACAGGCTGTCCATGGCATAAAGACTATTCTGTAACAGGTTGTGTCATGACACAAAGGCTGTTCTGTGACAGGTTGTGTCATAACACAAAGACTGCTCTGTGATGCAGGTTGTGCCATGACACAGAGGCTGTTCTGTGACACAGGCTATGCAATGACACAGAAGCTATTCTGTGACAGGTTGTGTAATGACACAGGATATCCTGTGCCACACAGGCTGTCCATGGTACAAAGGCTATTCTGTTCCACAACACAAAGGCTGTTTTATGACAGGTTGTGCCACGACACAAAGGCTGTTTTATGACAGGTTGTGCCACGACACAAAGGCTGTTATGACAGGTTGTGCCACGACACAAAGGCTGTTTTATGACAGATTGTGCCACGACACAAAGGCTGTTCTGTGACACAGGTTTTGCCATGATACAGAGGCTAATCTATGACAGGTTGTGCCATGGCACAGATGTTGTTCAGTAAAACAGGTTGTTCAATGACACAGAGGTTATTCTGTGACACATAGGTTAATCCATAAAACATGCACACAGTGTGTCAGCCTGTTCAGTATTCATGTAAGAAATAATGACATCATGAATATTTACCAGATAATTTTTTATAAAGTTAACTTTAGAAGGATTTTTTTCTTTGACAAAAACTGTAGAATCAGACCAAATCATGTCAAAAGCAAACAGAGCTGATCTGGGTCTACTCTGTATGCAAGTATTTGAAAAGAGGTTTATAAAAGGGAAAGGGTTAAGGGAAAATCTAGATCTGATTCTAGTTTCTACCATTGCAATTAAAACAACAGATGTTTGTGAAACATGCATACCCCCAGACCCCCTGACTTTTGACCTAGTGACATCAAAAACAATACAGATCTTCTAGTGGTCATGACTAATCACCACAGCAAGTTTGAAGATCCTACGCCAAACCCTTGAGCAGTTATTGATCAGAAACCATTTCACCAGTTAATGCCATGACAGAGTGACCTCATAAACAATATGGGTCATCTAGTGGTCATGACCAACCACCACAGCAAGTTTGAAGATCCTATGTCAAGCCGTTTATCAGTTATTGATCAGAAACAGTTTGATCTACTGACCAACCAACAGACAGACAGACAGACAGACAGACAGACAGACAGACAGACAGACAGACAGACAGACGGGCTGACATGTGCCAAGCAATATATCCCCATTTTTTTCAAAAAGGGGGGGGGGGGGTATAAAAATTCATGTTACCATTATTTCTTACATGTATATTCATGAAGGAAAGTGTCAAGACCCAAACTGAACCAATTTTTTTGTCGCATGAGGTATGTATTGTCAGTACTAAGAAATATATACAAAGACTGGTATGTATTGTCAGTACTAAAAAATATATACAAAGAGTAACACATTTAAAAGTGACACTTGTTTCCAAACTTATATTTGTACAGTCTTGTCAATTAACTCCATAAAAAGACTGTTATCTCCATGACGATATGTTATAAAACCTGAGTATTATCTCTCTTGATATCACAGAAGTGCCAGGTTAACCCTTTCCTACATGAATATTCATGTTAGAAATAAGAACATAATGAATATTAAGTAGATTAATTTCTTATAAAAGCACACTGACACAGGAATTATAGGTCACGGCAGCAACTACATCTATATTATATCATAAGCAAACAGAGCAGACCCTGATCAGACGGCTCCTATAGGAGCCGTCTGATCTGGGTCTACTCTGTTTGCAAAGGCATAGAAAGGCGTATTTATGGAGGAAAGGGTTAATATACTAGAACTACAGCAGGTTCATAAACATACATAACGACAGAATCATAATTATGACAAATCATACCCAACATTACCAAAAGCAGAAAATCTCCATCTAAAGTGACCACAAACAGCAATCTAAATCTTGGTCGCAAAGGCAGGTGCATGGCAGGATGTCATGGGAGCTTTCTGCATTGTTTTTTGTCCTGCATTAAGCATTAGTAAAGTTGTCGCCTTTAGAGAGAATCTACTGTACACCTATTTGATATGAATGGCAATATGTCAGTTTGGGCAATTATGTACAGTAAAACCTCTCAATAACGGCCACTAAATGTATTTTGTGTTAAAGGCAGGTGGATGCTTAAAGCAAGGTGAAAGTAAAACAGAACGCTCCTATAGGAGCGTTCTGTTTTATTTTCACCTTGCTTTAAGCAACCACCTGCCCACCATACCAACTAATTAACACACTTTAGTGGTCGTTATAGAGAGGTTTTACTGTAATTATGACTTTCTGCAGACCTGCACAAGTCCCATTCACAACAAAATCAATTTGTATATACATATATATATCAGCCATGCATACCCTATACTTTTTTTTAGGTCGGGTGGGGTGGGGGTGGGGAAACAAAAAATGCATTAAAACAGCTTAATTCCTATATAATATCCATTAAAAAAAGAAAATACAGGCGTACAGGTGGTAGGCAAGAAGCTCCTTTTAGAGATAATACAGTATAGTACAGTGCTCCCTCTCTACAATGACACCATTTGGGATACGAAGATTGTATGTGTTGTTCAGAGGGAGTTGTTATAGGGAGGGAAAATCAAACATAATTAGCTTGTTTGCAGATCTCCAGATAATGTGTATTTCGAGAACTAAAATCGTTATGCCTCAATCAAACCCTGTGTTGTGACCACTCTTTAGAATCGTCACAGACTGACGATTCCGAAGAGTGGTCGCAACATAGGGTTTGATCGAGGCATAAAGAAAAAGTTTGTTTCTGGAGCCTTGTTGCTTCGGAAACAGTGACATGCATTGTTGTAAGGAGGGAATCGTTATTAAGAGGGCCGTTGTAGGGAGGGAGCACTGTATTATATAAAGTTGCCAAACAATGTTACAACTCTTAACTCGTTACTTGTTACACACCCCATTTAGCTTCTTTGTGAACAGAATTGACCCAGATCCTGTAGGAGCCTGTTACTTGTTACACACCCCATTTAGCATCTTTGTTAACAGAATTGACCCAGATCCTGTAGGGGCTGTCTGATCTGGGTATACTCTGTTTGTTTATTGGAAAAAAACTGATCAGCTTCTTCCATGGCCAATAATTCTCTTACCTATACACATGTATATGGCTATAAAAATTTATCTAATTAACCCTTTCCCTCCTAAACTATCTTCAGATCTAACCTCGATGAATAAATCTACTGAAAAGCATAGGGGGCCTGTACCGCTTCATGGGAGTCTATATATACTACATGTAAGTTTATTGTATAGTATATATAGACTCCCATGGAGCGGTACAGACCCATATGCTGAAGAGGGAAGAGGACCATTTGCTAGAAAAAAAAGGATTTTTTATAATACATGTACATATTTTTTAAGCCAATGTGATAAATAGCGCAATAGCTCACAATGGTTTAAAAAATGACTTTTACAGAGGCATCAAAATGTGTCAGTTGGACGGAATGATGTAATTATTACACGAAAGGGTTAAATTACAAAAATCGCATGACTACCGTAATATAAACAAAAATAAGGTAACAAAATGATAAACTTTGTGAAAGTCAAACTTAACAAAATCACAACCCTTTAAGGAAATCTATAATTTGCTCTAAATCTATATTCACTAAATATTTGTGTACTAAATCTATTCACTAAATCTTTGTGTACTAAATCTGTTCACTAAATCTTTGTAACCATGGGAACATCAGTATCGGAACCGGGGTTACACTCTATCCCTTTAACCCATTACCTCATAGGCTATTTTTAGATACAACCTATTTGAATAAATCTACCGAAAAGGAGCATTAACTAGAGAAAAGGAAAAATTTTAAAATTTTGTAGTTTTGAAACCATTGTGATAAATAGAGCATTTGCTCCTATAGGAGCAAATGCTCTATTTATCACAATGGTTTCACAAAGTGACTTTTACAGAGTCGTCAAAAGCCGTCAATATGAGAGAATGGGTTAAATACGCATGATGTCATTTACTGCCCACGGTAACCCTTCTTCTCCAATGCAACTCATGTATTCTCCCTAATAAAGGCTCTTTTACTTCTGGGGTGTGGTGTGGAAGGAAGGGGTGGGGGGACAATAAAGTATATATCAGTCAGACATATACCCTCTCTAATGAATACCCCCACTCTACCAAATGCCCCCCTTACTTCTGACAGGAAAGTAACGATTCACAAAAACTTTTGAGAAACTACAGTAAAACCCCTCTAAACTGGAATTATCGTAGACAACAATTTAGATACTTTTAAGCAGGTGGCTGCTTAATGCAGGGTGAAAGTCATATAGAAAGCTCCTAGTGGAGCTTTCAGCACGACTTTCACCCTGCATTCAGCTGCCACCTGTCTCCAATACCGACATTTATGCTAATTCTAATGTCCTGTTTAGAAGGGTTTTTTTCTGTATTGACTGAGTGTCAAACAGGTTAGATTCTAATGCTGTTTGATCTGGGTCTATTGTGTTTGCAATGGTGTAAAATAATTGTCTCTATCAGGTAAAGGGTTAATCAACAAAATCTGAACAAGTGAGAAGGTAATGCAGGCATTGGCTATTTGTAGATGCAGTTAGCTGCAGCGGTTGCTTAAAGCAGGATAATAGTTTTGCGGAAAACTCCTGTAGTGTCTTTCAGCATACTTTCTGTTATGTATTAACCCTTCGCTTGCTGAATTTTGAAATACGTTTCTCCTTCTTTACCCATGCCTTGTTGTATAATTACATATATCTTCACTGTGTACACGTATTTCGCTGTGCAATCACTGCTACGGAGTGCGCTGGTTGCACAATCAACTTGTAAATAGTGCAGACCCTGATGAGACAGCTCCTGCAGGAGCTGTCTCATCTGGGTCTTCACTATTTACAGGTAGGTATATTGATGTGAATAGCAAGCGAAGGGTTAAACTATCACATACCAGATATACCCAGAAATTGACTTCTTTTTGGTGGTCACTTCAGATGGCTTTACTGCAATTTGTACATCAATGCTATACAGTCTACATGGTCTGCAAATATTCAAGTGACTTTGTCCCCTGGTGTAACGAACCAGTGAGGTAAAATCAATCATTCTGTAAGACTGCTACAAAGATGCTTACTTCAATTGTTACATGATTTAATTCAACAATAGTATTTTCCTAATACAGTAGAACCCCTCTAATGTGACCGCTTAATGAATCAACATGATTGTCTTTATAAGCAGGTGGTTGCTTAATGCATGACAAAAGTAATGCAGAAAGGAGCTTTCTGCATTACTTTTGTCCTGCATTAAGCTACCACCTGCCTCTACCACCTAGAATTATATCTCTTCTAGGTGGTCGCATTAGCGGAGTTTTACTGTACATGTATTTTGTACATGAAACAATAATAAACTTTGATCAGGTGCTAACAATATTCAATAATAAACTTTGATCAGGTGCTAACAATATTCAATAATAGACTGTGACTTTTCTTCTTTATACATAACACTCAATAGAAAATAAGTAACAAAATAAGCAAAAATAATGAATCCAAACACACAAAACTTGTTACCAACACAAGTCATCTTAACCCTTTACTTCATAAATATTCACGTAATAACAATGACCAAATGAATACTTAACCCTTTCCCTCATATGAACGTGTTTTCACACATTTGCAAACAGAGTAGACCCAGATCAGATGGCTCCTATAGGAGCCGTCTGATCTGGGTCTGCTCTGTTTGCTAATGGAATTTGATAAATCTGTTTCTTTACTTTCTAAAATGGCTACAATTTTCCATCTTTAATATTTCATTGTAAATGTTTTGTCCATGGATATTCAGTAGGTATTGAAATTTGAAATAAACATAGAACAGGGAAAGGGTTAACTGAAATTTTATCATGTCACAGTAACTTTTGGCCATCGCAGAACCTGTACAATCAGAACAGAGCTGACCCTGATCAGAAGGCTCCTGCAGAATCCATTTCATCTGGCTCAGTTCTGTTTGCAAAGGCATAAAAATGTGCAGTAAAACCTCTATATAACGACCACTAAATTGTGTTAATAAGTTGGTAGTTAGGGCAGGTGGCTGCTTAAAGCAAGGTGTAAGTAAAACAGAACACTCCCATAGGAGCGTTCTGTTTTACTTTCACATTGCTTTAAGCAGCCACCTGCCTTTAACACAAAATACTTGATGTAGTTAAGTGGCCGTTATAGAGAGGTTTTACTGTATATCTATGGAGTAAAGGGTTATATTGTAAGCAATATGTATACCATGTTGAGGGTCATGTGACATTTTAGGTCATGTGACATTATGGGGTCATGTAACAGGATGGATTATGTGATTTTATGGAACAAGTGAAACAATGTGTGAAACAACCTAGCCATACACATGACAATGATCATGCCAGTCAGACATAAGGGACAAATCTTGCATAGGGAATATACTTTGGCAGATCTGGGTCTACTAAATGACAATGATCACTTAACGGTACTGGGGCAAATTAATAAATAACTTCACAACCTTCTGTACAACCTACATTCTTTGTATGAAGCTTCAACTTTAACCCTTTACTCCATGAATATTCAAAGAAATTATGACATCATGTATATTAATAAGATAAAATTTATAATGGCATGTAAACATGAGCAGTTTTGGTTAGAAACTAAAACTTATAGAATCAGATCTAATTCATTCCATCAGCAAACAGAGCAAACCCTGATCAGACATCTGATCTGGGTCTACTTTGTTTTGCAAAGCGATAGAAAGGCATATTTATGTAGTAAATGGATAGTGGAATACACTGAATATACAGACAACCAATCATCACTCTCCACCTGTTTGTAAAGTTGCATAATTCATGTAGGTACCATGGTGATAACCTGTTAACCCTTTTGACACCTTACATCTATAAACAGAGCAGACCCTGATCAGGTGGCTCCTACATGAGCCATCTGATCTGGGTTTACTCTGTTTGCAAAGGCATATAAAGGCATATTTATGGAGTAGATGGTTAACCCTTTCCCTCATATAAACGTGTTTTCACGCATTTGCAAACAGAGTAGACCCAGATCAGACGGCTCCTAGAGGAGCCGTCTGATCAGGGTCTACTCTGTTTGCTAATAGAATTTGAAAGATCTGTGTCTTCACTTTCTATAATGGCTATAATGTACCACCTTCTACATTTCATTATAGCTATTTTGCTAATGAATATTCAGTAGGTATTGAAATGTGTAATAAACATAGAACAGGGAAAGGGTTAAACAAGACTGACATTACAGCAACTAGTGCAGACCCTGCTTACACAACTCCTTATCTGCCGTCGGTCTGTCTGTCCAAATACTTGGGGTAATTGCAGAGTGTGGCTTATTACATAATTGTTACTTGTTACATTACAGTGTTTGGTTTGTTACACAATCTGGACTTATTAACAATCTGGACTTATTAAATAATTGTGACTTGTTACATTAGTGTTTGGTTTGTTACAGAGTCTGGACTTATTACATAATTGTGACTTGTAACATTACAGTGTTTTGTTTGTTACACAATCTGGACTTATTACAGAATTGTGACTTGTTACATTACAGTGCTTGGTTTGTTACACAATCAGGACTTATAACATAACCATGACTTGTTACATTACAGTGTTTGGTTTGTTACAGAACCTGGACTGATTACAAAATTGAAACAATGATTATCAGATAGTTACTACAAAACTATAACAAAGTGGCAGAAACTGTAGAGTGAGAGCTAATTATTTCATATCAAACAGAGCTGACCCTGGTCAGATGGTTCCTACGTGAGTGATCTGATCTGGGTTTACTCTATTAACAAAGACATAGAAAGGTATCTCTATCACAATGAATAATTTTTGGTTCCGAGTTCTTCTTACAATTATTTGTCCCTAAATTTGCTTATTTCTTCTGACATTTCATTTTTCTGATTTCTTTATTCTCCTTTCAAAAATCAGTTCTAACCGATATACCTCCTCCCCCTCTGGAAGCTTTCTGCATTATCTTTGTCCTGCAATAAGCTGCCACTAGGTTTAACCCTTCGTTTGCTAATCGCGTCAATATACCTACCTGTAAATAGTGAAGACCCAGATGAGACAGCTCCTATAGGAGCTGTCTCATCAGGGTCTGCACTATTTACAAATTGATTGTGCAACCAGCACACTCCGCAGCAGTGATTGCACAGCAAAATACTTGTACACAGTGGCAATATATGTAATTATACAACAGCGCATGGGTAAAGAAGGAGAAATGTATTTTAAAATTCAGCAAGCGAAGGTTTAAAGATCTTCAATTAAATTTATTTTAGTTGTCGCTTAAGTTGCCCATTTTTTGTATAATCAAGTTGCTTCAGTTGCCATTGTTTTGTATAATCAATCAACATCAAAAGAAGTATATATTATATATCTATAAAATATTCAGCTAAATATTAACAGTATCTGAATGCTGCAAAACACTTGGAAAACAGCCGACACATCAAAATGTGACAATAATTCGTTGATTACACAAAAATCAACATACACATTTGGCAAATCTCTGACATCAGACCAACACTATAAATATGAAGTGGATTTTCACAACAATGATTGACATGGGTCGGTAGAAAGTATAAACTTACAATAAACAGAATATATACTGTGTTATAGTTTACCTAAATGTAAGTAGAAAATGTCTTTTATATTTAAAATTTAATTCTATTGTAAATTTTGGTTTTTAGATCCAACCTCTGAATAATCTACTGAAAAGGAACTTTACTAGAGAAAAGGAAAAATTTAGAATTGAGTAGTTTTGAAACCATTGTGATAAATAGAGCATTTACTCCTACGGAGCAAATGCTCTATTTATCACAATGGTTCCAAAAAGTGATATTTACAGGGGCTTCAAAAGGGTGTCAATATGATTGAAATGGGTTAGGAGACCATTTACTGTATATCTCTCATCATACTGGTATGCAAATGGGTGGATGGGGGGTGACAAATGGGACTGACAAATGGGACCGACAAATGGGACTGACAAATAGGACTGACAAATGCAAGGAAACAAACAGGTGGGAAGATATGTCTGATTCCCCGTAATCTTTTCTATGTTGTCCAAAAGACCTCATGAGCTAGACCTCTTCACATCTTGCCGGCACACAGGGCAGGAAGCATTTCTCTGAAATAAAAGAAATACATATGCACTGACATAGGAAAACAAACTATGCTTTGCAAACATTGCAGAACCAGTTCTACTACTGCACTCAAGATGTGCCGTCTGATCGGTTCTACTACTGCACTCAAGATGTGCCGTCTGATCAGTTCTACTACTGCATTCAAGATGTGCTGTCTGATCTGGTTCTGTATTGATTGCCATTCATTATTATTATTATTATACCACATTTATATAGCGCTCTTTTCACACTGGATATGTGCGTTCAAAAGCGCTTCACATGGAGGAAATCACTAACCGGAACGATCCGCATGATTATCTATCCAGACAATGAAAGATGTACAATATATATGAAATCGCTAGCCGGAAGGAACTACATGATTTTCCATCCGATCAGTGAAAGATATGCAAAAGATATACAATAGACATGAAATCACTATCTGCCAGGAATAGCATAAAATGTATTAGCAAACTTGATACAGTCAATTTGACTGAAAGCCATGCTCATCAATATCACCAATTAGAATAGTCTGTATTAACTAAACTTGATACAGACAAGTTGACTGAAAGCCATGCTCATCAATATCACAATTTAGAATAATCTGTATTGACAAACTTGATACAGACAAGTTGACTGAAAGCCATGCTCATCAATATCATTAAATTAGAATAAATGGGCTGACTGAAAATCATTCCATTTATATGACTATTGGGTCAACTGTTAGCTCATAAGAGCCAACTCTATTTTGCTGCCTTGTGTGATGAACAGTATAGAACCTAACAACACTTTCTCTTTTATAAATGCTTTTCCAAGCCTTTGCAAACAGAGTAGACCCTGACCATGTAGGAGCCCTCTGATCCTGGTCTGCTCTCTTTGCTTATGACATGATACAGGTCTGATTATTCAGTTTCTGTCATTGCAAAAAACAAATCTGTGTTCATATATCATTATAAAATGTCAGCTAATACATATTCATGCTGTCATTCTTTGTCACATGAATATTAATGAGGTATAGGATTATAATTTTATGTTGCCAACCGTCTATTGTTTACCATGGCAACAAATTTGAGCACTTTTGAATGCACATATCTTGTATATAAATGTGGTATAATGATAAAAATAATCATAAATTTTCTTAATTCAAATTCTTAATACAAGAATTAAATTGATTAATATTAATTATCATCGGAGACTTGCATAAATATTTATACAGTAAAGGTTTATATTGCGAATTAAGTTTTACATACAACACACTGGAAAATGTCATATAGGTATTTGCTATACATAAATTGCAGACATATCTTCAACTAAAACAAGGTAATCACTTTTTGCAGATAATTTGGTACTTTGGTGACATTTTGTTCTTCACCCTTTCCCTCATATAAACGTGTTTTCATGCATTTGCAAACAGAGTAGACCCAGATCAGACGGCTCCTACAGGAGCTGTCTGATCAGGGTCTACTCTGTTTGCTAATAGAATATGAAAGATCTGTGTCTTTACTTTCTAAAATGGCTATAATGTTCCACCTTCCATATTTAATTATAACTATTTTGGCCATGAATATGCAGTAGGTACTGAAAAATGAAATAAATATAGAACGGGGAAAAGGGTTAACTATTGTGACATCATGTTGATGTTGATTACCATGTCCAAGAAAAGTGGGTTAATACACGTTTCTTTGGGCAATAACATTTACCGTGTCACAAGGGACTGTTGTTTTTGTTCAGAGACCAAAGATGCAGGGAAAAAACAGTACCAAGGGCCAGTTACTGAAATTTGGACTATTAACTAGAACTATCACTGAAGGTGATTAATACCCTCACAAATGTGACTACAGATGCCTTCGTGTAAAATAGAGTGATCACAGGGCCTACCCTGGCTTTTATAAAGTGATCACTTTAGAGACGTTCTCGTAAAAAAAGAGTGGTCACAGGGCCTCCCCTGGCTTTTATTCTTTGAACTATCACTTTTGCCAAATGAGAAAAACTTGTGCAAAACGAAATTTTTCGGGCAAATTTGGATCTGTTGGAGGCAAAGTTAGAGCCAAGTTTTTCCTTTAGTGTAACATCGTGAAACCTTTCATATGAAACCAGTGTCCATGCTTATAAAACTTTTAGTTGAGTCTGAGTTTGTTCACAAGTTTTTGATTGGTCAGATTTGAGCCTTTGGCTCATATCTGACCAATCAAAAGCTTGAGAACTCAAATCTGACCAATCAAAGGCTTGAGAACGATCTCAGGCTCAACTAAAAGCTTTATAAGCATGGACCCAGATATTTTGGTGTAAACAACCATCACACTTTACACACAAAACAGAAGAAATGGCGATAATTGACTGAGACAGTCAAAATGGGTATGTATTTTCCTTTTGCCACAAAATTTGCCAGACTTGATTTTTTTTCGTCAGATTATGATTTTTATTTTTGCCATTACTGATTTTGGTTGACCGCTAGCACAGGCCCTGCTTTAACCATTTCCCTGTTGAATAATCATTTTATAAAATATTGCTATTATCAATATTCACTAACTGAATTTTTATAATGGCATATGTATACAAGAGTTTGTTGGTATTGGTATAAACTGTGGTGAGATCTATTATAATTTCACAAACAAACAGAGCAGACCCTGATCAGATTTATTTGTCTAATCTGGGTCTACTCTGTAAAGGCAGGAAAAAGTGTTTCTTTGAGGGAAGGGTTTGGAGAATGATCACTATAGCAAGAGAACTGACCTTGAGCCACTCTGGCAGACACTGTTGGTGGAACTCGTGTTTACACGGTAGTAACTGAACCTTCTCCCCATTCTTGAAGTCACTCAGACAAATACTGCACTTGTCGGGCTTCGCCCCAGCTCGCTGTCTGTAGGTCCGCGTGGGCAGTTTACTGATATCCTCCACTTTCATTCCTCTGTCCCGCACCTCTCCCAGCCGCTCAGCTATATCCCATAATGCCTTGATATAAAAACAGAACTTGTGGTTAACTTTCCATCAGAAGCATGATGATAAAACATGAAAAACTAGGAACTTGTGTCTGTAAGACATCGTGATACCCACATGGTGGTGCTTGCCTAGCTGAACGTAAAATTCCCATTTGACCTTGACCTTGGGCTTGTGGGCAGCATGTGATGGGTGTGCAATGACAGTATGGATGGTGTATAATGTGCTAATAGCTATAGTGGTTAGTGAGATATAAGACAATGAATCAAGAGATGTCCGTAGACAGCACGCTCAACTTTCTTCAGTGCTGGATAGTGTACTGGAAGTCTAAGTCAGAAAGGGGAGAAAACTATGTAAAAATTAATTTTAGGGTTACCTTCCCTTGTGAAATGGGTCCCCTTATCATATTTAAGATGCATACCAAATTTAACTAAATATCTTGGACAGTTTCTGGGACATGGACCTTAACATAAAACTTGACCAACAATGAAAATTCTAAGTCGAACAAGGGGCAGAATTATGGCAAAATTAATTTAAGGGTTACCTACCATTGCAAAATGGGTTCCCCTTGTGATACTAAACATGTATACCAAATGTGAGCTAAATATCTTCGATGGTTTCTGAGAAATGGACCTTAACAAAAAGGGTAACTAACGCTGACGCCGACGACAGGGTCATAACAATACCTCTACTTTTCGAAAAAAGTGGAGCTAAAAACTGTTACTATCAACTGCATGTAAATATGACAACCAACTGCACATAAAATTTCCAAGTCATTTGACTTTGACCTTGGGCTTGTGGGCAGCATGGGTGGGGTGCCAAAGGATAGCACAGATAGTGATTAATGTGTATGTGAAGTTTCTTGTGTATAAATGTAGAAATTACTGATATATAACACTTGAAAAACTTTGATAACCAATTGCACATAAATGTGTGACACACAGACCGACCGACAGACAGACAGAGAGATGGACATGTACAAAACATACCCCCCCCGCTGACTATCGTCAACGGGGGCATAAAAACAGTTTTGCAGACAGATAGATGAATAAACAGACAGATTGACGATAGAGAAGTGATCCCCTAGAGTCATCCTGATACATACTAGCAACATATCTTAACTCTTAGCCTGCCACACATTTTTCATCACTCTGTCATCTTTGAATATTAATTAGGCAAATCTTTACAAAAAATGTACAGGATTATTTTCCTAGGCAAAAGCATAGTGAATGCAGGCATGGAATTCCCTTGACAAGCAGTGCAGACCCAGATGAGAGAGATCCTACAGGAGAGAGATCCAACTCAACTACAGCTGTGACTGGCATGCTATGGTTTAATCTGATTCTATACTATTTTGTCATATTTTGTCAAACCCAACGTTAATATTTATTGTCATCAGATAAAATTGTCATCTACTCTTCCCTTCAAGAACATTTTACTGTCAGGATGTCAAACATGCTTGACATTGATCAGACACTAATTCAGTTATCAGGAAACTAACTACAGACCTTAAAATGTATCTAAATGAATATAATTAACCCTTCTCTTGCTGAATTTAAAAAAACAACATTTCTTCTTCTTTACTAATGCCCTGTTGTATAATTACATATATTTTCACTGTGTACAAGTATTTCGCTGTGCAATCACCGCTGTGGATTGCACTGGTTGCACAATCAACTTGTAAATAGTGCAGACCCTGATTAGACAGCTCCTGGGTCTTTACTATTTACAGGTAGGTATATTGACGTGAATAGCAATTAGCAAGCAAAGGGTTAAGACAATCTCTGTCTTCAAACACTGGGATATTATTGTTCTCTTTCAAAAGAAACCCTGGACTATATATAATTCCATAAGCACACAGAGTAGACCCTGATCAGATAGCTCCTACAGAAACCATCTGATCTGGGTCTTCTCTGTTGGAAAATATGTGAAAACTAGAAAATTTTGTCTGTAAGACACAGCAATGCCCCCATGGTGATGCTTGCCTAGCTGCATATAAGTTTTTAAGTCATTTGACCTTGACCTTGGGCTTGTAGGCAGCATTGGCCCGGTGGGCAATGAAATTATGGATGGTGGTCTATGCAATTCCATGCCAATAGCTATAGTGGTTAATGAGATATAAGACAATGAAAAAACTGTGACAACCAACTGCACATACCAACTGCACGTAAAAGCGTGACGCACGGACGGACAGGGGCAAAACATAATGCCCTCAAACTATCATCATTGGGGGCATAAAAACTACATCAACCTAGGACTCTCACCTCATAATCTCCAGGATCTACATCGTCAGGGATCATGATTCCAGGGTGACGCCCCATCAACAGTAGCATAAGGAAGAATGGGTCTCGCTGTAACAATCACAGAGGTACATATAATAACAAAATATAGTGCTCTACACACCGTAAATACTCAGCCACTCAATATCCCTTCTCCACTGGTTAGCAGAGCTAAATAAAACTAATTAACTCTATGAATAAAGTTACCTTTACTCTATTAATATGTATGTAAGAAATAATGACATCATGAATATTAATTATACACCACACACGGGGTATATAGTCTGTCCATCAGTCCGTCTGTGTATCATAATACATGCACATTGCTGCTCATCTAGCACTTTCATTTCTTGACCATTTTTTCCTCAAATCTTCTTTAAGAATTATCATCGATAAAAGCTTGGATAAATTTGACTTTTAGAGAAATTTGTCATGGGGAACCATTTTTTTCATGTATGTGAGCTTGCTTACTAAAGTTCTTTAACCCTTTCCCTCATATAAACATGTTTTCACGAATTTGCAAACAGAGTAGACCCAGATCAGATGGCTCCTAGATGAGCCGTCTGATCTGGGTCTGCACTATTAGCCCAAGTTCATCTGTCTGAATATTTAGGGAAAAAAGGAAAGTATTTTACCTGGGTTTGCATATTCACCTAAGTTTGTCTGTCCGATCGGTCATTTGTATTGGTTTTATGTCACTTTAACTCTTTCCCTGTTCTATGTTTATTCCAAATGTCAGCACCTGCTGAATATTCATGATATTCATGGACAAAATAGTTATATATGAAATATGGAAGATTGAACATTGTAGCCATCTTAGAAAGTAAAGAAACAGATCTATCAAAATCCAAAAGCAAACAGAGCAGACCCTGATCAGACGGCTCCTATAGGACTGATCTGGGTCTACTCTGTTTGCAAATGCGTGAAAACGCATTATATGAGGGAAAAGGTTAACAGTAGTGCAGTCATATCATAAAGTCATGCTAATTACAGGAGGATGAAGACCCTCAAAGTTTTGCCATGCATGGAATAAATTGCATTGTAATCTTTCATCACATGGATTTCTGTGAAAAGGAAAGTATAATCAGGACATTCTAAGAAACAGTATCGAGCTATAACTCAGTGCTTACAGTGCTTTTCTATCATGGTGGTCAAGGGATATAACTTCAACATACCATTATATTTACAAAGCTGTCCTCCCTGGTACTGTCAGCAGGACTGGCGTCCAGTACCATGAAGTCTGGATCTAGCTCCCCATCTGGCAGAGGCATTGTCTCTATAAGTAGAGAATTAGATGAGTCAGTACTATAAGTTCTTACATACTGGATGGAACACTCTGAAGGCCAGATAATCAAATGGGAAATGTCCATTATCTTTAAACAAAAGAACCTATTCAGTATGAAAGGCTTAACCCTTTACTCCATAGAGATAACAGTTGTCACCTTTGCAAAAAGAGAAGACCCAGATAAGACAAGTACTGCAGGAGCTATCTGATCCAAATCAGCCAATGTTGCTTATGACTTTATACAGATTTGATTCTACAGTTTTTGCCAGGTGCTAAATATTTCCTTGTTCCTATGGTAGTTGTTTGCTGCTGATATTGTATCAAACTGTAATATGTGTCATATATCTGTGATTCTCTCTGCAAAATCTTAACCTACCATTTACCAGAGCTACAGATAAGGATGCGTACCCAAATACTAAAACCGTCATTTCTCCACCAAACCCTATAGTATGACCACTCTTTAGAATCGTCTTGAAGAGACGATTCTAAAGAGTGGTCACAGTATAGGGTTTGGTGGAGAAATAAAGGAGTTTTTCTTGAAAATATTTTAATTTACGCACCTTATCTGGAGTTCTGCATTTACTAAATAATATTTGGTGTAAAACAAGAGTGTTCAGAGGAACACATGTGTCACCTGCTTGCAACTGACACGAAAACTGTTCATATGCTGGAGTGTGAATATCAGAATAAGGGGGAATAACTCAACAAGAGTGCCAAAATGTCACAAAATACGCCCGTCAAATGTCTTCAGTTGAAAGACCATTACTCCATATCAGGTGGCAATAGTTCACGGAAATTAATATTTTTTTTATGTTTAATCTATATATTAAGTCCCTAAATGATTTTTTTTTACGGAAAAATGATCAATTTTAAGGAAGAGCGACTTTAACCTTGGTTGGGCAAAGCCCATAATCAATAGGGTTCCTGCCCTCATCGATATCAATGCACATGTAAAGTTTTGTGAAGATTGGATATACAGAACAAAAGTTATCATCTGGAAACGGAAAAATTCTACTGAAAAACAATCTATTTTTTGGAAAAGTGAGCTTGACCTTGGTCAGGCAAAGACCATATTCAATAGGGTTCCTGCCCTCATTGATATCAATGCACATTTGAAGTTTCATGAAGATCCGACATACAAAACTTAAGTTATCATCTCTGAAAATGGGAAAATTCTACAGAAAAACAATCTATTTTTAGAGAAAAAAAACGACCTTGACCTTGGTCGGGCAAAGCCCATATTCAATAGGCTTCCTGCCCATACTCATCAATGCACATGTGGAGTTTCATGAAGTTCGGGCATACAGAACTTAAGTTATCTTCCGGAAACGGAAAAATACTACTGAAAAAAAACCTATTTTTAGAAAAAGTGAGCTTGACCTTGGTTGAGCAAAGCTCATATTCAATAGAATTCTTGCCATCATTGATATCAATGCACATGTGAAATTTTATGAAGATTTGACATACAGAACTAAAGTTGACCTTGGTCAGGCAAAGCCCATATGCAATAGTGTTCCTGCCCTCATTGATATCAATGCACATTTGAAGTTTCAAGAAGATCCGACATACAAAACTTAAGTTATCGTCTGGAAATGGTAAAATTCTACAGAAAAACAATCTATTTTTTGAAAACAAATGACCTTGACCTTGGCCGGGCAAAGCCCATATTCAATAGGCTGCCTGTCCATACTGATATCAATGCACATGTGGAGTTTCATGAAGTTCGGGCATACAGACTTAATTTATCTTCCGAAAACGGAAAAATACTACTGAAAAACAATATATTTTTAGAAAAAGTGAGCTTGACCTTGGTTAGGCAAAGGCCATATTCAATAGAATTCTTGCCCTCATTGATATCAATGCACATGTGGAGTTTCATGAAGATTGAGCATACAGAACTAAAGTTATCGTCCGGAAACGGAAAAATACTACCGAAAATAAATCTATTTTTAGAAAAAGTGACCTTGACCTTGGTCTGGCAAAGCCCATAATCAATAGGGTTCCTGCCCTCATCGATATCAATGCAAAATGTAATGTTTCAAGAAGATCGGACATACAAAACTAAAGCTATCGTCCGGAAACGAATCGAGACGCCCGCCCGCCGAACGGTTTCACATAATACGTCCCATCTGAAGACGGATGTATAAAACAATATTGCATGCAGAGTGATGGACCTTTGTTACATCAATAGTCCTCAATGAGAGGAAGATACATGTAAATTTGAAAGCTCTATAATGATTAGTTTAGAAATTACAGCCAAAAAACGAAAGTGTGACGGACATACAGACCGACAAACAGACAGACGATGGAAAAGTGATCCCTAAGTGACTCACTGCCTCTCAGCAGGTGACACAAAAATTGTTACATGCTTCACTTTTGGAAGTATAAAAATTTTAACTTACAAAGCCAATCAAATTGTCGAACTGTTTCTTGATGTTTCATCCAAATCAAAACTGGAAGACTTTATAGAAATTATCAAAATTAAGCTTTGCCATATCATACCTTCCCTGGGGCCCAGCCCCGGCCTTCTAACAGCAGAAATAGGTCGAACATTAGTGGCTCCTTCTGTCTCCTCTGAGCTCTCTTCCCCTGGGACATTGGTTCCCACAATGATCCTCCTTGCCCTAGGAAGTCTAAGGCGGGCAGGATTGGCTCTGACCCCTGGGAGAAGGTCTGTAGGGTCGTCAACTGCAGATCTTGCCCCAGCTCCAGCACCTCTTCCTGCACTGCCTCGCTCTGGAGACCTAAGAGTGTATGCAAGATCAAGTAAGCATCATCACTGGGCACTCCAAAATTTACCTATAAACATTCTCAGCATGTATGGTGTATAGCAGATTAGAAATGTTCAAGTTCAAGAACAGACATGGTTGAAACGGCAAATTTTGATCAAACTTGGTCAAGAATTTGCGACTATAAACATCCTCTGCATGTTTGGTGAAGATCAAATGAAAACTATTTGATGCATGGCAATCCTTATCAATTCAGAATATTTTGCTCCTATTACCAAGTCTGCTTGGAACAAGTTCAGAAACTTATTCCTTATCCTAACAAACAAGCACCTGCCAATTACTACCAGGGGTCATGTTTACTCAACCTCTGAGACAAGCCTGGTGCTGCATGATTCTGAGAAATGGGCTGTGTCAGCAAATACACTAAAGCGACTGCAGCGAAATGACAGAGAGTCACGATAAGGTGGACTTGCCTGGCCATGCCTAAAGATGACATTTCATTTGATTCCCTCCTCTCTCAGAACAGCATGAGAAACATTGCTGACATTCTGCAGACAAAATAGATCGAGATTGCCTTGACATGTAGAACATAGCTCAGAAGGATTGCCAAAGTGAGATAAATGAATGTCTCAGCACAGAGGATTTTAGGCAGCCAAGTTATCCTGGGAGGAACTTACGAAGCAGGACAGAGAGTCCCTTGGGATTGTCTCCATTAGCACTCATGACAGTCAAGCATGGAGATGGAGACTTTGCTCAGGATGGACAGCCAGACCCCATCCTTATCTCAGGATTAATCCTAGGCGTGGATAATCAAAAACTGGATGATGATGATGATGATGATGATGATGATGATGATGACCACAATGATACCCCCTGTCCATCTCAACTATACCTATTGGATGCTCTCCTTGCCCTATCTGGTGACCTTCCGACTGGCTGACGGGGTGGGACAGGCCGCCCAACTATGGGTCTCATCACCCTCTGGCCTCGTCCAGGTCTTCCATCTGTTTCGGAGCCTGGTTCCATAGCTGGGGTTTCCTCCTCATCCTCATCCAACTACATAGCAGAAAGGACAAAATAAAGTCTTATGTGCATCAGTGTAGACAGTAACAAAATAAAGTCCGATGCATATCAGTGTAGACAGAAACAAAATAAAGTCTGATGTATATCAGTGTAGACAGTAAGAAAATAAAGTCTTATGTGCATCAGTGCAGACAGTAACAAAATAAAGCCTTATGTGTATCAGTGCAGACAGTAACAAAATAAAGCCTTATGTGTATCAGTGTAGACAGAAACAAAATAAAGTCTGATGTATATCAGTGTAGACTGTAACAAAATAAAGCCTTATGTGTATCAGTGTAGACAGAAACAAAATAAAATCTGATGTATATCAGTGTAGACAGTAACAAAATAAAGTCTTATGTGCATCAGTGCAGACAGTAACAAAATAAAGCCTTATGTGTATCAGTACAGACAGTAACAAAATAAAGTCTGATGTATATCAGTGTAGACAGTAATGAATAAATGTGTCGCTATGTTTGTCAGTGCAGATTGTAACAAAATAAAGTGACGTGTATCAGTGTAGACAGTCACAAATAAATGCCTTGCAATGTATATCAGTGTAGACAGTAGCAGAATAATGTCTGATGTAGACAGTAATGATTTAATGTCTTGCGATGTACATCATGCGGAGCCAATGCTCGTCTGATTTGGTGCTTGTCCAGCTATATTAAAACTTTTTGAAAAAAAAATAAAGAGCCATAGCTACAAGATTTTGAGATCAAGAGTTATGGTTCTCATGTAGGGTAGATCTACCCACCTATGATATGAAACTTCATGTTGATACCTCTTATACTTTTCAAGTAATTACTGTAATGTAAATGAGCTACATTAAAGTTTTTGCACGTCGCCGCCGACAACTACAACTACAATCTTTCTTCGAAACAGATGAGCTAATAAAGTGATGTAGGCAATGTAATGTATATCAGTGTAGATAATAACAAAATAAAGTCTGATTTATATCAGTGTAGACAGTAATAAATCAATGTCTTGCAATGTATATATGTGTATATATATATGTATATTAGTGTAGAGATTAACAAAATAAAGTCTGATGTAGACAGTAACAAATTAATGTCTCGTGATGTATATCAGTGTTGACAGTAACAAAATAAAGTCTGATGTAGACAGTAACAAATTAATGTCTTGTGATGTATATCAGTGTTGACAGTAACAAAATAAAGTCTGATGAAGAAAGCAACAAATTAATGTCTCGTGGTGTATATCAGTGTTGACAGTAACAAAATAAAGTCTGATGTAGACAGCAACAAATTAATGTCTCGTGATGTATATCAGTGTTGACAGTAACAAAATAAAGTCTGATGAAGAAAGCAACAAATTAATGTCTCGTGGTGTATATCAGTGTTGACAGTAACAAAATAAAGTCTGATGTAGACAGCAACAAATTAATGTCTCGTGATGTATATCAGTGTTTACAGTAACAAGTGTTGAAATAGTTAACTCTTTACTTCACAAATATTTATGGAAGAAATACTGATATCATGGATATTAATTATATTAAATTTCATTATGGCAAACAAACATTGGAATTTTCAGTCACGGCAGAAACTGTAAAACCAGATTAAAATCATTCCATTAGCAAATAGAACAGACCCTAGCCAGAGCTCCAGCACCTCTTCCTGCACCTCGACCCTGGCCAGATGGCTCGTACAGGAGCTGTCTAATCTAGTTCTACTGTTTGCATAGACATAAAAGATGTTTCTATCAAGGAAAGGGTAAGCACAAGTAATCTGAAAAAGTATCTTTAAAATGATAGTAATTATGTGACAGGCCATAATGGGTATATGTTGGATGTGATAACCATGTAAAACTCATGGCTGAAATATAAGAAGGATAATTTAGAAAATCTGGGGAAAATGGTTTTTATTTTTCTTCACCAAACTCTATTTATTGGTACTCATTATGTACATAGTATACCCTCTAAGACAACTCCAGTGTGTACCCTCTATGACAACTCCAATGTGTGCACTATAAAACAACTCCACTGTGTAACCTCTAAGACAACTCAAATGTGTACTCTCTAAGACAACTCCAGTGTGTATGTGTACTCTCTAAGACAACTCGAATGTGTACTCTCTAAGACAACTCCAGTGTGTACTCTCTAAGACAACTCCAGTGTGTACTCTCTAAGACAACTCCAATGTGTACCCTCTAAGACAACTCCAATGTGTACTCTCTAAGACAACTCTAATGTGTACACTTTAAGACAACTCCAATGTGTACTCTCTAAGCCAACTCCAATGTGGACCCTTAAGATAACTCCACTGTACACCAATATGATGATACTGAGAAGTACTAGATCTGGATAGCTCAGTACTTCTCAATCTTCACCTCTGATAACAGCTACCATGAACACCTATCACCTCACCTCCATCGTTCTAGCTGTGAGGCCAAACAGTGTCTGGAACAGATTCTGTAGCGGTGTGGCACTCATTGGACGTCCTCCTGGTCCCGCCATTCTCATTGGGGCAGGCTGTAAAAACATGAACATGTGAAGATTTTAGTTATTTAGGATTCATAGACAGTCTAATGGCACTGTCAGGGAGAATGGTCTCAAATTTGATAAAAACCTGTACTGGAAGCCTTCTTGTGAACATATGGAGGACTGAGCATAAGACTGTTGTAACTTTGATCTACAGGTAGAACTCATTATGACCTCTGCAAACAGTTTGGATCAAGATGAGGCGCTCACTCTGCTGCACCTTATCAGGATCAAAACCATTTGACACTCTCACAGATTGTTTTCATCAGAAATGGAAAACAAATCCACTTGTTTTGTTGCCATTGCCATCATTGTTTAACCCTTTTCCTCATATAAACGTGTTTTCACGCATCTGCAAACAGAGTAGACCCAGATCAGACGGCTCCTAGAGGAGCCATCTGATCATGGTCTACTCTGTTTGCTAACAGAATTTGATAGATCTGTTTCTTTGCTTTCTGAAATGTCTACAATGTTCCATCTTGCATATTTCTTTATAACTATTTTGTTAATGAATATTCATAAGGTATTGGAATTTGAAATAAACATAGAACAGGGAAAGGGTTCATGATGTAGCCTATTCAGTAGGATATGGTATAATTTGAAACAGGATTTTGAACTAGAGGTTTTTGTCACAAAAACGGATGTCCCCCCCCCCCCCCCCTTCCCCCCAAACACAAACTGCGACATATTGCGTCCCATTTCTGTACATGCAAACTCGACCGGATAAGATGTATGACATACAGACAGACTTGATGAATGATGATGCTTCCTCTCATTATGCGCTTTCTACACCACATTTTTATTGGAAAAAATAATAACTCAAAAAATATTGATACCAGAGTTATGGTTTTTGTGCATGACACTTCCTTTCATCATGCTCTTTCGATAAATGAAATATTTCAATAGCATCAGTAGAGCATGAGTTATTGATTGGACAAAATATTTACAAGGGGCAATAACTCCAATATTAGTGAAGCCAGAGTTATGGGCCTTGGGTATGACACTTCCTCTTATCATGACCTTTCCATGTATGAAGTTTCAATCCAATGGCATGAGCCACATAGGAGAAATTGTCCAGAAAAAAGTGAAAAATATTTACAAGGGACAATAACTCCAAAATCTAAGGAAGCCAGAGTTGTGGACCTTGGGCATGACACTTCCTCTCATCATGATAATTCCATGTATGAAGTTTCAATCCAATGGCATGAGCCATATAGAAGTTATCATCTGGACAAAAAATGTGAAAAAAAAAATACAAGGGGCAATAACTCCAATATAGGTGAAGCCAAAGTTATAGACCTTGTGCATGACACTTCCTGTAATCATGATCTTTCCATGTATGAAGTTTCAATCCAATGACATGAGCCATAAGGAAGTTATTGTCCGGACAAAAAGTGTGAATATTTTTTACAAGGGGCAATTGAAGCCAGAGTTATGGACATTGTGCACAACACTTCCTCTCATTACGCTTTTTCCATATATGAAATTTCAACCAACTGGCATCAGGCATATTGAAGTTATCGTCCGGACAAGAAAGTGTGACGAACAAACGGACGGAGGAGATATAATGACAAACAGTGCAGACACTGATCAAATCCCTCTCATTTGAACTTTTTGTAAATGTCAGTACATGTGCTTCTCACATATCATGTGTTAATCTTTAATGCATTCCCTGTTGTATGTCGATTCCAAATTTCAATACCTACTGAATAGTCATGGATAAAATAGTGATAACAAGCAAATTCATAGAATTGATATCCCCTGCCAAAGGTATTATCTAATAAAACAGCAAACCATTGTGGAGTGGGATGGGGTGGGATCTTATCTTTAGATAATCAATTTAAAACATGATGGCCCTGGATAGCTCTACCAGGTTTTACTTGCCTTTGATACATATTGATACCTTAAATAGATATTTTGACCAACTTTATGAATATTGGGCCAAATTACTGCTTTCTACGACAATCTTTAATAATTGTGTACAAGTTTTGATACTGAATGATCCACAGCAAGGGGAAATGTGCCTTATTGTATTACAAAAAGTATGGACCTAGACTGGCTGCTGCATCTCCACTGCGGCATCTGATCCAGTCTTACTACTTTTTGCATTAGTTGTAGTTTGTACATACTATACAGTTTATTCATATATAGTGTCTTATTACATATCAGATTGAAAGTTGCATTGGTGACATGGTTGCTGATCTATTTCTGAACTGTTTGAATCATAAGGCCTATTTTATCGACACTGCTTGAATATGAAAGCTGTATAAAGCATATTCAAGTGCTTAATGCTAAACAGTATTGAATGCAATACAGTATCCCTCTGCTTTCAGCAGGGCATAAGGGCAATAAATATATGATTTTTGTGTATCTAAGGGGAACAACTCCTAAAAGCCGCATATCGTCTGAAAAAGTAATACATGGGATCGATGCCATGGCCATAACAAATATACATGTTGAGTTTCATTGAATTCTGTCAATCCATTACAGAGATATAGAATTGGACGGAAAAAAATATATGATTTTTAAATATCAAAGGGCAATAATTTCTAAATATTACAAGTGACTTGGAAAAGTAATAAATGTGAATGACGCCCCAGTGATAACAAATAGTAATCTTGAGTTTCATTGAATTCTGTCAATCTGTTACAGACATATGGCATCAGACAGAAAAAAATGTCATTTTTGCGTATACAAGGGCAATAACTCCTAAATGTTGCAAACGATCTGGAAAAGTAATACATGAGAACGATGCCCCAGTTATAACTAATATTCATGTTGAGTTTCATTGAATTCTATCAATCCGTTACAGAGATATGGCATTGGACGAAAAAAAAAGATGTTATTTTTTTGTATAAAAGGGCAATAACTCCTAAATGCCACAAGCGATCTGAAAAAGTAATACATAGGAAAGATGACCCAGTTTTAACAAATATTCATGTTGAGTTTCAATGAATTCTGTCGATCCGTTACAGAGATATGCCATTGGACGGAAACCGGATGGACGGATGGATGGAAGAAGGATGGCCGGACGGACAAACCCAAAGCAGTATCCCCCTGCCTTTTGCAGGGGATAATGAAATATGGAAGGTGGAACATGGTTACCATTTTAGAAACTAAAGAAACATCTTACAAATTCCACTAGCACACAGAGCAGATCGTGATCAGATGATCTCTATAGGAGCCATCTGATCTGGGTCTACTTGGTTTGAAAATGCGTGAAAACACATTTATATGAAGAAAAGGGTTCAAGTGGAATGTGCTATCTTTGTGTAACAATAGAGTTGATTTAGTATGAATGGGCAATCTTTGTTAAAAGATGTATTTTAATAGTAAACAGTTAAGACCCTGATCCCTATCTGGCTGATACCAAATTAACTTATTTGCAAAATATATCATGAATTTCTCACCAATATGCAAAATGTTCAGAGTTTTGGATAAAGCACTACACCACTACAGTTTTGCTGAAATTAACCCATTCCCGTATAGGCTATTTTTAGATCCGACATCTTTGAACAAATCTACCCAAAAGGAGCATTTACTACTAAAAAGGGAAATTTTAGAATTGTGTAGTGTTGAAACCATTGTGATAAATAGAGCA
Organism: Azorinus chamasolen; assembly: GCA_963576725.1. NCBI lineage: Eukaryota > Metazoa > Mollusca > Bivalvia > Cardiida > Solecurtidae > Azorinus > Azorinus chamasolen. Next base: position 90,339,671 of record OY755241.1, read on the forward strand.
TTTGCTCCTATGGAGCAAATGCTCTATTTATCACAATGGTTTCACAAAGTGACTTTTACAGAAGCGTCAAAAGGCATCAATATGCGGGAATGGGTTACCTGTTTTCTCTGTTCCTCCTGCTGAAGTCGTTGAGCTAACTGAGCATCCATCTCCTGTTGTTCTCTCTGCATTTCCTCCTGAAGTTGCCGGGCAAACTCCTCATCATTACTGGTGTCTGTAGCAGGAGATTCCTGAGAGACATTGCATATACAGTAAATACTTGACATACAGAAACAGGGTAATAAGGTCTAAGGTAGCTCAGACAATGTGACTGGGTGTAATAATCATCATTACGTACATGTTAGCATCACAATATGTACATGTTAGCCTCATAATATGTACATGTTAGCATCACAATATGTACATGTTAGCCTCATAATATGTACATGTTAGCCTCATAATATGTACATGTTAGCATCACAATATGTACATGTTAGCCTCATAATATGTACATGTCAGCATCACAGTATTTACATGTAAATCTCACATTGTGTACATGTTAGCTTCATATTATTTATATATTAGTCATACATTATTTATACGATATTTACATGTTAGTCTCACATTATTTACATGTTACTTACATATTAGTCACACATTATTTACATGTTTTTTTTTACATTCTCAACATGTTAGTCTCACATTATTTACATGTCAGTCTCACATTCCCAGCCTTTTTCTGCCAATTTAATTATTATGGATAAAAATGCATTTTAATAATTGGGATTTTTTGTGTGTAAAGCCCAATGATTATGAAAGCATCTTTGACCCCATTTCAACTTATTTTGCATTTTGTTTAGCATTCTAATTCAACCTTAGCGTCTATTTTGAATTTTTCCCAAAATTGGGAAGAATTTTAAATATTTTGCATTGGGAATTGGTCTTTTTAACTATTAACTCATGTAGATGCCACAAAAAGGCCTATATTCTCCGCAGCCTTGATTGCAAATCCAAGGGCTGATGATGCAATACCAACTACCCACATTAGATGCCAAAATGACAAACAATACTCAAAGTTCCAGGGGAAATAATTCTGCAGTGCCTGGTGGTAAACACATGAAAGTTTTGTCATGCACATCTACTATTCATGGTTATTATGTATAGTAAGTATCAATTCAATATTTTTCAAATTGAAGGAGGATTTTGTGACATCAACTACCCATGTCTCATGCTAAAATGATAAAAAACACACTTAAAGTTTATGGGGAGATAATTAATTCTGCAAAGCCTGGCAGTAAACACATGAAATTTGCGTCTTGCACATTTACTATTTGTTGTTGTTATTATGTATGGCAAGTATCAATTCAATACTTTTCAAATAAGATGCAGTAGAACCTCTCTAAACCAGAATTCTAGTAAATTTTTATGCCCCCGTTGATGATATAGGAGCTTTCAGCACTACGTTAGATCTGTATTAAACTGTAACATGTGTTTCTATATATCTGTAGCAATACATTTTAGAGCAATTCTGTATTGTAAGTTTTGGAAGGACTGAACTTTTTGTTCGAGTTATCCCAAAGTTCGAGTTATCCGAGTTCGAGATATCGAAGTTCAGCTGTATTTCATCAATTTCTGTACAGAAATGTGATCAGAGTATCATTAAGTTTGGATACTGATGAGACACAGAGACAATCAGGATCCAAACTGTTTGCTGTTGTAATCACTAAATCACAAATTCATCACCAGCACTGAATGGATTGAGAAATCTCTCAGCCAAGTATGACCAGTACAGTAAAACCTCTAAGCCAGATATTGAATTTAGTATAAATATCGGTCTTGGAGACAGGTGGTTGCTTAATGCAGGATGAAAGCTCCGCTTGGAGCTGTCTGCATGACTCTCACATTTAAGCATTAAGCAGCCACCTGCCTAAAAGTATCTAAATTCTTCTTTACTTCTGCTTAATGCTTAAATGTGTGAGTCATGCAGAAAGCTCCTATAGGAGCAACTGCTCTATTTATCACAATGGTTTCAACAGGTGACATTTACAGAGGTGTAGAAAGGTGTACTAATGGTGGAATGGGTTATGTAAAGTAATAAGATTTCTTACCTGATCATCTCTGTCAATGGATGCTTCTCTTGACTTTTTAACTGGTGCTTTCTTTGAGACTGTTTTGGGCTTGACAACAGGTTTATCTGATGACATCTTCACAAATTCACTTAACTATCTACGGCAGCGTTATTCATCCAGTGTCTGTAGTCATGGTCTCTAGTCTGTTGACACACAGCAGAGAAATATAAATCAAAGCTATAGATACCACATGAATGTGGAAAGTCCAGGTAAATAGATTTACTTTATATCAAACTATCTTCCAAGGGATCCTAGTGAGCCAGAAAGAGTTTGTCAGAGACGTACAAGGTTTAGATTACACAGCAAGTATTCAAATTCTAAAATTGTCATTTATCTACCATAAATGATGTGATGGTGACTTGGCCTAGTGGTTGAGTGTTGAGCTGATAACCCACGGGTCCTGGGGTTTGAATCCTGACTGGGCCAGCTCGAAATTTCAGAGACGCTTTTCAGTGTCTCCCAAACCACACAAGGTTGCTTCCTATCCACTCAGGGGTTAAAATGAGTACCCGTGAGAGTCTATAGCCAGTACTGTGGCTGCGTAATCACGCCATATGTTAGCAGTGCTCAATATTGTAGGAGAATAGCTCAATGACCAGGGGAGTAATTTAATGTACAGTCAGCTGAGCAGTCATTCGGACTGAAAATAGACTATAACTAGGCACTGTACTTTACTTTTACCAAACTATATATTGTGATCATGTTGTAAAGGATTACTTCCAAAAATCATTTTAATTCAATCTTTATGCTTTTATCTATTCCTCTGAATATATCAGCCCATTGTTACATGATATCCCTCAGGCCAGTCTCAAACAGTCTCATAAGACTTGTATTGCAAATGTTATCAAACTCACTGACTGTTGGAATATCTGTGTATCTGTTACAACAAACTAACTACCGTATTCTACTGGGAAATTATATCACCCATTAATAACAAGAGGGCCAAGATGGCCATTAATCGCTCACCTGATTACCATAGATTAAAGATTATAGCTGGGTAGCCTCAGAATGGGGCAAATATTGACCTAAGGGGCAATATTTGAACAATGTTGATAGTGGATCATGAGCAGTGGTTCTGGAGAACAAGATTTTCAAAGATTTAGAATATTGATTTTATCAACACAATCATATTCTAAACATTGAAGATCAAGCTAAAAATGTGTCCTCTAGAGTAATTTTTCTAAGATTTGACCTAGTGACCTACTTTTTTTTTATCCCACCCTGGTCGGTGACCCACCCATGATCACACTCAACCTTGATATCTCCATGACAAACATTCTGAGCAAGTTTGAGGAAGATTGGGCTAGAAATGTGGCCACTGGAATCTAAACAAGATTTTTCTAAGATATGGCCCAGTGGCCTACTTTTTGACCCCACATGACCCACTTTCAGACAGGTCCAAGAATTTATCAGGACAATCATTCTGACCAAGTTTCATGAAGATTTGGCTAAAAAGGTGATCTCTAGAGTGTTCACAAGGTTTTCCTACTATTTGACCCAGTGACCTAGCTTTTGACCCCACAGGTGAGCTAATTATGAGAAATGAAGGCACATCGCTGCATCACCAAATCTGGAATAAGCTAGAACTGTGACTAAGACTGGCGCCTATACACACAAATATAGCCAATGCAATTAGTTCTATACATAGAAAAAACTCTGGGTTTTCCTCTACCTGTAAATAAATGGATGTAGCAATATGACCAAAATATATAATATATCGTCCCGAGTCCCATTCTCGACATAAGCCCGTTCTGGAGCTATCGCGAATCCCGAGACTATGATATGCATGTGACGGCGTTTGACAGAAGGAAAGCCCCCGTGTCGCCGGCTACATCGATCGCCACTGATATATAATAAATCATAATACAAACAAAAGGCTAACTATCAAGACAGTTGGTGTAGGAGCTGCACACATTCAATCCTGCATCGTCTTACTAACAGACATAAAATGGATCTTTGGTTTTCGTAACTGTCTTTTCTCTGTCATATGTCTCTTTATGTCTATCAGTGCCAGTTTATCTGATTGTTTGTGGGTCACTCCGACCTGTCAAAAGCGGCAGTAGCTAGATGGATGGAAAATATTGAAGCTCCAAGTCAATTTCAGACAAAAACTTGTGTTCATAAAAAAAACAACAACACAGAACTCGTTTAACAATTATTTGGGCTGAATGCCCCCCCCCCCCCCCCCCACGTTTATATCAGAAAATATGGTCCGTTATAGCGATTCATGATAGACGGGTCTGCTCCGTTTCACTTTGACTGCGGTACATATCTGATTGTATTGTTTCTGTGGTAACATGTCTTTATGAAAAAATATTTTATTACTTTTCACCTTTCATTATTTCTTACATGAATATTCAATAGGTAAAGTCTCACAATGGTTCCTCACAATGTGTCCTGAATTCTTCGTACAGAGGTTATTACAACCAGGTCAGCTGATTTCGTTGGAATATGTGGGCTAAAAAGATAATATTGCGACAAATATCTAAAAAATAAGTAGCATATAACAATTTCGTTACATGTTTTTCACCTTTGAAACAGCGAGTTAACCAGGAACTCAGTATTTTCAATGACACTTCTAAGAAAATGAAGATCTCCAAGAAAAACAACAAAGCGGTGCTGTGATAATTGCACTAACGTGAAAACTACATATGTTCTGACGTTAGATTTGTTGCTGACGGTCTTTAGATAGATAGATAGATAGATAGATAGATAGATAGATAGATATATTTATTTAGCATCTAATATTGCATACAATTTACAAGATCTTAATACATAAAAATGACATATTTAGAAATATGGTACAATGAAAAATTGTAATGATTTCCATATAAATATTTAAATATTAGATCTACATAGAAGCAATTTTTAATCAGTTGAAAATTATGGTTTATAAAAGCAAACTTCTTCTATAAAAGTAATGCTAAGATCATGGTATCATATGGATGTGTGCGGTTAGCACATTCCATCATAGGCTATTTAAGACACAATCTCTTTGAATAAATATACTGAAAAGTAGCTTTTAGAAGGAAAACGGATTCTTTTAGAATTGTGTAGTTTTGAAATCATTTTGATAAAAAGAGCAGTTGTTTCAATGTTTTCATATTTAGTAAAATTTAAAGAGTCGTCAAAAGTCGTTCATATGAGGGAATGGGTTAGTCTATACATTTACCTGTCATTTCTCTTTGTTTCTGTAAATAAGTATATATGCATTAGTCTGTATCTATATAAGGTCAGAATTTCCGATTATTTTCGAACGTCTGTCTACACACCTCTCTCCCTTTCTTTGTCTGGTCTATCTGTCTCTTAAATTCGTCTTACTATCTGTTGGTTTGCCACTGGCTTTCTCTGTTTATCTGTGCGTGTCTCTTTGTTTCTCTATGTCTCTCTATATGTCACTTTCTTTATGAATATATCACGCTTTCTGACTGTCACATCAGGCTGGCTGTCTCTGTCTCTCCCCTCCCCCTTTCTTTCACTATCCCTTCCTCTCTCCTGTCCATCGATCTTACTTCCCGTCTCGACCCCCTCCCTCCCTCCCTCCCTCTCTCTCTCTCTCTCTCTCTCTCTCTCTCACGGCATGGCTTAATTATAGCTAATATGATTGGCATGGATCCTATATTTTCATCTAGTAAACAATGCAGCTCTAACCTGTTTAAATATTATAACATATCACTGGACTGGAACCCACGACCCTCAGATGTCTGAGTATTATGTCAGCCTTAAATTTAAAGTCTGATGTTTTATTGACTGAGCTAGCTAGCCGAGCAGTTATACTCGTATACACCCGTATACATGATTTCGAATCAATACAGCTGAATATTTCTTGTGTATTATTAAACTATAATGAAACACATACAGTTAATCAACGTGTCACCCAAATGTCAATAGTGGGTTTATAAATCTGTTAATCTGTTTGTATGTTTATATGTTTATAATTATGTATCGTTGTGTATGTCTCTCTATCCCGTACTCTCTACTTCTATAGTCCTATTTTATCTGAAATTTGTAAGTTAATTTCGTCCATTTTGTCACTTTGTAAGTCTATTTATACAGTTTATATATTTATTTGTTCTTCTTTCTCCATCACTAGTTGTCGTCTATCTATCTATCTAATCTATCTATCTATGGTTACTGACTACCCCTCTTTCGAGTGTTACAGTCAGGAAAGTGCACGTCGGAGTATTACTAAGGAAAAGTGAGAGTTTAAGAAACCTGGCAATAGATAATGTCAGGTAGTGTGAAGCTTAAGAATAAGTGTCGGGTTTAAAATGTTATTGAGTGTAGGAAGAATAAAAGGGTAGGTTAAAACATTGCTCTCAGGACTAGTACTGGATGTTTACTACTGCTGTTTAGAACTGATCCAGTTCAGAGAGGGTAGCGATTTCACAAGGAAGCTGATTCCATAACCTGATACAATGGGGGTAAAAGGAGAACTTATGGTAATCTGATCTTACTTGGATTAGCCTGAGGGAAAGTGGATGCATGTGTCGGGTAATGCGTGTAGGTGTGTAAATGTATGGTGGGAGTGTGATTGCTACAATGTTATGATATATTTTATAAAACATTATAAGGCTTTTTCCTTAATAGATAGGGTAAACATTTAAAACGAACGTCCACTCCGTAACAACAAATAAAACTGATAATTGCATGAACTTATAGAAGAGAACCCAGTACACTGTAGTTTGTTTTCCTATATGATTCAATAACGCACACTTCACAAAAAAGCTTCAGCATTTCTAGTATAATATATTTATGATTCTTAAATTCTATTAAAGTCAAATGTGTCCCTAGTATTGATTAAATTACAAGTTTTATATATTACCCTTTTCACTATTCACGATGATATAAAATAAAACAACATTACATATGCTTTATTATTATAAGTTTTACAAAATTGTAACAGAGCTTTATTTGGTTCAAATCTTTTATTTTCAATGGATTATTGGATTTTATTCAGCACCGTCCCATCGCTTTTTCCAATTTAATAAATTGTAAATGTAATTCTGTCATTTTTGTATATTTGAGTCATTGAGATGTTAAGGCCAGGGGAATGTATAATTCTTCACGCGAGAAATAATGGAATGAGCCACTATATATAGCGGTGTGATAATTATTGCCAATTATCAGCCCTTAAAACATACATGTACCGTTAGGTCTGACATGTCGTTTTTATTTATAGATGACCCGTATATTAGGATAAAACCACTATTGTATTAGGTGAGCTCAGCATTGCACCGACTATTTCAACTTATACTATTTAATTTAATCACTACAATGTATAGGCAATCGGACTTCGAGTCTAACCAGCTGCACGAGCTTCAAGAGAAATTCGCTCGTCAATTTAAGCAAAACCCTTTTGTATAGAATTGAATAGTTTGGTAAAAACCAAATCTATTGATAAAAACGACAGGTCACTCCTACTTGCTAATAGATGCGATATAAACTTATGCCATTACACGAATAACTTGAGGAATTCCTCCAAAAATCATCTACCTTATCCTGTTTTTGATTATCGTCTAAACGGTTTACGGACGTTTCGCTACACAGCGTTTCGCTACCCTGACCATTTCGCTACCCTGACCATTTCGCTACAGTCATTTCGCACCTCTACGGGAAGTCATTTCGCTACCCAGTCACCCAATTAATTATAATTATTCACAGATTTAATTGATTTGGACGATAACAGTTTAACAGATGAAAAAGATACATTTACCAATTTGAAATACCGAGCGTAGCAGCATAGGCAAAACAGTTTGGATCCGAATGAAACGTTCACAGTAAATTAGTTAATTCGCATATAAGATATAGCTGTTCGGAAATATGTTCAACGTAAGTATATCACAAAATTAAAAAATAAGAGAATATTTGAAACTTTAGAGCAGGTAAATGGTTAACAGACCTTAAAGTAAAAGTGCATAAGTAATGATCGCGTTTTAAACTTTTCATGTGATCGTAATACACTGTATATATCAAAGATTCAACTTTTTTCTAGTCTGAACTATTCAGTATTTTTTATCATTTATAATTAACAAAATGCGTCGGCGTTTGTCTTACAGTGAAACATATATATTTATATTCCCACTAGCAGTATTTACAAGCCAATGTTATCGCCTTATCGGCGGTACCTGTGATCTCTGGGTGGACAATATTGATTGGCAAGTGTAATTACGAAAGCAGCGGGTGACTTAATTCAATCAGCAATATCACAGAGGCAGGGATAATGACACGTGTATTATATATATTTAATCTTTTAAAACCTAATATTTTTGTTGTGATTATCATCATGTTTTATTATTATTTTTATTATCATTATGTATTTCACAAAGCCGATATTTCTTATCGCTTAAACTTTTATTTATTAGTCCTTTCCCTCATATAAACGTGTTTTCACGCATTTGCAAACAGAGAAGACCCAGATCAGACGGCTCCTAGAGGAGCAAACAGAGAAAAACCAGATCAGACGGCTCCTAGAGGAGCCGTCTGATCAGGGTCTGCTCTGTTTGCTAATAGAATTTGAAAGCTCGGTTTCTTTACTTTCCAAATTGGGTACATTGTTCCACCTTGCATATTTCCTTATAAGAATTTTCTCCATGAATATTCATTAGGTATCAAAATTAGGGCTAAATATAGAACAGGGGGAGGGTTAGGCTACCATCTCACTGTATTTGTATACACTGTACATTAACAAAACAAAACCTGATTTAAGTACATTTATCATTCATTTAACACTTTGATTACTACAGTAAAACCCCGCTAATGCTATCACCTCAAAGAGGTATACTTATGGGTGATAGATGCAGATCGTAGATGTAGACAGTAGCTTAATGCTGGACAAAAGTAATGCAGAAATGACATACATGAGCTTTCTGGATTACCTTTGTCCTGCATTAAGAAGCCACCTGCTTATAAAGACGCTCATATTTATTCATTGAGTGGTCACTTTAGATGGGGTTTACTGTGCATTGACGAGTAAGACCTGCCAAACAACGGCGAAAGACCCATCATTCATCCTCTGACATAACACTTTATTTTACTTTTTGGTATCTGAATATTAATATTTATTATATCTTAATAAATTCGACTCTCAAATCACTAACCACCCCGCAACAATATTGGTTCTCCTAATAAATTCGGTAGGTAGCGAAACGTACAGGTAGCGAAATGGTCAGGGTAGCGAAATGACTTCTCGGTGGGTAGCGAAATGACTGTAGCGAAATGGTATGGGTAGCGAAATGTCTGACAACCGTCTAAACCAGGTCATGTTTACAAAATACACTGTTATCGCTGTCAGAGTATATGGTCAAACAACTAGGTATGACGGGTCACGGGTTCGCCGAGTCCATTTATAAGGGAGATCAGCATATCGGATATCCACGTGTCATTTTTAAAAGAAAATGTTTAGTTATAGGTACAAACAATAAGTGGATTAGTCATAGGAAACATAGCGTAGTGGATAAGTCGTAGGGTCATAAGGAAGTACATGCATATGATCGGGCACATTTTATTAAGCGCGGGTTCGAGTCTCGCATCAACCTAAAACATTTTGTTTTGCTAAACACTTAAAAATATATGAGGATTCTGTAATTAGCTAGTATCATATTTTGATTGATTTTTACCCTTTTATTTCCAATTTCATTTCAATCAGTATATATTTTTATTGTTATATATCTACCGCGAAAAATCGCTAAACCGGACACCCCAAATATAAGTCAGTGTTGGCCTTTAAGGCAGGCGGCAGCATAATTTAGGAAACGGGCAATGCAGAAAGCTCCCTTAAGAGCATTTTATATTAATTTTGTTCTGTTTTAAGCAGCCATCCGTCTTAAAAGCTCACTTTCGTCCTTACTGAGTAATCGGTTCATAGACGTTTTACTGCAATTCATTTCATTTCAATAAAATTAGTTTTCTCCCTCACTGTCAGTGTCCGTCTCGAATTCGTCAACTTCATTATCATCAGTGTCCGAAGTCAGGTCTGAAGTGTTCAATGATTTCATCTATAGTAATGTCTGGTACCCAATATGTCCTTTCAATGTCCTCAACGCGAGTAGTACATTGACGAACATGTGTATAAATGGTCAGTATGATTATACAGTATGAACTAAAATAATGCTTTACTATTCATTCAAAATTAAACAAAGTTTTAAGGTCGACGTGGGATTTGAACCCTCTCTTAATAAAACATACTACTCTCGCAATGCCGTCTGTGTACCCAAAGTTTACCTACTGCGCTAAACTGCTGACAACAATTCTGCCTTCATTTCTATCTAATATACTAAACTCGGCTGTTTAAAACGTGGTCCAAGAATATGCGGAATGCCGCTCTCCCAAAAAAAATGGACTCGGTTGACCTTTGACACGCCAGACCTAGTTGTTTGACTATAGTGATCAGATTGTGTTTACACGTGTTTTGTTTCTGAAGTGCTCTCAAAAAATATCACGCCCAACGGGGGACTCGAACCCACGACCCTCAGATGTCTGAGTGTAATATCAGTCTTAAAAGTCTGATGCTCTACCGACTGAGCTAGCCGGGCGCTCATATAATGTTATAGATATGTTCATAATCCACACATTAACCTAGATAACATTTGTTATAAAACATTTATCCTATTTATGATTGGTTTGTTTTATTGTCAGCATTTTCGTCTCTATATATTTGTATGTCATTTCAAGACAGTTTCCTCTTTCCTATTGCATAACATATTTATTTAAACCTACAGTGCAGACTATATTTTTAATTCTCCTTTTTGACAATAATGCGAAATGTTCTGATCTAGTAATTCGCCTACAAGGTCATATTACATGGCTCATATATATGTAGCTGGCAAACATTCACAGATTTTAAATCATGTCTTCTCGTCTAGTACACAGCTAAATTAATCTATTCATATACATGTATTACAAAATATCACACCGAACGGGGGACTCGAACCACCGACCCTCAAATGTCTGACTGTTATTTTATTTATTTATTTATTTATTTATTTATTATTATGTTTCCCCTATATTGCTTTCGTGAGAATTGTCTGTCTTTCTGTCCGTCTGTCTGTCCGTCTGTCTGTCTTTTTTCACACGTTTTTGTCCGGACGATAACTCCTATATGGCTCATGCCATTTAATTTAAACTTCATACAGTGAAAGATCATGATGATAGAAAGTGTCATACACAAGGTTCATAACTCTGGCTTCACTAATATTGGAGTTATTGTCCCTTGTAAAAAATCCACACTTTATGTCACTTTATGTCAGGACGATAACTCCTATATAGCCCATACCATTGGATTGAAACTTCATGCATGAAAATATCATGATAAGAGGAAGTGTCATGCTCAAGGTCCATAACTCTGGCTTCACTAATATTTGAGGTATAGCCTCTTGTAAATTTGTTCACACCTTTTTGTCCGGACGATAACTCCTATATCGCTCATGCCTTTGGGTTGAAACTTCATACATGGAAAGATCATGATAAGAGAAAGTGTCATGCACAATGTCCATAACTCAGACTTCAATAAGTTATTGTCCCTTGTACATTTGTTTCACACTTTCTTTTCCGGACGATAACTCCTACATGGTTCATGCCATTGTACCGAAACTGCATACATGAAAAGAGCATGGTGAGAGAAAGTGCCATGAACAAGGGCCATAACTCTGGATTCAATACTTTTGGAGTTATTGCCCTTTGTTACATTTTCGTCCGATGGATAACTCCTGTTCTACCTATGCTATTGGAACGGCATTCCATTTATGGAAAGAGCGTGATGAAAGGAAGTGTCATGCACAAGGGACATAAACTCTGGTATCAATTGTTTTAGAGTTATTAGCTGTTATCATTTTTTTCTTGAAAAAAAAGTGGTTTAGAAAGCGCATAATGAGGGGAAGTATAATTCATCAAGTCCATTAATATGGTAGGAACAATTTTAGTTATTTCCCTTTACATACCGGTATTGTTTTTGTTAGAGTTGTTTTGTCTGTCTGTCTGTCACACATCTTGTCCGGTCGAGTTCTCATGTACAGAAATGTGACAATATGTCGCAGTTTGTACGTGTGGGTTCGAGGGGTGGTGGTGGTGGTGGTGTGTGTGTGTGTGTGTGTGTGTGTGTGTGTGTGTGTGGTGGGGGGGGGGAGACATACGCTTTTGTGACAAAAAACCTCTAGTTATTTATTATTATTATCATCATTATTAATAATCACCGTCAGTTTTAAAAGCCTGGTGCTCTACCGTCCGAGATTGCCGTGCAGATAGTAACGAATTGTCTGCAGGACTCAAACTAGATTCCATTGGATATTTGCAGGTTGTGGTATTATGAAAAGCATACAGTGAACAGTCCGCCTTTTATGTCTAGTTCTTTGCTCTCTAATTAACTTAAATATATTCTCTCATTGCCTATTTATCCTTCTTCTATCGTGTTGTATGGGTTTAATTCATTTCTTTGTCTTTTGACCGTTTACTCGTCTTGACAGTCTTTCATTCTCTGTCTGTGCATTTCTGTCTGTGTATGTTTGTCTGTCTGTCTCTCTCTCTCGCCTTTTGCCGCCCCCTTCTCCCCTATCTCTGTCTCTATCTGTCACTCAGACTATGCCTGTCTGTATGTATGCCTGCCCGTCCGTCCGTCCGTCCGTCTGTGTGTGTCTGTCTGTCATCAGATAAGGGCTTAATGAATCCAGGCATTAAATGCAGTCCCTCATCATCTCAGTAGACTCGAAACTATATGACACGCTGGTGACCTCTTGACAATAAATGCAACACATGCTATTGCTACCTTTAATGTAGACCGTTACGATTTTGCAGGAAACAAACTTGAAATTCTGTGTCAAACACACTTTCTATCTGCATGCATACACAAGAAACAATTGCTTGAAATCCAGTTATCACATTTATTTATTCATTTTATTTCTTAAGTGCAAAACATTTACGCCGAATGGGGGACTCGAACCCACGATCCACAGATGCCTGAGTTTTATATTTCAGCTTTAAAAGTCAGGCGCTCTACCGACTGAGGTAGCCAGGCGGTTATACGCTATACAGATAGTGGTGTTTTGATAATACAATGTACATGTATATTGCATAATTATATTGTTCAGGGTTATCATAAGATGACATGTTATGAAACGCACATTACAGATTAACAACCATCTTACTAAATGCTGTGGATACATTTTCCTATAATACATTTTATTCACTTAGCAAAATTCTACTTCAAATCTTACTGTCAATATTCTTCAAATGTTCAGCATGTGAAATATTGTGTTGTTCTTTTATTCACTGATTAATCATTACTTGCTCCGTTTGTCGGAAAATTACTATAAAGCTAATGTTATAATGTTTGGCAAAATCGACTCTAAATAAAGCTTCTTGTATCTTGTATTTGTCTCTAATGGATTTTCTGTTTGTTTAATTGTCGGCATAAAATTTTCTTTATCTCTGTCATTTCAGCACAGTTTACTCTTTTCCACTGCATAAAATACGTGTTTTAATCCTACGGTGCAGACTATATTTTTATATAATGGAATAATTACCTGCCAGCTCAATAAAAAAGTGTGCCTTCTCATGCAGTAAAAAGAGCAGTAAGTCTCTGTTAATCAACTTATATGTTAATCAACTTATATGCACGCCAAACGGGAGACTTGAACTCTCGGCCTTCAGTTAATCGATTTATATGATGCAAAATATCACGCCCAACGGGGGACTCGAACCCCCGACCCTCAGATGTCTGAGTGTTATATCAGCCCTAAAAGTCTGATGCTCTACCGACTGAGCTAGCCGGGCGATAGGATTAACAGGATTTCGAATGAATATAGCTGGATATTTGCATGTACGTGTTGATCTTCACACGGTTATATAACCTATATTCACAAATATCTGTCTGGCTTTGTGTTGTCTGTCTGTCTGTTTGTCCGTCCGTCCGTCAAACCATCCAACCATCCATCAACGAATGAGTATGTGTATTTGTCTCTCCTTTTCTGTTTCTCTCTAGATATGTTTTTCCTTTATTCCTTTATATTTGACACTCTGGTGTTCTGTCTCTTTCTCATTCTCTCTGTCTCAATCTGTTATTTTTTGTCATTTTTGTATCTTTAAATTGAAGTACAAAAATGAGTCATGCAGGAAACACCACATACAGAACAAACACTCGCCCGAACAGCAACACAAGGAAACAGCAAATGTACATAAGTAGAAAAAACAACAAGAGACGCACAAAGACAAAACAAACATACAATAGGAGGGAGATGGAAGTACCGCCTTGGAACGGTCAGTGACAAAAGTCACCGGGGGGTTAAACCGGTTTATGGGTGCCCAACCTCACACTTATTCCATCCCCATCCTAAAAGACAAACAGTGTAAATAAACGTATCCCCTCTCCGACTAATCTACAACAACCGCGACAGCAAATACAGTGGTAAAGTGTATGTATAACAAAAAAACATTTAATTGAACATACTGTATCCACCTATCGCTAGTGTACTCAATGATTGAGCTGCAAACAGAGTAACTGTAGAAAAGTAATAAAGGGTACGACAAAAATGAAATAGTACAGATATCCGACGTTCTCCTTCCATTTCTGGATTTAAGAGGTCGCCTTCATAGAGTACTAAACCTTTCTTGTCGGCGTACATGCAAAGAGGCCAGCGTGATTGCCAACTGTAAAATGGTTCACAACCAAACATGCAGTATGTTGTAGTACTACAGGATCATATCCCTTTTTAATGAATTGTTTTATATATTTGATGAACAAAGTGAGAAAATGGGTATGTCCAATAATTTTACGAAGTTTGTAAATCACATCACCATAAAATTCAGGATGTGAAATACCGTGTCGCAGAAGCACCTTGAGATTACATTTGTACATGCCAATAAGCGAGAGATTTCGATAGTAAAATTTAGAGAAAGTTTTTCTTAGTTTATGGTATCTATATCCTTGTTTAAGCAGTTTTTCAGTTAAAATGAGATTTCGACTGTTAAAATCGTCAATAGATGAACAAGCTCTAGCAAAACGAATAAGTTGAGATATATAAACCCCGTAAGATGGAGCACGGGGAACATCCCCGTCAAGATGAGGAAAATTTACAATATTAAAATCAAAATCATCTCTTTTGTCATATATTTTAGAAGAAATCATTCCATTATTAATTTTAAGGTCTAGGTCAAGAAACGCTGCATAATTGTCGGACAGGTTAGCTTTATTCAATTTGAGTTCTTTAGGATAAATTGTAGGAATCAGAGCATCGAAGAAAGGGTTATCTAAGTTAAAAATATCATCCAAATATCGACAAGTTTCATTGAAGGCTTTTATAACATCTTCTTGTGATTGAGGATTCAAACTCAACATGAAATCTCTCTCATAGCAGTACAAAAACAAATCTGCGACAAGTGGTGCACAATTCGTACCCATAGGAATACCAATTACCTGACGGTATATAGCATTCCCATAACGTACAAATATGTTATCCAAAAGAAAGGTTAGTGCTTCGCAAACTTCTGAGCAAGTCCAATTGGTGTAATATTTCATTTGCTCGGCTACGCCTCGGACACGTGTCTTCGGTAATGCGAACAAACTGTCCTGATAACGGTTGTAAGAAGACACTTTGGTAGTAAGACTCGTACTGTATCTATTACATAAAAACGACATGTTAGATTCAAAGGCATTTTATTATTGCTGCCATAGTGATCAGATTGTTTTTATAGGCTTATACATGTATTTTAATTGTTGTTTCGGAAGTGCTCCAAAAGTATCACGAGCAACGGGGGACTCGAACCGGCTACGACCCTCAGATGACTGAGTGTTATATCAGCCCTAAAAGTCTGATGCTCTACCGACTGAGCTAGCTCGTGTCATATTATCATAGCAAACTCGTTTCATAAAAACAATTTGTAATGAACATTCATGTAAGATTCTCTATTAAATAGTCACCAGGTAAAGGGTTAATCAATTCGTGATCACCTTTGCAAAAAGATTTACTGCAGTTTCTTTGCGTAGCAACATATTCGAATCTATATGACAAGCTGGTGGTTATTTGGCAATAAATGGAACAATTGCTAGTGCTAGTTTTAATGTAGACCTCAATTTCTGCCGACAAGACTTTACATGAAACAAAATAGCTGAGTAAGTTAAATGTTGGCAATTACTCTGTCTCAAACCTTCTTTCGCTCTGTATACATACATGTACATCAAAAATAGTTGTTCGAAATAATGTATAATTCTTCACGCGCGATATAATGGAATGAGCCACTATAGGGGTGTGATAAGTATTGCCTAATATCAGCCCTTAAATACGTGTACATGTACAATACATTATACACTTCTGTCATTACACAGATAACTTAAGAAATTCCTCCAAAATTCATCAACCCAATCCTGTTTTTTTTATTATCGACTAAACCAGGTCATGTTTACGAAATACACAGTTATCGCAGACAAACAATGATTAGACATAAACTTTGTTTCTGAAGTGCCTAAAAAAGATCACGCCCAACGGGGGACTCGAACCCACGACCCTCAGATGTCTGAGTGTTATATCAGTCCTAAAAGTCTGATGCTCTACCGACTGAGCTAGCCGGGTGCTTACATATATACATATCTATTCATCATGCGGTGATATAATGTACAGATTAACCCAGGATTAACATTAGATAACATATGTTATAAATATAATTGGTGTTCTGCTCGTTTTATTGTAAGCATTGCCTGTTATTTCCAGACAGTTTCCTCTTTTCCATTGCATAAACTATTTATTTAGTGGATACTATATTTTTAATTATTCTCCTTTTTGATAATAATGCGAAACATTCTGACGTAGTTGTTCACCTGCAAGTTCATATGACATGGCTCATATATATGTAGTTGGCAAACATTCACAATTTTTAAATCATGTCTTCTCGTCTAGTAAACACAGCTCAATTAATCTATTCATATGTAACAAAATATCTCAACGAACGGGGGATTCGAACCTCTGACCCTCATATGTCTGAGTGTTATTTTGTTTATTTATTTATCGTTATTATTATTATTACTATTATAATGGTTATCATCATCATCATCATCATCATCATCATCATCATCATCATCATCATCATCATCATCATCATCATCATCATCATCATCATCATCATCACCACCACCATCATCGGGTTTAAAAGCCTGATGCTCCACCGAATGAGATTGTCGGGCAGATAGTAACCAACTGTCTACAGGACTCAAACTAGATTCAACTGGATACATGCAGGTTCATAAAATCGTTGTAGCATTATGAAATGCAAACAGTAAACATTCCGCCGTTTTATTCCAATGCTTTGCCTCTCTCATTAACTTAAATGTGGTATTTCTTTGCACATATACCTATCTATTTTGTTGTATGGGTTTAATTCATTTCTTTACCATTTGATCGTTTACTCGTTTTGACAGTATGTAAATTTGTTTCTCTTATTCTCTGTAGGTCTCTATGTGTATATCTATCTATCTCTCTGCATGTCTGTCTGCCCGACAGTCTGTCTGCTTGTCTGTCTGCATGTCTGTCTATCCGTACATGTATGTCTGTCCTCTTGTCTCTCTGTCTATGTCTCTGTCCGTCTGTTTTTTCCTGCATCTTTGGCCTTCTGTCTCTCTCTGCATCTTTATTCATCCAGTTTATCTATTGAGTTATATTGTCTGTTTCTGCCTTCTCTTTGTCTCTTTTTTCAGTGTACACTTGTACGTATCTTTCTCTCTCTATCTTCTCTTATATTTAGATTTAGTTTAGACAATCTGCCTTGTGGTAGTCCGTAACAGAGTGTCGTAAATCGCGGAAATGCACTAGTGCATTTTTGAATGCAAATTAGCAATAATTAGCCAATCGTAGCGTTCATTTAAGCGTTATCCAATCGCAGCGCTCCGTGTGCGTCGTCCATTGTATTACTACGCTGTTTGTAAACAATGACAGAAATAGCCATCAGCCATAGCTTGTTATATTTCTATGGTATTTTCAAGGCTTATGTGATAAAACGAATCTTTCATTCGTGTTCATAACAAATTGTTTTCATGAAACTCGTTCACTATAATGAATATGACACTCGCTAAAGCTTGTGTCATATTATTTTAGCAAACTCGTTTCATAAAAACAGTTTGTAATGAACATTCATGTAAGATCCTCTATTAAATAGTCACCAGGTAAAGGGTTAATGAATTCGTGATCACCTTTGCAAACATATTTACTGCAGTTTCTTTCTATCTATCTATCTATGGTTACTGACTACCCCTCTTTCGAGTGTTACAGTCAGGAAAGTGCACGTCGGAGTATTACTAAGGAAAATTGAGAGTTTAAGAAACCTGGCAATAGATAATATCAGGTAGGGTGAAGCTTAAGAATAAGTGTCGGGTTTAAAATGTTATTGAGTGTAGGAAGAATAAAAGGTAGGTTAAAACATTGCTCTCAGGACTAGTACTGGATGTTTACTACTGCTGTTTAGAACTGATCCAGTTCAGAGAGGGTAGCGATTTCACAAGGAAGCTGATTCCATAACCTGATACAATGGGGGTAAAAGGAGAACTTATGGTAATCTGATTTTACTTGGATTAGCCTGAGGGAAAGTGGATGCATGTGTCGGGAAATGCGTGTAGGTGTGTGAATGTATGGTGGGAGTGTGATTGCTACAATGTTATGATATATTTTATAAAACATTATAAGGCAAAAGTCTATTCTCCGGTGTTCTAGTGATCTCCAGTTCGAATCTTTAAGTATGGCTGTCACACTCGAAAGAGTAGAAAAGGTTTTTTTACCCATCTGATGGCACGTCCCTGGACCTGCTCAATTTTATTGATGTTGGATTTTGTGTGAGGGCTCAAAATGGTAGAAGCATACTCCAACTGTGGCCGGACCAGGGACTTGTATACCATCTCTCTTACTCTCTGATTCTTTGTTCCTTTTAATGAAGCCAAGAGATCTATTAGTACTGGTGGTGATGTTGGAGATGTGGGTGTTGTAGTTTAGATCAGAAAAAAGAGTAAGTCCAAGATATTTTGCGTTAGAGACTGATTCTAGGACCTGGCCATGGAGATAGTAATTGTTTTTCATGACATTTCTGTTCCTGGTGATGTGGAGCACCTGACATTTTGAAGGATTGAACTCCATGTCCTAGTCTTTCTCCCATACTTGTAGTATGTCAAGATCCTCTTGGAGCGCTTAGAATCGGAGAGAGAGTTGATCGTCAAGTAGACAGCAGTGTCATCTGCGAAAAGGCGAACTTGAGATATCTCATTGTATACGTGTGTACACATATGTATGTTTATTTGCCTCTCCCTTTCTCTTTCTCTCAAGGTATGTTTAACTTTGTCCCTAATTAAGTTATCTTTTTTTATTCTTGTGTAAGCAATCGATCCTAGCAGAGACATATGCATACATGTTTGGTTTAAACATATTTATTGCATATAATATACATGCAAGGAATTGGGCTACAAGTTTTTGCAACATTATCCAATGCCCGCTCCCCATGCATACATGTATGTACATGTCTCTGATCCTAGCAACACTTACGGACCTGACAAATAGTACACTTTATTAACGTGTATTCGATGGATACGCAATGCGTTTAATAACATGGGGCACCCGGAAACACCCAAAGTATACTATTTCTGACATGATAAGAAGGCAACGTAACGTTAGTTTTGGCTTACTATGTGCAAAAGGTCCACACAATTATGAACGTGTTTAAGGAGAGCGCACGAATCTACACATCTGTCGTGTGACGATATCACGTGACCATAATATTCCCAGTGGCAGTTATTCCATGAACAAAGAATAACACGTCGGATGATTAGGTAAACAACTGAAGCAAATGCGAATGGTCAATACAATTAAAAGCATTCTGCTGTAATCGAGTGACTGAAATAAATTCATTTCTTATTTGAATGTGTATTTTAATCTTTTGTGATGCCTTTTAAGGTAATAGCAACGCGAAATGCTTTTTCCTTAATAGATAGGTTAAAAATGAAAACGAATGTCAATGTCCACTCCGTAACAACAAATCAAACTGATAATTGCATGAAATCATAGAAGAGAACCCAGTACATTATTTTGTTTTCCTATATGATTCAATAACGCACACTTCACAAAAAAGCTTCTGCATTTCTAGTATAATATATTTATGATTCTTAAATTCTAATAAAGTCAAATATGTCCCTAGTATTGATTAAATTACAAGTTTTATATATTACCCATTTTCACTATTCACGATGATATAAAATAAAACATTACATATGCTTTATTATTATAAGTTTTACAAAATTGTAACAGATGGAAAAGTAGTAAAGTCAAGCAGGCAAAGCCACATGCAATACGCAACCACCACCAAAACACCGATAGACAGCATGACACACACACACACAGAACCACACACCCAAACGCACACACACACACACGAAATGAACACAGAAAACACCAAAAGACACACAAGAAACAGGGACAAACGTTCCACAACATGAACAAACCACAAGCACAAAGACGCAAGGCAAACAAAAGGAAGGGTGACAAAGAGAGTACCGCCTTGGCACGGTCAGCAGCAAAAACACCACTGGGGGTTTAAACCGGTTTACGGACGTCCTAACCTCACACTTCTCTCAAAGTCACCCTAGCTTTACAAATATTGTAAATAAAGGTATCCCCGCTGGACTTACCCACAACATAGACGACGGTGAACACAGGACAACATGTAAAACATAGCATAATAACTGTGACAATTCGTCAAATATGTACTCAATGACTTTGCTGAAGTCAGAGCATCTGCAGGTAAGCCGTTAAGGGCACGACAGGGAAAAAGTAATACATGAGTCTGGTAAGCTCCTCCTGTATCCAAGTTTAAGAGTATACCATCATAGAGTACTACCCTCGGCCTGTCATCGCGCAAGCAAAGAGGGAAGCGTAGCTACCGACTGTAAAAGGGTCGATAACCAAACATGCAGTGTGTTGCAATATAATAGGATCATAACCTTTCTTTTTAAATGTTTTAATGCGTTTTATAAACAAATCATGAAAATGGATATGATCCCGAATTTTCCTAAGTTTGTAGATAACATCCCCATAAAATTCTGGTTGAGAAATGCCTTGTCGCAGTAACGTCCGTAGATTGCAATTATATTTACTAATGAGAGGTAAATTTCGATAATAAAATTTAGAAAAGGTTTTCCGAAGTTTGTGATATCTGTAACCTTGCTTAAGAAGTTTATCAGTTATAACTAAATTACGTCTGTTAAAATCTTCAAGCAAAGAACAGGCTCGGGCAAACCTAATAAGTTGAGAAATATAAACCCATAAGATGTAGAACGTGGCACATCCCCATCTAGAAAAGGATAATTAACAATTTTAAAATTAAAATCTTCTCTTTTATCGTATACTTTGGACGAAACTTTATCATTTGTAACTGAAAGATTCAAATCTAAAAATGAAGCATTAATGTCGGATTGATTAGCTTTGTTTAAAGACAGTTCTTTTGGGTAGATGAAGAAACCATAGTATCAAAATAAGGATTATCTAAATTCAAAATATCGTCTAAATACCTTGAAGTTTTATTAAAAGCATTAACAATATCGGTTTGTGTATCAGGTTTTAAGCTAAGCATAAAATCCCTCTCGTAGCAATACAAAAACAAATCTGCAACAAGAGGGGCACAATTAGTACCCATGGGTATACCAACAACTTGACGATATATGGTATCCCCATAACGCACAAATATATTATCTAAAAGAAAGGTAAGAGATCTACAAACATCAAGGCAAGTCCACATTGTGTAATGTTCAACTTCTGAATTCGAAAAGAATGAACGTTGAACATTACAAGCAATGAACATTTTGTTTTCTCTGGCAAAGGTTTTTTCTATTAATTTAATAAGTTTATCCTTTATAAGATGGTGAGGTAGAGTAGTATAGAGTGTAGAGAAATCATAAGAGCTCAGTAAAGAAATGTTATACTGTTCATTTTCAAGTTTTGTTAAAACATCATTTGAATTTTTTATGGACCAAAAAACATTAATACCAGAATTTTCATATATTTTATCACAGTAGCGTTTAACATGTTCTTTGATCGTAGTAAGACAGGACGTCAAAAGTATAGATAATTTAGTAGTGGTACAACAGCTAGAGTTGGCAATAAAACGCGACTTATAAGGGTTTTTATGTAGTTTCGGAATCCAGTACAAAGTAGAAAGTTTATGTTGTTTTATGTTAGGACCAGACTTAAAATTATTGCACATTTTTACATGATCCGAGACTATATCTTTTTTCAGGTGTTTGAACTGTTATATAAGTTTTTGAATCAGTTAGCTCCTTCTTTAAAACATCAACATAATACAATCTTCAAATAATAATTACATTGTTTGATGCCTTGTCAGCAGGAACAAGAACATAATCTGAATGAAAATTAGAAATGTTTTTCTTCAAGTAGCGAAATGTAACTCTAGGTCGAGGTGGTAAAAGATGGTAATTTGATTTGTAAAAAGTTATTCGCGTATCAATAATATCGAAAATACATTTCTTCCTATCCGAAAGGGCATTAACATCAGCATGTTCTCGTCGACACCATTTGATGCAGAATTCTTGAATAGCTTCCGCAATATGAGTTCGACAAGCGTCAAAATCAATAAGGGAAGGTAATCTATATTTAGGTCCTTTAGTTAGGAGGGTCCTGAGACGTTTATCCTTAATGATATCAAAATTACCAGTAATTACATGGCCAACTGGTTTATAGCAAAAGCTAGAAATGCTACAATCTCAAGAAATAGGGGTATTAACATCAATATTTAAGTCAGAGACAATTTTATTGTAGTTAAAAATAACATTTCTAATAGGTTTATTATATTTATAACAGATGATAGGTGATTCAGAGTTGATGAAATATTTGGGAATTTTATTTGGTTCAAATCTTTTATTTTCAATGGATTATTGGATTTTATTGAGCACTTTTTTCCAATTTAATAAATTGCAAATGTAATTCTGTCGTTTTTGTATATTTGAGTCATTGAGATGTTAAGGCCTGGGTAATGTATAATTCTTCACGCGCGAAATAATGGAATGAGCCACTATATATAGCGGTGTGATAATTATTGCCAATTATCAGCCCTTAAAACATACATGTACCGTTAGGTCTGACATGTCGTTTTTATTTATAGAAAGTACTGACAGTACTGAAGGTTTCGGACATAATATATATTATATTGATTGTTTGCTGTGGATTTTTCTGAAAACCATGTCAGTAGTTTGGAAGACATTTAAAGAATTGTTTTATGAACATGTCACACACAGGGCCATTCCAATAGCTCAACTTGCCATTTTGTGCCAATAGAGCCAAAATTGATAGTTTAATGTAGTACAGAGCCATCACTCCATTATTTGAAAGTAAGGCTCATACTTCTGCTGCTATCTGGTGGATCATAACAGTAATTAGCATGCATCATTCACTTATCCATATATATACTTCCACCAATTTTAGACATATTCCTTATGATTCTAAATACCCTACAAAAATGGCCAAATATACTGTGGGTGATATTAACAATATGACAAATCATAAAGTAACAAATATATTTCAGCTTAGCATGGCAGGATACATCAGGGAAAATAAAATTAACTAGAAAATTGTTTCCAAGACACTGATGCATCCCTCCCCCTAACAATAGTGTCTCTATATCAAGCACTTTTGACTACTAGTATGTGTTATACAGTGAAGAAAATTTCAGAGTCCCATAAAATGGTCAGAGCAATAATTACATTCTTTAAGAAAATCTTCACATAAAGATTGACAGCTTATCATGGGTGAAAATTTGAAGTAAAACTTCCCATTGGTATATGGGTTGTTAGACACATAATATTGTTTCACTTTATATCATATAGTGAAGACGATTTCAGGGTTCCATATCGGGTACAATTTTTCTGAGCAAAAATAAGCATTTCTATGCTTTTGCAAACAGAAAAGACCCTGAAGTTATAGAATAGTTTATCCATGCCTATACTTTGTCTTTTTGTGTGATTGCATTGTATTTTCTTACTTTTTCCTGAGGAGACTGTGAGTGTGAGTCTGTTCAGGGCCAATTTGTGAGTATGTGCTGCAAACAATACAGACCCCGATCAGTTACCACAACTGGTCAGGGTCTTCGCTATTTGCAGCATCATACATGTAACAAGTATATCAATAAATGATATAATTAAAAATAAATTATAGTCATATATGTACATTACAGTTAGTGCTGTAGTAAACACTACATACCCTGATCAGTAACCGGCGTCATAGAAATAAATGATATGAATTAGAAATAAATTACATACATTACTATAAGATACTATAAGACACTATAAGATACTATAAGCCTGACACGTAAATCAATGAATGATGAAATGTATATAAATTAACAGATAAGAAAGTGTTTTGTCTCATTTTTTTCCTTTCTCCTTTTAATGATTTTTTAATAATATAAAGGATACAAAAAACCATTGTTTCCTTTTAATAGTAATTGTCAATACTACCATCCAAGCTACTTAAACAATAGAGGTTGGCAAAGTGGGACACACTGTTTGGATTCAGATCTAATACCAAGTAACTGTCTGACCAAATCTAAACTGTTTACAACTTGTGACAATTTTGCCTTAGGTCAAA
The DNA here is from genome assembly GCA_963576725.1 of Azorinus chamasolen. Classification (NCBI taxonomy): domain Eukaryota; kingdom Metazoa; phylum Mollusca; class Bivalvia; order Cardiida; family Solecurtidae; genus Azorinus; species Azorinus chamasolen. The sequence continues at coordinate 90,364,389 of OY755241.1, forward strand.
ATGCCTAAAACTAATCTTTTAGAAATTCAAATGATGACAAACCTGAAGCAGACGATATTACAGATATCTACAGCTTGCTTAATCCTTACAATGCTGAGTGATTTTTCGTCTGCAACAATTGTCGTCTGCTTCAGTTCTTCAATAAAATTTCTTTCATTTTATGCAAAAATATAGTCAAGATGACAAACAGTTTGGATCCTGATGAGACGCAGAATTATGTGGTCTCTCATCTGGATCCAAACTGTTTGCATAGGTAATCACAGTTTCGCCGCTAGCGTGCAAAGAGTTAATCGTATGACCTCGAGAGATTTTAGCATCATGTAACAGTTGCCCTGCACTACTGACCACCAGTGCTGTAACCTTTATAGCCTACTGTAGTTTCTGATGTGAAGAACAGAAGAAGTCTATTTAACCCTTAGTTTCCCTCATATAAACTTGTTTCCATGCATCTGCAAACAGATTAGACCCAGATAAGACAGCTCCCATAGGACCAGGGTCTGCTCTGTTTGCTAATGGATCCACCTTCCATATTTCATTATAAATATTTTGTAAGATTCCGGAACCGGATTGTAAGCCAAGCACTGCACATGCGCGTATTCTCTTAGGGGGATTCCCGCTAGGTAGAACTCGTGCAATAGGGTTTTCCGTGAAAGTTTGAGTCGCAATCCATTTTATAAGGATTTCGGCAAAGCCGAAACCCTAAAAACGACAGGTCACTCCTACTTGCAAATACATGGGATATAAACTTATGCCATTACATGGATAACTTGCGGAATTCCTCCAAAAATCATCAACCTTATCCTGTTTTTGATTATCGTCTAAACCAGGTCATGTTTACAAAATAGACTGTTATCGCTGTCAGAGTATATAGTCAAACAACTAGGTCTGACGGGTCACGGGTTCGCCGAGTCCATTTATAAGGGAGATCAGCATATCGGATATCCACGTGTCATTTTTAAAAGAAAAGGTTTATTTGTTTATAAAACGCATTAAAAATTTTAAAAAGAAAGGTTATGATCCTATTATATTGCAACACACTGCATGTTTGGTTATCGACCCTTTTACAGTCGGTAGCTACGCTTCCCTCTTTGCTTGCGCGATGACAGGCCGAGGGTAGTACTCTATGATGGTACATGTATACTCTTAAACTTGGATACAGGAGGAGCTTACCAGACTCATGTATTATTTTTTCCCTGTCGTGCCCTTAACGGCTTACCTGCAGGTGCTCTGACTTCAGCAAAGTCATTGAGTACATATTTGACGGATTGTCACAGTTATTATGCTATGTTTTACATGTTGTCCTGTGTTCACCGTCGTCTATGTTGTGGGTAAGTCCAGCGGGGATACCTTTATTTACAATATTTGTAAAGCTAGGGTGACTTTGAGAGAAGTGTGAGGTTAGGACGTCCGTAAACCGGTTTAAACCCCCAGTGGTGTTTTTGCTGCTGACCGTGCCAAGGCGGTACTCTCTTTGTCACCCTTCCTTTTGTTTGCATTGCGTCTTTGTGCTTGTGGTTTGTTCATGTTGTGGAACGTTTGTCCCTGGTTCTTGTGTGTCTTTTGGTGTTTTCTGTGTTCATTTCGTGTGTGTGTGTGTGCGTGTGCGTTTGGGTGTGTGGTTGTGTGTGTGTGTGTGTGTGTGTGTGTGTGTGTCATGCTGTCTATCGGTGTTTTGGTGGTGGTTGCGTCTTGCATGTGGCTTTGCCTGCTTGACTTTACTACTTTTCCATTTAGTTATAGGTACAAACAATAAGTGGATTAGTCATAGGAAACATAGCGTAGTGGATAAGTCGTAGGGCCATAAGGAAGTACATGTATATGATCGGGCACATTTTATTAAGCGCGGGTTCGAGTCTCGCATCAACCTAAAACATTTTGTTTTGCTAAACACTTAAAAAGATATTAGGATTCTGCAATTAGCTAGCATCATATTTTGATTGATTTTTACCCTTTTATTTCCAATTTCATTTCAATCAGTACATAATTTTATTGTTATATATCTACCGCGAAAAATCGCTAAACCGGACACCCCAAATATAAGTCAGTGTTGGCCTTTAAGGCAGGCGGCAGCATAATTTAGGAAACGGGCAATGCAGAAAGCTCCCTAAGAGCATTTTATATTAATTTTGTTCTGTTTTAAGCAGCCATCCGTCTTAAAAGCTCACTTTCGTCCTTACTGAGTAATCGGTTCATAGACGTTTTACTGCAATTCATTTCATTTTAATAAAATTAGTTTTCTCCCTCACTGTCAGTGTCCGTCTCGGATTCGTCAACTTCATTATCACCAGTGTCCGAAGTCAGGTCTGAAGTGTTCAATGATTTCATCTATAGTAATGTCTGGTACCCAATATGTCCTTTCAATGTCCTCAACGCGAGTAGTACATTGACGAACATGTGTATAAATGGTCAGTATGATTATACAGTATGAACTAAAATAATGCTTTACTATTCATTCAAGATTAAAAAAAGTTTTAAGGTCGGTGCGGGATTCGAACCCTCGCTTAATAAAACACACTACTCTGGCAATGCCTTCTGTGTACCCAAAGTTTACCTACTGCGCTAAACTGCTGACAACAATTCTGCCTTCATTTCCATCTAATATACTAAACTCGGATGTTTAAAACATGGTCCAAGAATACGCTCTCCCTAAAAAATGGACTCGGCTGGCCTGTGACACGTCAGACCTAGTTGTCAGATTGTGTTTACACGTGTTTTGTTTCTGAAGTGCTCCCAAAAAAGTATCACGCCCAACGGGGGACTCGAACCCACGACCCTCAGATGTCTGAGTGTTATATCAGTCCTAAAAGTCTGATGATCTACCGACTGAGCTAGCCGGCCGCTTGTATATTGTTATAGATATGTTCATAATCCACACATTAACCTAGGGTTATCATTAGATAACACTTGTTATAAAACATTTATCCTATTTATGATTGGTTTGTTTTATTGTCAGCATTTTCGTCTCTATATATTTGTATGTCATTTCAAGACAGTTTCCTCTTTCCTATTGCATAACATATTTATTTAATCCTACAGTGCAGACTATATTTTTATTCTCCTTTTTGACAATAATGCGAAATGTTCTGATCTAGTAATTCACCTACAAGGTCATATGACATGGATCATATATATGTAGCTGGCAAACATTTACAGATTTTAAATCATGTCTTCTCGTCTAGTACACAGCTGAATTAATATATTCATATACATGTATTACAAAATATCACACCAAACCCCCGACCCTCAAATGTCTGACTGTTATTTTATTTATTTATTTATTTATTTATTTATTTATTTATTATTATGTTTCCCCTATATTGCTTTCGTGAGAATTGTCTGTCTTTCTGTCCGTCTGTCTGTCCGCCTGTCTGTTTTTTTTCACACGTTTTTGTCCGGACGATAACTCCTATATGGCTCATGCCATTTAATTTAAACTTCATACAGTGAAAGATCATGATGATAGAAAGTGTCATACACAAGGTTCATAACTCTGGCTTCACTAATATTGGAGTTATTGTCCCTTGTAAAAAAATCCACACTTTATGTCACTTTATGTCAGGACGATAACTCCTATATAGCCCATGCCATTGGATTGAAACTTCATGCATGGAAATATCATGATAAGAGGAAGTGTCATGCTCAAGGTCCATAACTCTGGCTTCACTAATATTGGAGGTATAGCCTCTTGTAAATTTGTTCACACCTTTTTGTCCGGACGATAACTCCTATATCGCTCATGCCTTTGGATTGAAACTTCATACATGGGAAGATCATGATAAGAGAAAGTGTCATGCACAATGTCCATAACTCAGGCTTCAATAAGTTATTGTCCCTTGTACATTTGTTTCACACTTTCTTGTCCGGACGATAACTCCTACATGGTTCATGCCATTGTACCGAAACTGCATACATGAAAAGAGCATGGTCAGAGAAAGTGCCATGAACAAGGACCATAACTCTGGATTCAATACTTTTGGAGTTATTGCCCTGTGTTACATTTTCGTCCGATGGATAACTCCTGTTCTACCTATGCTATTGGAACGGCATTCCATTTATGGAAAGAGCGTGATGAAAGGAAATGTCATGCACAAGGGACATAAACTCTGGTATCAATTGTTTTGGAGTTATTAGCTGTTATCATTTTTTTCTTGAAAAAAACCCACCTGGTTTAGAAAGCGCATAATGAGGGGAAGTATCATTCATCAAGTCCATTAATATAGTAGGAACATTTTTAGTTATTTCCCTTTACATACCGGTATTGTTTTTGTTAGAGTTGTTTTGTCTGTCTGTCTGTCACACATCTTGTCCGGTCGAGTTCTTATGTACAGAAATGTGACAATATGTCGCAGTGTGTATGCGACATACGTTTTTGTGACCAAAAGCCTCTAGTTATTTATTATTATTATCATCATTATTATTAATCACCGTCAGTTTTAAAAGCCTGGTGCTCCACCGTCCGAGATTGCCGGGCATATAGTAACGAATTGTCTACAGGGCTCAAACTAGATTTCATTGGATATTTGCAGGTTGTGGTATTATGAAAAGCATACAGTAAACAGTCAGCCTTTTTATGTCTAGTTCTTTGTCTCTCTCATTAACTTAAATGTATTCTCTCATTGCCTATTTATCCTTCTATCGTGTTGTATGGGTTTAATTCATTTCTTTATCTTTTGATCGTTTACTCGTCTTGACAGTCTTCCTTTCTCTGTATGTGTATGTATGTCTGTCTCTCTCTCTCTCGCTTTTTGCCCCCCCCCCTCTTCTCCCTATCGCTGTCTCTATCTGTCCCTCAGACTATGCCTGTCTGTATGCCTGCCTCTGTCTGTCCGTGTCTGTCTGTCATCAGATAAGGGCTTAATGAATCCAGACATTAAATGCAGTTCCTCGTCATCTCAGTAGATTCTAAACTATATGACACGCTGGTGACTTCTTGACAATAAATGCAACACATGCTATTGCTACCTTTAATGTAGACCGTTACGATTTTGCAGGGGACAATATTGCAACTCAGCGTCAAACACACTTTCGATCTGCATGCATACACAAGAAACGATGGCTCGAAATCCAGTTATCACATTTATTTATTCATTTTATTTCATAAGTGCAAAACATTTACGCCGAATGGGGGACTCGAACCCACGACCCCCAGATGCCTGAGTTTTATATTTCAGCTTTAAAGGTCGGGCCCTCTACCGACTGAGGTAGCCGGGTGGTTATACGCTATACAGATAGTGATGTTTTGATAATACAATGCACATGTATATTGCATAATTATATCGTTCAGGGTTATCATAAGATGACGTTATGAAACGAACATTGCAGACACAGCGAATTGCTCGTGAAACTTGTGCAGCTGGATCGAAGTCCAATGCCAAACTGCTGCGCCACGAGGTGACTTTAATTGCCTATAGTAATTCAATTAGATTGTATCTGTTGAAATGATCGGTTAACTCATTTAACTACTGAGCTCACCTAATAGAACAGTGGTATAAACCAAATTTATAGGTCATCTTTAAATAAAAACGACATGTCAGATCTAAAGGCATTTTATTATTGCTGCCACAGTGATCAGATTGTGTTTATAGGCTTATACATGTATTTTAATTGTTTCTGAAGTGTCCCAAAAGTATCACGACCAACGGGGGACTCGAACCGGCCACGACCCTGAGATGTCTGAGTGTTATACCAGCCCTAAAAGTCTGATGCTCTACCGACTGAGCTAGCTCGTGTCATATTATTATAGCAAACTCGTTTCATAAAAACAATTTGTAATGAACACTCATGTAAGATCCTCTATTAAAAAGTCACCAGGCAAAGGGTTAATGAATTCGTGATCACCTTTGCAAACAGGTTTACTGCAGTTTCTTTGCGTCGCAACATATTCGAATCTATGTGACAAGCTGGTGGTTATTTGGCAATAAATGGAACAATTGCTAGTGCTAGTTTTAATGTAGACCTCAATTTCTGCCGACAAGACTTTGCAGGAAACAAAATAGCCTGGTAAGTTACATGTTGGCTACTACTCTGTCTCAAACCTTCTTCCGCTCTGTATACATACATGTACATCAAAAATAGTTGTTCGAAATAATATGCAATTCTTCACGCGCGATATAATGGAATTAACTACTATAGGGGTGTGATAAGTATTGCCTATTGTCAGCCCTTAAATACATACATGTACAATACATTATACACTTCTGTCATTACAACATAACTTGAGGAATTCCTCCAAAATTCATCAACCCTATCTTGTTTTTTTTATTATCGACTAAACCATGTCATGTTTACAACATACACAGTCATCGATGACAAAGAATAGTGATTAGGCATGTACTTTGTTTCTGAAGTGCCAAAAGAAATCACGCCCAACGGGGGACTCGAACCCACGACCCTCAGATGTCTGAGTGTTATATCAGTCCTAAAAGTCTGATGCTCTACCGACTGAGCTAGCCGGGCGCTTACATATATCCAGATCTGATCATCACCACCACCATCATCATCATCATCATCACCATCATCATCGGTTTTAAAAGCCTGATGTGCCACCGACTGAGATTGTCGGGCAGATAGTAACTAACTGTCTACAGGACTCAAACTAGATTCAACTGGATACATGCAGGTTCATAAAATCATTGTGGCATTATGAAATGCAAACAGTAAACATTCCGCCTTTTTATTCCAATTCTTTATCTCTCTCATTAACTTAAATGTATTATTTCTTTGCACATATTCCTATCTATCTTGATGTATGTGTTTAATTCATTTCTTTACCATTTGATCGTTTACTCATTTTGACAGTATGTAAATTTGTTTCTCTCATTCTCTGTATGTCTCTGTGTATATCTATCCATCTCTCTGCATGTCTTATCTATCTCTCTGCATGTTTGTCTGTCTGTCTGTCCGACAGTATGTCTGTTTGTCTGTGTGCGTTTCTGTCTCTCCGTATGTCTGTCATCTTGTCTCTATGTCTATGTCTCTGTCCGTCTCTTATTTTCTGCATCTTTGGTCTTCTCTCTCTCTCTGCATCTTTATTTATCCAGTTTATCTATTGAGTTATATTGTCTGTGTCTGTCTTCTCTTTGTCTCTTTTTTCACTGTATACTTGTACGTATCTTTCTCTCTCTATCTTCTCTTATATTTAGATTTAGTTTAGACAATCTGCCTTGTGGTAGTGCCGTAACAGAGTGTCGTAAATCGCGGAAATGCACTAGTGCATTTATTAATGCAAATTAGCAATAATTAGCCAATGTGTGCGTCGTCCATTGTATTACTACGCTGTTTGTAAACAATGGCAGAAATAGCCACCAGCTATAAATGAATGAATGAATGAATGAATGAATGAAAGACTTTATTTAAAGAGGGTTACCCGGTTAGTCAACAGACTAATCTACCCCAGGGCCCTCTAACACAAGCATTTCATACAAAATATTTAACAACAGAACTATAATAAGAATATCTGTAATTTAAAAGACAGGACAGAGTAGCCATATAATGCACATTTTAATCGATTAAAACAAACCGAATGCGAATACCAGTTTGAAAAAGTGAAATATGGCATTATAATACCAAGAAAAGAAACTTTCACAGAAATTGTCAAATCTGGGATTACTCAATTCTTAGCCTCATGTAATACTCTGTACACAGTCATGTAACACATGAAAAAAAAATCATAGTGATATATATTAGAAAACATAGTCACAAAACTGGTTTATCAAAACAACACTTTATGTATATTCTATGGAAAGGTATAAAAATATTGTTCACATATTTCAAACATGGCAAACCCAGCTCAGAAACTCCTGCAGAGTTTTTTCTGAAATGGAATTGTTCTGTTTGTTAATGTTCAAGACTAAATGTGTAAATCATCATCGTTACACTGGTTGTTTTACACTGAATTACAATAGAAGAAACTTTGACCTCACAAAAGAAATGATTTTGAACAACAGCAGTCCTTTCAAATCTATGTAGGTTTTGAAGACTTGACAGTAATTAGCAGTATCAAATTATTGTTGATATTTGTTTTTTAAGATTATTCTAAACAATGCAGATACAGATGCGTGCTTTGGAAAGCTTTCGATAGTACCTTCATTGTTCAATAATGGTTGTGTTTTGAAGAAAAAAGGCTAAAATTGATTTAAAACTAGAGTTACTTAAAGTCTTTGAGAAAAGGAAAATGGTTATGAACAACAAAATAGCAAGTTATGTACATATAGTGTTAAGCGTGTATGGCATCTTGAGATAGTGGCTCAGAACATGCAATATTAATTCAGCGCTCTGTATGAAAAAGACGGTGCTGAATAAATAACACCTACGGTGTGAACAATTGGTCTTTAGAAGATGAATGAATGAATAAATGAATGAATGAAAGACTCCATTCAACGAGGGCAGCTCAATTAGTCACTATGACCAATCTATATTGAGGCGCTTAAACGAAAGCATTTTATACACAATACAAAACAGTAAAACACAGATCTATATGCACAAGAAATCGATGTTCTGAAATTCGGTAATGTTGAGTCTGGATAATTAATAATTGTTGTCTGCTTCAATTTTTACATATATTCTTTAAGGACACGCATTTGGATCCTGATAAAACTCCGAGTAACTTGGCGTCTAATCTGGATCCAATCTGTTATCATAGATTTGATTTGCATCTAAATACAAAACGTAGTTAATAACTTAATATAGAGCCACAAAAATGAAACGCATTTATAAATACCATCTGACCCCGTTTCAGGTGGATGAACGCACGCGCTATTAAAACCAAATATTTGTGACGTCATTTTCCCACGCTGTCATTACTGTAGGAAATATTTTGGCTCAGTATTAGTTAAACTAAATTGTCATCTGCTTCAAATTTTGAAAAATGCAATTAGAGTGTGAACTAATTGAAACTGACAAGACATTGAGTTACTCAACGTCTCATCTGGATCGAGACTGTATGCACAAGGTTTATAACGAATTGAATGAATGAATGAAAGGCTTTCAGAGTAACCTAAACAATCTAAATGAATGAATGAATGTATAAAATATTTTAATTAATTAATAAGGGTAGCTCGTTTAGCCAAATGGCTAATCTATCAGAGGCCCTTTTAATTGGTACATTTCATACATTTATAAGCAAAAATAACAATCACAGAATATATTAAATAACAATGTGTCCAGTGCAGTAATTATGCCATTAAACCATTTCAATAATGCAAACTGAAATAAGCATAATTATACAAACTACAGGAACAAATAGAACTGAACCAAACGAGAAACCTCTATGGGAAGTTTCCTAAATGGATCCGTTCCATTTGCACCCTGTGTCTATATACATCTAAATTTATACTATTGTTTTGATGATGTAATTATCGTTGATAGTAATCAAAGGTTGTGTTATTAACTTTAAAAAAAATTGTAAGTTTCATTGGTGCAAAAGAAGATTAAAAATATAAAATAGTGTACACTATGTAACCTTTACAAAGAAATTGTAGATTTTTCAGCAGAAATAGATTTAGTAAAGAATCTAATGTGTGATTATTTTGTGGCACTGAACTTGTTTAAAAATTGGTTTAAAAACATTAACAACCGTATCTTAATAACATATGCAAATAAAACCAATGCTAGACGACCTCCAACATTATGTAAAACGTTGACGTTTGAATTTTATGTAATAAGGATAAAATATCATGGTTTTACTGTCTTTTATAGTTGGAAATCGCAGCACAGTACTCTAACTTTGAGTAGATATTTACAGAGAAAACTATTTTTGGAGAAACAAATCATATCAGTTATTTACAACAAATAAGAACATGTCGACTTAGTGTTCGTTTTGTAATCAGGAGCTCTATGCAAGCTCCAATCAAAAGGAAGTACATAGTCTACTCTTGTACAGTGGTAACTTGAGATTCATACTATTAAATTCATTGTATTCGTATACCTATATAACTAGGTCCGTTTTTCTTTTAACCATTGAATAAACATAAAGGCGAATTTATTTACAGTGCCCGCTTCTCTAATTGAATCAGGTATAACATTCCATAGAGATGACCCCGAGAATGAAATGCTTTCTTTATATTGTTCTAACTTAGGTCTAGGTATGACATAATTTTTATTATTATAAAATCTTAAGTTCGTTAATCTTCTTGTATCACTTTTAAACATATTAGAGACATAATGAGGGACACGCCCTTTGAAAACTTTGTACATGAATTTAGCTTTGTGGAGTAAAATTCTTTCATGAATGCTGAGACAATTCATTTGTTCCAATGCGTTAGAAACTGTTGTGTATTCTATTCCAAAAATTATTTTAGAAGCTCTTTTCTGCAAGATATGTAATTTATGAAGATTTGTTGACGTAGTGCCACCCCATACAATATTGCAGAAATCTAAATGTGGCTGGATATATGCTTTGTAGAACAAAATTCTTGCACTAAGTGGAATAAACGTTTTGATGCGAGATAACAGCCAAATGTTTGTTGAGATTTTCTTTTTCAATTTGTTAACATGGTCATCCCATTTAAGAGATTCATCAATATTGACACCGAGTAATTTTTCACCTTTCGATACTTTTAATTCAATATTTTTAAACATGAGATTAAGGGCATTTCCAGGAATTTTAGCCCTCTTATGTGGAGTTGTAATCATCAATACTTTAGTTTTGTTTGTATTTAAAACCATGCCATTATTTTGACACCATCTTTCAAGTGTATATAGAGAATCTTGTAAATTTCTTTCAACAACATTTTTTGATTGATGTATCGAGCAAATAGAAGTGTCATCAGCATACATGTCAGTACTACAGCTAACATTAGAAAGAACAAGAGAAAGGTCATTAATAAACAAGAGGAATAGAAGAGGCCCTAAAATAGAACCTTGAGGAACACCACATGAAATAGTGTGTTCATCAGACATAACTCCATTTAAGCTTACCTTTTGCTTCCTATCACTTAAATAAGAATTAAACCAACTTATTGTTTTAATCGAACATTTATATAACTTAAGTTTTTTAATAAGAACTTTATGATCAACTAGATCAAATGCTTTCTTAAAATCTACCATTATGACTCCTACAATACACCCATTATTAATGGCCCCTAGCCATTTATCAACTATATGAACAAGAGCAGTTTCACAACTATGGTCTTTCCTAAAACCGCTTTGTTTTTCTACGATAAGTTTATAATGGTTCAAATAATTATAAAAACTTTCATGCACATGTTTTTCAAGAAGTTTAGATAATGTTGGTAATATAGAAATAGGCCTGTAATTATTTACGTCACTTTTAGAACCTGATTTGAACAATGGGCTTACTTTAGCTGATTTCCAAACATCTGGAAAAGTAGATTGTAATATACTTTGATTCAGGGTATAGTGAATAATACGATAAATAATATTTGCTGATAGTTTTAGAAGTCTTGGACCAATATCGTCTAGGCCAGTTGCCTTAGATGTATCTAAGTTCATAAGCATTTTTCTTACTTTTTCAATACCAATTAATGGAATGTTAAAGAACATAGGCTTTGGGACACGTGATTCAACAAAATCCTTTACTTCGTTGAAGTCACAAAAACTTATATCCTCCTTGATATTTGATGCAATATTAGTGAAAAAGGAATTGAATTCATTCGACATATCTGCTGTTTCTGTTATTTCTGTACCGTTTCTGGTTAAACTAATAATGTTATTTTTTACATCTTTATTGGACTTAAATTCATTAAATATTTTCCAAATAGTTGATGGATTATTCTGACCATCATTTATTCTTTTTTCGTATGTCGCTTTCTTAGCATCGTTTATAAGTTTAGTGACTTTATTTCTTGAGATATTATAATTAACAGCATCGTTTCTGACTTTGTATTTATCCCTATCTTTCATAGCATCAAGAATATCAGAATTTATCCAGTCAGGTTGATTGATCTTTTTTACTCTGTGCTCCCTTAATGGGACGTGGCTATCTACTATTGCAATGAAAGTGCACATAAAACCATGTAGAATTAAATTAACATCTGAGTTTTTCATAATGTCATTCCAATTGACGTTATCAAGATCTCTTAGAAAATCTACTTCATTAAAGTTTTTGAATGACCGATATTTAATAGAATGATGTTTTCTTTTCACATTTTTGTTATTAATTTTTCGTGAACAAAATATTGGATAATGGTCACTTAAACTAAGAGTTGGAACAGATGTCCATGCTATGTTTCGTGCATTGTCTGAATAAATGTGGTCTATTAAAGTACTTGAACTGTTATTTCGACGAGTTGGATCATTGACTAATTGTGAGAGGCCTAAGGAAGATGTGTACCCTATCCATTCTTCTTTTATATTATTATTCATAAGATCTTTATTAAAATCACCTAGCACTAAAATTTCTTTGTCCTCTAATAGAGCCTTCTCAATATTTGATTCAAAGTGGTCTTTCCAAATTGTTCGTGATTCTGGGTGTCGATACATAATACAGAGTAAAAAAGATTTCGAATTAGACTGTTTAATTTCGAGCCAAATACTTTCTAGTTCATTTTTTTCTAGATCATCTCTTCTTATACAATTCAAATTCTCTTTCACATAGACCATTATCCCCCCACCCCTATTTTGCATTCTATCCTTTCGGAAAGGAAGGTGATAACCTTTAATAGAAAAATATTCAGTAGGATTAGTTTCACACAATTTCGTCTCACTGAGACCCAGAATATCAATTTTATTACACGAGAGCATAATTTGAAGTTCATCTAGTTTTGATCTAACACCTTGGATGTTTAAATGACCTATGATAAAACCCTTCTCGCTTAAACCTAACTTGTTTGTTGATACATTATTCGTACTGTCAGGTATAAATCTCAAGTTTTCACCGTGACATGCACATGTAGAAACTCTGCAAACAGAACATGTATTAAGTTCTTCGTTATCAAAGACGGCCTCATTGCCGGATTCCTATCTTAGAGAGTAACACATGTTTTGTTTGTGTCCTGTTTGGCCGCAAAACCAACATGTAACAGGTGCATGGTGTCTACATAGCGATGTTTCATGATTTGATTCACCACATTTTAGGCATTTTGTTGACTGTCTAGATACATTAATGATGTTATTGTGTCGAATCACTTTGATTCCTCTCTCTCTTCCGTTAATAAAAACTAGATTTTCATAACAATGGACAATTTCAGACATTTGATTTACTGTGCCAAGTAATCGCTTGAGACCGGATGATAATGGGTGTATAGTGTCATGATGACTAAAGTATCTAGGGCAGAGCATCCCTTTGTTGTCATGAAAAGCTGTGTAAATGTCAACACTTTCTACCCCATGATGGGCACATAACCTGTCTACGATTGTGTTGAGTGGTGTCACGTCCACGTCTCCTCTAGGTGCAATTTTTGACAGAATAATTCTGATATTTGGATTGTTTGCTTTCACTATAGCCACAAATTGATCATAGTTTTCTTCAATTAGCTCTATGTCGTCCCTATTCGCCATGTCATTTCCGCCGATGTATAGAACAATGGTGTCAAACATTTTTAGATTGAAAAGTTGTATTTCCTGCGCTAGGGTCTTTATTGTTGCACCGGGTACACTATGCTTCAAAACGTTATGTTTCAATCCTTTAGGGTTCACTTTATTAATAATGGAACTGCCAGCAAGCAGTGTTGATTTTTGGACAGCTGGAATTTTCCTCCCCTCATGTTGATGTCTAGTGGAGGATTTAGGAGATTTAGGTGGACTATGTGATTTCTTGCTCAATGAGGTTGATGGTACAGCTTGTTTAGTTGGATTTAGTAAAGTTGTGTGCTTCACAGTTTCGCATGTGTTGCGGTTCTCTATAGATTTATTGAAATATGGCTTGATTGAGCACAGTTCATTTTTAATTTCTTCATTTGATGCTCTCAGATCTGTCAGTACACTTAAAATTACCTCATTTGTATCATTTGTTTCCATGGGTACCTTATTACAACAATTAACACTACCCATTTGCTGGCAAACACTTGAATACGGCTCACTGCAAGTAGACTGACTTTCATTAGAAGACGTTAGACTTGTAGACCTAGTAGAAAGAAACACACATTTGTCATTTGTAATATCAACAATCTGGCGCAACATGTTCGGTGTTGTTCTTTTAAGGAAGTCATCTCTCCATGTTTTATGTCCGACATCAGATATTTCGACGGTACTTGTAATTAAATTTAGAGACAGGTGACATCTTAAACCTTGCTTTCTTACGGAAAGTTTGTAGACATTCACATCTTCTGCTAGTTCTGGTTGGAAATCTGATTTTATTTTATTTATAAAACATTGGAAGAAAAGATGAGATATAAACTGTATGGACGTCTTGTCATCGCCGTTATTTATTTTGAAAAATATCTCATTGTAGGGATCATTTAGGACCAAGCCTTCCAACTTCTCCCCCGAGGTGGCCATCTTTTCTACACCGCTTCCGATCTAATGCTGTATCCACTCATGCGTGACGAAAATTTCGTCATAATTTTGTGACGTCATTTCATTGATTTTTTTTTTTTTTTTACAAATATCAATAATTTGTGGAAATAGTTTTCATGTACAAATTTCAGAAGAGATTCATACCTTGGATAAAAATTCCAATCTCCTCAATATGAATAAAAACACAAGTTTGCCCTTTACACGATGTCAATGTCACACAGCACTTCTGGAATCAACACGAAAACACATTGCTATTTTTAAAATCCTCCTCTTTCACAAAATCCAGATCAGAGTCAGCTTTATCACTTGGCGATTACATATATTGATTCATTCATCACTGATTCATATCGTCCATTTAGCCAATGGTGTTTCTTTAACTTATATTAAAATTAATCGACGGGCGCGTGAAAAACTTCTGCCTACATCATTATCAAGGGAAGTAACTTTTTCATATATAGCCTGTTATATTTCTATGGCATATTTAAGGCTTATGTGATAAAACGGATCTTTCATTCGTGTTCATAACAAATTGTTTTCATGAAATTCGTTCACTATAATGAATATGACACTCGCTAAAGCTTGTGTCATATTATTTTAGCAAACTCGTTTCATAAAAACAGTTTGTAATGAACATTCATGTAAGATCCTCTATTAAATAGTCACCAGGTAAAGGGTTAGAGAGTTCTTGATCACCTTTGCAAACAGATTTACTGCAGTTTCTTTGCGTCGCAACATATTCGAATCTATGTGAAAAGCTGGTGGCCATTTGGCAATAAATGGAACAATTGCTAGTTTTAATGTAGACATCAATTTTATTTTTCTTTGCAGGAAACAAAATAGCTGGGTAAGTTAAATGTTGGCAATTACTGTGTCTCAACCCTCCTTTCGCTCTGTATACATACATGTACATCAAAAATAGTTGTTCGAAATAATGTATAATTCTTCACGCGCGATATAATGGAATGAGCCACGATAGGGGTGTGATAAGTATTGCCTATTATCAGCCCTTAAATACCTGTACATGTACAATACATTATACACTTATGTCATTACACAGATAACTTGAGGAATTCCTCCAAAATTCAGCAACCCTATCCTGTTTTTTTTATTATCGACTAAACCAGGTCATGTTTACAAAATACAAAGTTATCGCAGACAAACAATAGTGATTAGACATGTACATTGTTTCTGAAGTGCCCAAAAAAGATCACGCCCAACGGGGGACTCGAACCCACGACCCTCAGATGTCTGAGTGTTATATCAGTCCTAAAAGTCTGATGCTCTACCGACTGAGCTAGCCGGGCGCATGCATATATACAGATATGTTCATAATGCAGTGCTACAATGTACACATTAACCCAGGGTTAACATTAGATAACATTTGTTATAAAACGCTCATCCTATTTGTAATTGATATTCTGTTCGTTTTATTGTCAACCTTGTCTGTCCTTTCCAGACAGTTTCCTCTTTTCCATTGCATAAACTATTTATTTAGTGGATACTATATTTTTAATTATTCTCCTTTTTGGTAATAATGTGAAACATTCTGATCTAGTTGTTCACCTGCAAATTCATATGACATGGCTCATATACATGCAGTTGGCAAACATTCACAATTTTTAAATCATGTCTTCTCGTCTAGTAAACACAGCTCAATTAATCTATTCATATGTAACAAAATATCTCAACGAACGGGGGACACGAACCTCAGACCCTCATATGTCTGAGTGTAATTTTATTTATTTATCGTTATTATTATTACTATTATTAATGTTATCATCATCATCATCATCATCATCATCATCATCATCAACATCATCGCCACCACCGCCATCATCATCATCATCATCACCATCATCAACGGTTTTAAAAGCCTGATGCGCCACAGACTGAGATTGTCGGGCAGATAGTAACTAATTGTCTACAGGACTCAAAGTAGATTCAACTGGATGCATGCAGGTTCATAAAATCGTTGTGGCATTATGAAATGCAAACAGTAAACATTCCGCCTTTTTATTCCAATTCTTTGTCTCGTTCATTAACTTAAATGTATTATTTCTTTGCACATATGCCTATCTATCTTGTTGTATGGGTTTAATTCATTTCTTTACCATTTGATCGTTTACTCGTTTTGACAATATGTAAATTTGTTTCTCTCATTCCCTGTAGGTCTTTATGTGTATATCTATCTCTCTGCATGTCTGTCTGTCTGTCTGTCTGCCCGACAGTATGTCTGCTTGTCTGTCTGCATGTCTGTCTCTCCGTACATGTATGTCTGTCATCTTGTCTCTCTGTCTATGTCTCTGTCCGCCTCTTATTTTCTGCATCTTTGGCCTTCTGTCTCTCTCTGCATCTTTATTCATCCAGTTTATCTATTGAGTTATATTGTCTGCTTCTGTCTTCTCTTTGTCTCTTTTTTCATTGTATACTTGCACGTATCTTTTTATGCCCCCATAGACGATAGTCGGGGGGCATATTGTTTTTGCCCTGTCTGTCTGTCTGTCTGTTTGTCTGTTTGTCTGTTTGTCTGTTTGTTTGTCAGCAACTTTAACATTGGTCATAACTTTTGAGCCAGTATAGATAGAGACTTGATATTTGGCATACATATGTATCTCATGAAGCCGCACATTTTGAGGGGTGACGTGTCAAGGTCAAGGTCATCCTTCAAGGTCAGAGGTCAAATATATGGGTCAAATCGACGACTTTAACATTGGCCATAACTTTTGGACCAGTACAGATAGAGACTTGATATTTGGCATGCTTGTGTATCTCATGAGGCTGCACATTTTGAGGGGTGACATGTCAAGGTCAGAGGTCAAGGTCAGAGGTCAAATATATGAGGGGGCATAGTGTTTCACAAACACATCTTGTTCTCTCTATCTTCTCTTATATTTTGATTTAGTTTAGACACTCTGCCTTGTGGTAGTGCCGTAACAGAGTGTCTTAAATCGCGGAAATGCAGTGATGCACTAGTGCATTTTTTAATGCAAATTAGCAATAATTAGTCAACCGTAGCGTTCATTTAAGCGCTATCCAATCACAGCGCTCCGCGTGCGTCGTCCATTGTATTACTAAGCTGTTTGTAAACAATGGCAGAACTAGCCACCAGCTATAGCCTATTATATTTCTATGGCATTTTTAAGGCTTATGTGATAAAACGAATCTTTCATTCGTGTTCATAACAAATTGTTTTCATGAAACTCGTTCACTATAATGAATATAACACTCGCTAAAGCTTGTGTCATATTATTTTAGCAAACTCGTTTCATAAAAACAGTTTGTAATGAACATTCATGTAAGATCCTCTATTAAATAGTCACCAGGTAAAGGGTTAATGAATTCGTGATCACCTTTGCAAGCCGATTTACTGCATTTTCTTTGCGTCGCAACATATTCGAATCTATGTGACAAACTGGTGGTTATTTGGCAATAAATGGAACAATTGCTAATGCTAGTTTTAAAGTAGACCTCAATTTCTGCCGACAAGACTTTGCAGGAAACAAAATAGCTGGGTAGGTTAAATATTGACTACTACTTTGTCTCAAGCCTTCTTTCGCTCTTTATACATACATAAAAAAATAGTTGTCCGAAATAATGTATAATTCTTCACGCGCGATATAATGGAATTAACCACAATTAGGGTTTGATAATTATTGCCTTAAATACATACATGTACAATACATTATACAATTATGTCATTACACGGATAGCTTTAGGAATTCCTCCAAAATTCAGCAACCCTATCCTTTTTTTTATTATCGACTAAACCAGGTCATGTTTACAAAATACACAGTCATCGCTGACAAAGAACAGTGATTAGAAATGTACTTTGTTTCTGAAGTGTCAAAAAAAAAGATCACGCCCAACGGGGGACTCGAACCCACGACCCTCAGATGTCTGAGTATTATATCAGTCCTAAAAGTCTGATGCTCTACCGACTGAGCTAGCCGGGCGCTTACATATACAGATCTGTTCATAATGCAGTGATATAATGTACAGATTAACCCAGGATTAACATTAGATAACATATGTTATAAATGTAATTGATGTTCTGCTCGTTTTATTGTAAGCATTGTCTGTCATTTCAAGACAGTTTCCTCTTTTCCATTGCATATACTATAATTATTTTTAATTATTCTCCTTTTTGACAATAATGCGAAACATTCTGATCTAGTTGTTCACCTGCAAGTTCATATGGCACGGCTCATATACATGTAGTTGGCAAGCATTCACAATTTTTAAATCATGTCTTCTCGCCTAGTTAACACAGCTAAATTAATCTAATCAAAGGTAACAAAATATCTCAACGAACGGGGGACACGAACCTCAGACCCTCATATGTCTGAGTGTTATTTTATTTATTTATCGTTATTATTAATACTATTATTAATGTTATCATCATCATCATCATCATCATCATCATCATCATCATCATCATCATTATCATCATCATCATCATCATCATCATCATCATCATCATCATCATCATTTTTAAAAGCCTGATGCTCCACCGACTGAGATTATGAAATGCAAACAGAAAACATTCCGCCTTTTTATTCCAATTCTTTGTCTCTCTCATTAACTTAAATGTATTATTTCTTTGCACATGTGACCATCTATCTTGTTGTATGGGTTTAATTCATTTCTTTATCTTTTGATCGTTTACCCGTTTTGACCAAAGGTGCCCGACGCATGCTTGGACTCACCCGTAGACCCCCCCCCCCCCCCCCAAAAAAAAAAAAAAAAAAAAAAAAAAAATGTGATCGAGGTATGTTCAACTAGCCTAAAACTATCTATTTGAACCCTAAACCACTCCGAAAAACAAGAAAAACGCGACCCGGAAAAACAATTCCTTTCGGGTCTATATATGTATTGAAAGGTACCTAACTACGTCAGATCAACGGCGGAAAATTCAACAGTCATGTTTTTCAAAGTCTTACAGCAAAGCCAATTCAACACCGGTGAGTTGAATGTTTTTCGATAGTGTTTCACCATAATTCCTGTTTTTGTTGAAAAGATTAACTAATACAGACCCCCCTATATACGTATATGCATCCAGGCGGGAGTCACATCGTTTCGCTCAAGCGTTTTTTTTCAAATTCGTGGTCTTGCAGCGACAAGACGGAGCAATATATAAGGGAAGCACTAACTGTGCCGCTTAATATATGGAATTTGGAACGGATCAAGACCAAAATGATTGAAATCGGTGTTGAATTGGCTTTGCTGTAAGACTTTGAAAAACATGACTGTTGTATTTTCTGCCGCTGATCTGACGTAGTTAGGTACCTTTCAATACATATATAGACCCAAAAGGAATTTTTTTCCGGGTCGTGTTTTTCTTGTTTTTCGGAGTGGTTTAGGGTTCAAATAGATAGTTTTAGGCTAGTTGAACATACTTCGATGACATTTTTTTTTTTTTTTTTTTTTTTTGGGGTGGGGGGGGGGGGTCTATGGGTGAGTCCAAGCATGCGTCGGGCACCTTTGGTTTTGACAGTATATAAATTTGTTTCTCTCATTCTCTGTATGTCTCTATGTGTCTATCTATCTATCTATCTATCTATCTATCTATCTATCTATCTATCTATCTGCCTGTCTGTCTGTCTGTCTGCCCGACTGTCTGTCTGCTTGTCTGTCTGTCTCTCCATATGTCTGTCCTCTTGTCTCTCTGTCTAGTCTCTGTCCGTCTCTTATTTTCTGCATCTTTGGCCTTCTGTCTCTCTCTGCATCTTTATTTATCCAGTTTATCTATTGAGTTATATTGTCTGTTTCTGTCTTCTCTTTGTCTCTTTTTTCACTGTATTGTACGTATCTTTCTCTCTCTATCTTCTCTTATATTTAGAGAACTTTGTCGTTCTGGGTTTGTCCTTTCTTTCCCATCATCGCGGTCTTTGTCTCTTGTTCTTTCCACCTCTCTGATATGTTTTACGTATCTCACATCCCCCTCTCTCTCTCTAATATATGTTCTCCACTATCCCGCATACGTTCTGTCGTGACTCTTTTTTAATCCACAGGAGCCCTTCGCATCCTATGTTTTTTTTTCTATCTCTATGTACTATTCGTGTTAACAACATCAAGTAAGGATTAAACACATTTGCATACCAATAAGCTACTTATCCATGCTAGAAATTACAGGAAATATAATGCAAATATAAGAAATGAATTGGGTTTTTTTGACGTTTGAGCGAAATAAACGACAGAAAATGATCAGCAAATTAACCATGAATTGCTAGCTTTACCCGTGACTTGACAGGCATCTCAAACAGCTTTACCGGTATCTCGAACAGCTTGACCGGCATCTCAAACAGCTTGACTGGCATCTCATAATAACTTGACAGGCATCTCAAACAGCCTGGCCGTTATCTCAAACAGCTTGACAGGCATCTCAAACAGCCTGACCGGTATCTCAAACAGCTTGACTGGCATCTCAAACGGCTTGACGGGAATCTCAAACAGCCTGACCGGTATCTCAAACAGCTTGACTGGCATCTCAAACAGCTTGACCGGTATCTCAAACAGCTTGACTGGTATCTCAAACAGCTTGACCGACATCTCAAACAGCTTGACTGGCATCTCAAACAGCTTTGATCCAGATGAGACGTCTCGTCAAGATCCAAGTTGCTTGACACTTTGTTGATATGTTTTTCAAAAGCTTTATCGGAAGGAGTTAGAATTGCACCAGGTCTTAATTTGCCAAAGCGGGGTATAGGCTTTCGAAACAACAGAACTGGATGGTTAAGAGACCTTATTTAATAAGAGTATTAAGCTCAACAAAGTTTCAAATTGGTCATATGATATTTTGAACAAAATATGAAAACCAGACGGGTTGCATGCAAATGCAGTATGCCTAAAAGGAGGAACAATTCATTTAAAAGAGCAATCATCGAAAGGTTATGTGAATGTCAACTTGTGTGCAGAGTTTAAGAAAAAACATATTGATTAGTTTTAAAAATATTTAAGATTAACGGATGACAAATTAGCAAATTTGTTCAGTAATATATACAGTAAAGCCTCTCTATAACGGCCACTAAAGTGTGTTAATTAGTTGGTATTTAGGACAGGTGGTTGCTTAAAGCAAGGTGAAAGTAGAACAGAACGCTCCTAAAGGAGTGTTCTGTTTTACTTTCACCTTGCTTTAAGCAGCCACCAGCCTTTAACACAAACTACTTGATGTAATTTAGTGGCCGTTATAGAGAGGTTTTACTGTAGGATGTTGATCTGTGATATGTTTGTCTGTTTATTATCATGTCTCTCCCCTCTCTCTTCTCTTTTCTCTTCTCTATCTATCTCTCTTTCCCTCCCCTTTCCCCTCTCTCTCTCTCATTCTCGTTTAACACCTTTGCGGACAGGACAATGTAGACCCAGATCAAACGGCTCCTGATCAAAGTCTGCCCTGTTTGCTTATTAATTGTATAGAAATGATTCTACCGTGTCTTCTACAGTAGCACTATGTTCTGCTTCATAATACCGTTACAAAGATCAGCTAATTGATACTTATACATCCATTATTTCGTATTAAATGTTAATGAACCCAAACAGATTAAATGCAGTCCCTCGACAGCTCAGTAGATTCAAAACTGTATGACAGGCTGATGAGATTTTTGACAATAAATGCAACAAATGCTATTGTTACCTTAATGTAGACCGCATTGAAACAAAATTGCATCTCTGTGTCAAACACACTTTCGATCTGCATGCACACACAGTTTTTTTAGTTTATTTCAAAAATTCAAAACAAATACGCCCAACGGGGGACTCGAACCCCCGACCCTCAGATGTCTGAGTTTTATATTTCAGCTGTAAAAGTCTGATGCTCTACCGACTGAGCTAGCCGGGCAGTTATAAGGCGTTAGGCAGAAATATGGTTACGGTTTGACAATATAATGCATTTATTTAAGATGACAAAACAGTTATGAAATGCACATTGTAGACTAACACCCATTTTATTTGTCTGTTTTGTTTAATTGTCAGCATTTCTTTATATCTGTCATTTCAGCACAGTTTACTCTTTCCCATTGCATGAAATATGTATTTTAATCCTACAGTGCCGATTATTGTTATAATTCTTCATGAAATAATGTTTACCTATCAGCTCATATACAGTTGGCAAATATTCAACAATTTGCTAATTGTGTCTTTTCATCTTGTCTCTTGATAAGTCTATGCGTGCATGTATATAAAAACAGCATTTATCGACATACATGTTATAAAAGTAAACGCTCTCAGTTAGTCCATGTATATGTTACAAAAAGATCACGCCCAACGGGGGACTCGAACCCACGACCCTCAGATGTCTGAGTGTTATATCAGCCCTAAAAGTCTGATGCTCTACCGACTGAGCTAGCCGGGCGGTTGCACACGTACACAGGATTTCGAATCAATCCAGCTGGGTATTTGCATGTGCGTGTTGATCTTTTATCTGAACACTGAGTAGAATGTTTATCTGTTAACATGTGTGTAAATTTAGCATCATGTATGTCTGTGTCTGTCTGTGTATATCTGTGTATGTCATTCTTTGTATATCTGTATGTTTCCATCCATCCAGCCAACCATTCATTAATTCATTCATTCATTCGTCCATTCATTCATTAATTAAGCTACCACCTGCCTTTGCCACTTTGAATTATGCCCCCTTTTGCTGGTCGCATTAGAGGAGTTTTACTGTATTTATATAGCGCATTCTTATACCTTCGGAAATTCATTCGAAGATTACCGACGATAATACACGGAATATGCATGAGTCTCAGGTCAAATTTGTAGGATAATACCTCATCATTAATAAACATTGGGGTCCATAAGAGTAGGTGGCTGATTAACCCTTTCGCTGCCAAACTCTGTCGTCTGCTAACTTTGTCGTCTGCTACAACTTTTCATTTTTTGATTTTCTTCATTTTTGTTTCAAAAACATAGTGACAGTAACACACAGTTTGGATCCTGATGAGACGACGAGTTACTCGGCGTCTCATCTGGATCCAAACTGTTTGCATAGGTAATCACAGATCCGGCATTGGCAGCGAAAGGGTTAATGCGGACCGAAAGTAACGCAGAAAGCTTCTCTATAAGCTTTCTGCGTAACTTCAATCCAGCATTGAGTTACCACCTGTCTTTAACAGTCCCAATCCCACAAATTTCTTTTGTTGTTTGTTTGTTGTTGTTTTTTAAAGAAAAACATACTAATTCTGAGTAGTGAGATATTACTGTAAACGATGCGCTTGGTTCGGGTAGTTTTGCAATGCGGCGTCTGTGTAGACGTGGAAATCAGAGAAAGTTTATCAGTTGGGATACAATTGTTGAAAGGAATATCTCATTTGAACATGGCAAACTGTACTTTTATTTAGGCAGTATTTGTTTTCATTTGACCATGAATATGCATATTTTGAAAGTTTTATTGACAACAAACTGGAGGGTCAAGGAGACCTTCTATGTACATTAATATGGCAACAGCATTAAATACAAAATATATTACCAAGGGAGGTAATTCAGTTTATAAGATAGTTTCCTATAATAGAATTAGTCTCTCTTCAGATTCCAACCATTAGTAACTTTTTAAAACTCTTTTATTAAAATGTTAATGACAATGACAATGACAATGACAATGTTTATTTAGTAACGTAGGCCACCGGCCCATAATACAAATCAATAATGCGGTCAATTATTATACATGTAGTCATATATACATACACTGTGCGTACACGTGGATTATAACATTTTATAACACATTTTAATCAACATTCATGAGCTTAAGTGTTTCATTTCTTATATTTAATGCATGGTATATAAATTGCGATACATTTATGCATGTGGTTTTATCACCGTCTAAAATTTGGTAAAAAAGTATAGTTGTCACACGTGATGCATTTCGTAAGCTAGGTATATATGAACATCTCAAATCAGAGTACAAAGGACATTCCATAACAAAATGGAACTCATCTTCAATCCTATTCATATCACAAAATGTACAGATTCGATTTTCATAAGGGATGCTACTATGTCTCCCTGTTTCAACTAGCAACTGATGAGCAGAGCATCTGAGTCTAGTTAAGGCAATTCTGAATTTTAAAGGAATATCGTAAGTTAAATATTTAGCAATAGTTAATTCAGGCATAAAGTATTTATAGTGACGTGCTTTACCAGATTCAGATATCTGTTCTCGCCATTCCTGTTTTGAACAGTCAATTAATCTTTGTTTAAAAATGAACATAAATTTTGTGACATCTCCAACACCTTCATTGATCCAAACATTTCCAAACCACTATCTATATAGCATCTCTTTAACTTTGGTAACCCATGTAATCCTTCCGACCTCGTCCAAACGTTTTAGCATAATATAACATTGCTTTGGGTACCTATGGTCGCACATACATAATATCCGAAACCAGTATTTTATTGCTCGGCAGTAATAGTCAACATATAAAGGATATCTGCCACATTCACCTCTTGCAAAGTTATTGCATGTCTGCATTGGCAGTTTTAAGAACCTTTTACAAAACTGATCATGCACTGTTTCTATTGTCTTGGAGTACTCAGTGCCCCAGATTTCTGAACCGTACAGTAATATAGGTTTAACCATTGTATCAAAAAGTTTAAAAAATTCCGGCATTTCGAAATGACCAACATTATGCTGCAATTTATACAATGAAATAATTGCTTTCTTTGCCTGTGTGGCTAAGCAAGATTTTGCAAAAGACCACCGTAACTTTGGCGTTATAAACATACCCATATATTTGTAACTAGACACAGTATCAATCTTGTTTCCATTAAAAAACCATTTTTCAGTTCCTCTGAGATAACCTCCATTTCTAAAAACAATTATTTTGGTTTTTGCCAAGTTAACTTTCATCCCTGTTTCCATGCAAAATAACGATAAAGTGTCTATTTGTGCTTGCAGTCCTCTAACCGTGTCACTAACATTAGACAAATCGTCTGCATATAAAATAGCAAGAATCTCTTGTCCATTTTCATTAACCTGAATTCCCCTTATCCCAGATTGTTTTAGCTTATCTAGCAAATCATTTATAAATAAAGAAAAAAATGTGGTGCTGAGCTTGCAGCCCTGTCTGGTGCCAATGTTGCAACATACACATTCAGTATACTGATTTTTTCCAACTTTAATACGTGTAGTCATGTTTTTGTATATGGAGATGAGAAGCGAGAAAAAATTTCCGCCAACACCTTTACTTGCTAGACTGGTAAACAATTTTGCATGGTCAATGGAGTCAAACGCCTTGGAAAAGTCAACAAAAATACAATAAAATCTTCCACCTTGTTTCGACAGATATTTTTTAACTAAAGACATTAATGTGAATAGATTATCTGTGGTGCAATAACCTTTTCGGAATCCTGCTTGGCCCTCATCAATTTTATTATTTTGTTCAGCCCACATATAAAGACGTTCTTTCATCATTCCAGTAAGGACAGTGTTCAAGACGTTTATCAGAGAAATACTTCTGTAATTTCCAGAATTAGTCAAAGAACCTGATTTGTGTATAGGACATGTGAAACTCTCAGACCATAAAGCTGGGTAATTGCTAGTTTGTAAAATTTTGTTATATACTACTAACAGTACATTCTTAATCTCATCAATCGTAACTTTAATCATTTCCGGTAAAATACCGTCTGGTCCGCAGCTTTTGCCCAATTTCAGACTTTTGATACTTCGTTCAAGTTCTTCCATACTAAAATATTCATTAAAACAAGCGTGCATCTCTCCTGTTGTGTCGAAGTTCACGTCTTGAATAGGGACCCTATCTTCTTTAAACAGTAACGATTTAAAGTGATCAAACCATTCATTTCCCTTAATATTGTGCGACTCATTTGTCCTATTTCTGAAGCGTTTCACCGTCTTCCAAAATAGGGAAGCATTTTTTCTTGAATCAATGAGAGTCTTCTTATTCTGCTCTTGTAATTCTATTTGTTTCTGCTTGCAAACTGCTTTAAAACGATTTCTAGATTCAATATAACAATTCAAATTCATCGTATTCGTTATATATGGTTGAGCCTTCAGGATACGATGACATCTGTAGCTAAATTTAATAGGTTTCCACAAAAGTGCAGTACAACACAGTCACCAAGATCAGGAAAAATACGCTTAATAAGACCATTTTCAATATGAACACTTTTGACAAAGACAGAAACTCCACCAGATGGCCTACCGGCCATGTTGGTGAATGTAGTGTATCCTGAAATAGCTTTTTTCAAATTCATCATTGGTCCGACCCCAGGTTTCCACAAAGGAAACGATATCAAAGAATTCAATATATTCACTAAAATTTGGATTGTATAAATGTTTGGCTAGGCCTTCAATGTTCCAGCTTGCAATTTTCATAGAGAATTCGTTATTGTTCTGGATTGTAGAGGTTGAGCTTTGGCCATTTTCCTATCTACTGTTTACTTTTACAATGTCGTCAAGGTCTTCATCATATGCGAAAGTATCTCGGTCTATCACTAGTTTGTCATATTTGAAGAAAGCGTGACTACCATTATCCAGGGCCTGTCTTAGAAAACGCCTTAAGTTATTCCGAACACGCATAACTCTGGTTGGAAAATCTTCGCTCACCTGTATGTTGCGTTGATTTGCGTTATCATCTGTTGAATTTTCATTTTCTTGATCTCGTCCTGCTTTGCGTATTTCACGGTAGGTCTTAAGAATCCTATCTTTGTCTTTAAAGAAAGAGAATTTCACAATCACAGGTCTCGGTGATTCTGTGCTCCGAACTCGATGGGCTCTCTCAATGCTAATTTCTGATTCTATACGTAAATTAGTTTTGATATACTGTTTCACTTTGTCTTCTGTTTCTTCCCAAGTTTCATTTCGCGATTCATCTATCCCGTAAAATCTCAAGTTTTCTCTACGAGACTGTGCCTCCAAGTTTTCTCTTTTTTCTTCACTGACCTTAAGCTCTTTCTCAAGATTGCTAACCTTTTCATTTAGGACAGATACATTTGAGGTTAAGCGCTCATTACTTTCTACGAGGAGTGTATTTGAGTCCTTTATCTCTTTTATTGCGGCTTCGAAATGATTAAGCCTTAGCTCAACATTGTCAACGGTACTCTTTACGGATAACATGATATCTTTAAGATCGTTGATAGCCTGTACTTGTTGTCCACTTGCTTGTGTTTGTTGTCGTTGCGTGTTTTCCTCAGTCTGTTCACTTTGAGTGTTTTGACCAAAACTTTGTTGAGTTACTGTCTGCTGATTTGCTTGCACACTCTGGCGCCGTTGAGGAGTGTCAAACCAAGCATTGATACTGGGTTGTGATGTTTGCTGATTAACTGGAGGGGATGAGCACATTTATAACAATGGCATCAGACAATCACATCTGTAATAAGAACATTTAGCTTTTAACCTTTACGCCATTAATACGCCTTCTTAAGGTTTTGCAAACAGAGCAAACCCACATCGCCCGGGCGTTCAGTAGTGGCGACCATGTGCAACCGGTTGTAAGACAAGCTACTAAGCCTAAAAGGAATGACATAATCTTACATCGTGGTACATACTGGAATGTCTCTGGCTGCAACCGGTTGCTCACGTGAGCCACTACTGAATGCAGGACTGACGACTCCAATAGAAGCCATCTCATCGGGGTCTGTTCTGTTTGCTTATGGAATAAATGTATTAAAGATCTGATTCTACGGTTTCAGTCATGGCCAAAATATCCCTGTCTTCACATGTTTTATTAACCCTTTCGCTGCCAAACTCTGTCGTCTGCTAACTTTGTTGTCTGCTACAAATGTTCATTCTTTTGATTTTCTTCATTTTTGTTTCAAAAACATAGTAACAGTAACAAACAGTTTGGATCCTGATGAGACGCCGAGTTACTCGGCGTCTCATCTGGATCCAAACTGTTTGCATAGGTAATCACAGATCCGGCATTGGCAGCGAAAGGGTTGAGAATCACGTCATTGATATTCATGACGTCAGTTTCATTTACATGGATATCCATGAAGTGTAGGACAAATGCTTCAGAGGCGCCGCCTGTCTTACATTGTCCTACATTAATCCTTTCCCTGTTCTGTGTTTATTCCAAATTTCAATACCTACTGAATATTCATGGACAAAACAGTTATAATGAAATATGAAAGGTGGAACACTGAAGCCAGTTTAGAAAGCAAAGACACAGATCTATCAAATTCTATTAGCAAACAGAGCAGACTAGTATAATTCTTAGCTGTTATTTTTTATTTAAAACTTTACGTCACGGAGACGCCTTTTTATGCCTTTTGCAAACAGAGAAGACCCAGACCAGACTGCTAATATAGGAGCTGTGTTATCAGGGTCTGCTCTGTCTGCTTATGGTGTTATAGACATCTGATTCTACATTTTTTGGCATAGTCAAGCCATCCTGTCTTCATATAATATAATAAACAATGAGCTAATAAATAGTCATGAGGCCATTGTTTCTTCATGAAGTGAAGAGTTAAACCTTTCCTTCATATAAACGCCTTTCACGCCTTTTGCAAACAGAGTAGACCCAGATCAGACGGCTCCTACAGGAGCCGTCTGATCAGGGTTTGCTCTGTTTGCTTATGGCATGATATAGATATGATTCTAAAGTGTTTGTCAAAGCAAAAAATATCCATTGAAATTTTTACACTAAAAATTCAGCTAATAAATATTCATAATGTCATTATTTCTCACATTAATATTCAACAGATCAACTGTTGAATGAGGAGTTGCTGTAATGTACTATTTCTGCTATAAACTAGTAATCTAATGTATATACATTTAACACCATGAATATTCATTAGTTAACCCATTCAGTGCCATGAAGACGGGTATGTGATATCATATGCAAACGTGGTAGAACGTATGGCAGTGCAACTCGAGGTTGTAAGTTCGAACTCCAGCAGGGCCGATTAGAATTTTCAAGGATACCCATGACAGTATCAGCTGTACACATTGATATTTGACCCGACTTGTACACATTGATATTTGACCCGACTTGTACACATTGATATTTGATCTGACCTGTACACATTGATATTTGATCTGACTTGTACACATTGATATTTGACCTGACCTGTACACATTGATATTTGATATGACCTGTACACATTGATATTTGATCAGACCTGTACACATTGATATTTGATCAGACCTGTACACATTGATATTTGATCAGACATGTACACATTGGTATTTGATCAGACCTGTACACATTGATATTTGATCAGACCTGTACACATTGATATTTGGTCCGACCTGTACACATTGATATTTGATCAGACCTGTACACATTGATATTTGATCAGACCTGTACACATTGATATTTGATCAGACCTGTACACATTGATATTTGATCAGACCTGTACACATTGATATTTGATCAGACCTATACACATTGATATTTGATCAGACCTGTACACATTGATATTTGATCCGACCTGTACACATTGATATTTGATCTGACCTGTACATTGATATTTGATCTGACCTGTACACATTGATATTTGACCTGATCTGTACACATTGATATTTGATCCGACATGTACACATTGATATTTGATCAGACCTGCACATTGATATTTGATTTGACCTGTACATTGATATTTGATCAGACCTGTACACATTGATATTTGATCAGACCTATAAACATTGATATTTGATCAGATATGTACATTGATATTTGATCTGACATGTACACATTGATATTTGATCAGATTTGTACACATTGATATTTGATCAGACCTGTACACATTGATATTTGGTCAGACCTATACACATTGATATTTGACCCGACCTGTACATATTGATATTTGACCCGACCTGTACACATTGATATTTGATCAGACCTGTACACATTGATATTTGACCCGACCTGTACACATTGATATTTGATCTGACCTGCTGTTAGTCTTGCAGTCTATTGACTAGTTAAAACTTCTGATGACACTATTGACCATGTGTCAAACAGCTTGGATCCTAATGAAACTATTGACCATGCAAACAGATTGAATCTTGATGACACTATTGACCATGCAAACAGATTGGATCCTGATGACACTATTGACCATGTGTCAGACAGTTTGGATCCTGATGATACTATTGACCGTGTGTCAAACAGCTTGGATCCTGATGACACTATTGACCGTGTGTCAAACAGATTGGATCCTGATGACACTATTGACCGTGTGTCAAACAGATTGGATACTGGTGATACTATTGACCGTGTGTCAAACAGATTGGGGCCTGATGAGACGCCATGTTACTCGGCGCCTCATCTTGATATAAACTGTTTTCAAATCAATGCCATGACTAGCTTAGCTGTTGAAGGGTTAACCCTTTCCCTCCTAGTGGAGCCGTCTGATCAGGGTCTACTCTGTTTGCTAATAGAAATTGAAATATCTGTTTCTTTACTTTCTAAAATGTCTACAATGTTCAACCTTCCATATTTCTTTATAACTATGTTGTTAATGAATATTCAATAGGTATTGAAATTTGAAATAAACATAGAACAGGGAAAGGGTTAAGGGCGTAGAATGACACTGTTGTTACTACTCGGCAAAACCGAGACACTAAAAGGTGGGCGAACACACCATCAAACTAATATATAATCAGCCATGCATTTCAGTAGCGAAATACGCATGCAACCGATTCGTATGGTAGCAACGAGGATCATAAGAAAAAACAACACACACTTGTTATTTGATAAAACATGGCATGCAGACTGGTGGTAAGTCTCTGGTCGCGGCCGGGTACTTATACATAAACATAACATACAGACTAGTGACAAGTCTCTGGTCGCGTCCGGTTACTGATACTTACACCATCTCAAACAACACAAAGACTGGTGACAAGTATCTGGTTGCGATCGGTTATCCATTTACTCCCTAAATACCGCTTTCCACGCCTTAGCAAACGGAGTAGACCCAGATCAGAGGAGTCGACTGCTCAGGACCTACTCTGTTTGCTTATTATAGTGCTCCCTCCCTACACCGGCCCTCTCAATAACGATTCCCTCCTTACAACAACACATGCCACTGTTTCTGAAACAACAAGGCTCCAGAAACAACTTTTTTCCATCGTATTTTCTTTATGCCTCCATCAAACCCTATGTTGTGACCACTCTTTAGAATCGTCACTTTGTGACGATTCTAAAGAGTGGTCACAACATAGGGTTTGATAGAAGCATAACGGTTTTAGTTCTAGAAATACACATTATCTGGCGATCTGCAAACAAGCTAATTATGTTTGATTTTCCCTCCCTATAACAACTCCCTCTGAACAACACATACACTCTTCGTATCCCAAAGGGTGTCGTTGTAGAGAGGGAGCACTGTATAAAGATATGATTATACAGTTTCTGCCATGGCCAAAACTTCCATGTGTCATTGTATAAATCACATATAATTTAATCAATATTTATGAGTCATTATTTCCTACATGAATATTCACTAAGTAAAGTATTCGGTCGCCACAGCAGAATGCATGGCTGTTTTATAAACCATTACCTCGTAGGCTATTTTTAGATACAACCTCTTTGAATGAATCTACCGAAAAGGAGCATTAACTAGAAAAAAGAAAATGTAGAATTTTGTAGTTTGAAACCATTGTGATAAAAAAAGCATTTGCTCCTATAGGAGCAAATGCTCTATTTATCACAATGGTTTCACAAAGTGACTTTTACAGAGTCATCAAAAGTCGTCAATATGAGGGAATGGGATAAAGGCGTTAGTATTGGGTGTTTACCATTTCAACACAAGCAATCCTTGTTTGTGTAATTTCTTTTCATCCCTTTACTCCTTGAATATTTATGTAATACAGTAAACCTCTCTATAACGGCCACTAAATTGTGTTAATTAGTTGGTATTTAGAGCAGGTGGCTGCATAAAGCAAGGTGAACGTAAAACAGAACGCTCCTATAGGAGCGTTCTGTTTTACTTTCACCTTGCTTTAAGCAACTACCTGCCTTTAACACAAAATACTTGATGTAGTTTAGTGGCCGTTATAGCGAAGTTTTACAGTATTACTGTAAATAATGACATCGTGTCAATAATTTGATAAATCGTTATGTACAATGACATGTGTACACTGGGCATTTTGGCCGTCACAGAAACTATAGAATTAGATCTACAGTAAACCCCTCTAAACCGGACGTTAAATGCAGTATAAATGTCGTTCTTGGAGACAGGTGGCAGCTTAATGCAGGGTGAAAGTCATGCAGATCCTGCATTAAGCAGCCACCTGTCTACAAGTATCTAAATTCTTCTCATATAGAATTCCGGTTTAGAGGTTTTACTGTATATAATTTATCCAGCAAACAGAGCAGACCTGACGGCTACTGCGGGAGCTGTATGACCTGAGTCAGTCCTATTTGCAAATGTGTGAAAATGTGTATCTATGGAGTAAAGGGTTAATAAATAGTGTCGGAATGTAAAACAATTTGTATTCTTGCCAAGGAGGCTGAATAGTTACCCGGTTTCTCATCCGAGAACAAACTGTTTTGCAATTGTTGTCATATTTTCACTTTAGCATTAAGTGAATTACATGTAATTATTTTACACATCAGTACGCCTCATCCGCATTCCTCCAGTTTTATTGTTATTTTTCCTAAACACTGGTTTAATACCGATCTACCGCCCTTCATTCCACGAATATCTCTATCAGATGTCATGCATTGGGTTTTAGGTCGCTTTAAAAGTATATCAGTCCTGTCACGGCGTCCAGCTAATTACAGTGGAGAGAACACCTCAGTGAAGAACACATAGGTAGGACCACTGACCTACCTCAGACCAGTTGGAAGACTTCCTCGCATGAAAAGTCCAAATGCCCATACCGGGATTCGAACTACAGTCAGGCGCGGATTTAGAGGGGGCGGAGCCGGCGTACGCCCCCCCCCCCCCCCTCCTAAAATTGCCAAAACATTTTTAGTGATATTTTAGATCTATATAAGTAAAACCTCTCTATAACGACCACTAAATTGTGTTAATTAGTTGGTATTTAGAGCAGGTGGCTGCTTAAAGCAAGATGAAAGTAAAACAGAACGCTCCCATACGAGCGTTCTGTTTTACTTTCACCATGCTTTAAACAGCCACCTACCTTTAACACAGCTCTTTTTCAACATGTATTACAAACACACTATTTATTTATGTCATCAAACATAAAACTCTACGCCCCCTCCCCTCCAAAAAAACTTTTGCCCCACCCCCTTATCTGAAATCCTGGATCCGCACCTGTGACAGCGTGAGGGACTAAGTGTTTGCTAGTCGACGACCATAACCACTCTTCAGAAATTAAAGTGATCGATAATTTGAAATACAACATTTAGGTGTACATACATCTAAAAGATGATTATGTCAAAAGGAGATTGTACAATTATAATAGAATTATTTGCGTCAGTTTTACATGCATGACACGGCACAGCATTCATAATTTTGGATCAATTTTATATCCATGACACAGCATATATAACTTTGGGTGAGTTTTACATTGCATACAGCTAACAGTATGTGTATGTTTGGGTCAGTTTTATATACATGTACATGTCACAGTATGTGTAGGGTTGGGTCAAGTACAAGACACAGTATGTGTAGGTTTGGGTCAAGTACAAGACACAGTATGTGTAGGTTTGGGTCAGTTTTATATCCATGACACAGTATGTGTAGGCTTGAGTCAGTTTTATATACATGCCACATAATCTGTAGGTTTGGGTCAGTTTTATATACATGTACATGGTGACACAGTATGTGTAGGTTTGGGTCAGTTTTATATCCATGACACAGTATGTGTAGGTTTGGGTCAGTTTCCTATACATGACACAATATGTGTAAATATATTCTGAAAATGGGTGATCCTTCGAAAGCAAAAGTAGAAATGCAAAAAGAGAAAATTGCAGGTTTTATTGAGTCTGTTCACGAGTAGTAATTAAAAGTGCAACACTACTCACACCCCCTAGCACCGGCTTAAGCGGTATTCAATTTTCAAAACGATTTGGGTCAGTTTTATATACATGACACAATATGTGTAAGTTTGGGTCAGTTTTATATACATGACACAATATATGTAACTTTGAGTCAGTTTTATGTACATGACACAGGATTTGTAGGTTTAGGTTAGTTTTGCATATGTTACAGTAGATATTTCGATTCAGGACAGTCGCCGATTCTCTTAGCATAGATTGCGATCCTTTTATTTTCTTAATCTTTCTCAAATATGTGTTGTTTGTCATATTTTAAATATAGACTTGTGATCTTAAAATAATATATTCTTCCAGTAGAATTGTAGATTTTTTGTAGAGTTAAAGTGTCATAAATAACACTACTAAATGAAGTAATAATAAATTCTTCGAGTAGAATTGTAGATTTTCCTAGAAGAATTAAAGTGTCATACATGTATCTAAAACTAATAATAATTTTTTTCAGCAGAATTGTGAATTTCCATTATAAATTTTGTCCTAGGACAGACTGTAACCGGAATCTGTACTAGTAGAATCATCGACTGTCCTTACGATGTCCTTACGATATATTAGGATCAGAGTCTGTCCTAGGAGAGATTGCGATCGCAATCTGTCCTAGTAAAATCGACGATTGTCCTGAATCGCAATTTCTACTGTGTCATATACATGACACAGTATTTGTAAGTTTTGGACAGTTTTATATGCATGACACAGATTTTGGTAAGTTTTATATACATAATATAGCATGTATAGCTTTTGATCAGATCAAGTTTTATATACAAAACACAGCGTGTATAAAATTTGGTCATTTTAGTATCCATCAACCCAACATGTACATGCATCTTTGGATCAACATTAGGTTCATGACACAGCTTTATATTTTGGGGTCAGTTTTATGGCCATGGAACAGCGTGTGTAAATTGGGATCACTTTTATAACTGGCTTGGCATGTATAACTTTGTGTCACTTTCATATCTGACTCGGAATTTATAACTGGTTCAGTTTTATATACACATGCTTGTACGATACGTCATTTATAACTTTTGGTCAGTTGTTATATCCGTGGCACAGCATGTATATGTTACAGTAGAAATTGCGATTCAGGACAATCTTCGATTCTCCTAGGACAGATTGCGATCGAAATCTCTCATAGGACAAACTCCGATCTTCTTTTTAAATCATTCACAATTATGTGTTGTTTGTCATGGTTTGACTTGTGATCTTAAAATAACATATTCTTCCGGTGGAATTGTAGATTTTTTTTGTAGACTTCAAGTGTCATTAATAATAAATTATTCTAGTAGAATTGTAGATTTTCCTAGAAGAATTAAAGTGTCATATCTAAAACTAATAAATGTAATTTAAATTCTCCCAGTCGAATTGTGAATTTTCATGATAGAATTACAGTTTGTCCTTGGACAGACTGTGATTGGAATATGTATTAGTAGAATGGTCGAGTTTCCTTGCGATGTAGCGATTGCAATCTGTCCTAGGAGAATCGACGATTGTTCTGAATCACAATTTCTACTGTGACATATATTTATAACGTTGGGTCGGGGTTTATTTACGTAACTAACAAAGCTTGAATAACGTTCATCCTGATCCATGACATCATGTCTAACTTCGGGTCAGTTTTACATGTATGTCCGCATGTAGATGTATTGCGTTGATCATATACTGTACAGCATTTCAGTATTAACACTTTATTACATAAATACGCATTTGAAATGTATACGCATTTACAAACAGAGTAGATCCAGATCAGACGGATCCCATATGAGTCGTCTGATGAGGGTATGCTCTGTTTCCTTATGAAACAGATATGATTGTATTGTTTCTGCCACGGGTAAAATTTCGTATGCTCGTGTATCATTATAGAAATTAATTCAAATCCTAATCATGATGTCATTATTTCTTACACGAGTATTTATGGTGTAAAGGGTTAAACTATAGCTGAAGGGTTTAAGGTAAGAACTACACGTATGTAATAAAACGCGTGGGTGGTGTCACACGTGTTCCGTTCATTTTTACGAAGTTGTACATATTCGTCATGTTACAAATGGGCTACGCCCTACATTGCCGCCAGCCTACCCATCTGTAGCACGTATGTGTGCCACCTCTGGAGAAAATCATCGTAGGTTTGCAACCAGGGTAGACCCGTGCTATCTGCACCATGTGTTCTGGTCTGGATTGTTTCTTGAGCAGTGACACAATGCACACATATGAGGATAACCAATGAGGTTCTGATAAAGTGCAGTTTTCTTTGTAAGGCGGTTGGTATTGGTCCATATTGTTTGCTAACACTAAAGTATAAATTTTCCTTTGATTTGGTTCATTAACTCTATACATGTACTGGTAAAACTATATCTATTGCATCGTTCGTAACTAAATCGGTATGCTGGCTTGTCGATGCATGACAAAACACTTGCAGCATTTCTGATTCACGTTTTTTTGTGGTTTAGTCAGGTATGACTGCAAAAGTTTCTTTAACTCTCAATCTGTTAAAACAACCGATGTTTCCTAACCCCTGATCTGTTGTGTTTTAACCCTTCGCTTGCTAAATTTTAAAACATATTTCTCCTTCTTTACATATACCCTGTTGTATAATGACATATATCTTCACTGTGTACAAGTATTTCGCCGTGCAACCACTGCTGTGGAGTACTCTTGTTGCACAATCAATTTGTAAATAATGCAGACCCTGATGAGACAGCTCCTGCAGGAGCTGTCTGATCTGGGTCTTCACTATTTACAGGTAGGTATATTGACGTGAGTAGCAAGCGAAGGGTTAATATACATGTACATCAGATTTGTTCAAGCTTTAGGCAAACTATTGCGCGGATGTCAAACAGTTTGGATCCTAATGAGGTGTCAAGATATTTGGCTTCAAATCTGGGTCTAAACTGTTTGCCATTGTTATGCCGGTTGTGATCAGCAAGGCAATAGTGCATTATGGAATATAATACACAGGTAGTGAAATAATACACGAGTAGTGATGTACAGTATATCATAGACCCTCATTAAAGTGACAAGCCCATAAATTTACACACCTTCACCCTTTGGTCTATAAATACGCATTTTAACCCTTACAATGCTGATTTTTCAAATGGACTATTAAAAAATTCAAACATGTCAAACTGATGGTGAATATCTATGGAATTTCTAAAGAAGAGAAAAGTGTAACATGATAAACAGTGCAGACGCTGATGAAAGGGCTCCTCTAGGAGCCCAGACATCTGGGTCTGCACTGTTTGACAAGGACATTAGTGACCCGTTCCCAGAATTATAAGGGTTAACGTTTCAGAATCTCATTTGTTTGTACGCACAATAATATAGATGACTTGTGATTCTACAAATTCTGTCTGGCCATCATCTCCTATACAGTAAAACCTCTCTATAACGACCACTAAATTGTGTTAATTAGTTGGTATTTAGGGCAGGTGGCTGCTTAAAGCAATGTGAAAGTAAAACAGAACGCTCCTATAAGAGCGTTCTGATTTACTTCCGCATTGCTTTAAGCAGCCACCTGCCTTTAACACAAAATACTTGATGTAATTTAGTGGCCGTTATAGAGAGGTTTTACAGTATTTATATTCCATTATAAAATGAGCTAATTAATATTCATAATGTCATTATTTATTACATGAATATTCTTGGAGTAAATGGTTAACACTAATGACTTCTGCATGCAGAACAAAAACAATATAGTAAGTGACTGTGGGAGTCTTCTGCATTCAGCTTTAATCATGCATTAAGCTCTCACCTGATTCTTTACCTAAAATACGCATCTGCAAACAGCGTAGAGCATGTAGGGGGCGTCTGATTGGGGTCTACATACAGGGTAGAGCCTGTATGGGGCTTCTGATTGGGGTCTGCAAACAGAGTAGAGCATGTAGGGACCGTCTGACTGGGGACTGCAAACAGAGTAGAGCCTTAGGGGCCGTCTTATTGGGGTCTGCATACAGAGTAGAGCATGTAGGGGGCCGTATGTTTGGGGTCTGCAAACAGTGTAGAGCCTGTAGGGGCCGGCTGATTGGGATTTGCTTTTTTTTACTGGTCTGATTTTACAGTATGTGCAGTGGCCAAACATTCCGGCTTTCGTTTGCCATTATAATATTTAAATAATATCCATGATGTCATTATTTCGTACGTAAATATTCATGAAATAATGGTAATGGCCAAAGATAGCCTTCTTCTTGCTGGCTGGCAAACAGAGCAGACCCTGATCAGAAAGCTGAATCGCAGGCGCGGATTTAGAGGGGGCGGAGCCGGCCGTACGCCCCCTAAAATTGCCAAACAATGTTTTATATAGATATATATACGGTAAAACCTCTCCATAACGACCACTAAATTGGGTTAATTAGTTGGTATTTAGAGCAGGTGGCTGCTTAAAGCAAGGTGTAAGTAAAACAGAATGCTCCCATAGGAGCGTTCTGTTTTACGTTCACCTTGCTCTAAGCAGCCACCTGCCTTTAACACAGCTCTTTTTCAACATGTATTACAAACGCACTATTTATTTATATCATCAAACATAAGATCTACGCCCCCCCACCCCCACCTCCAAAAAATCTGAAATCTGAAATCCTGGTTCCGCACCTGGTTCATACTTGTAATACATATTTGGGCTAGCGCACTTATAAAATGTGGACTCTGGTCTCTTCTTTCAACAAAACTGCTGCAAGCAGCTTCAGTTTTACTTTCCTGTTCATAAATTTTGAAATATTTTGTGAATTTCGCTTATCTGATTTTAGCAACCATGCGTACAGCTAATCTCAGCAAATAAAACACGTCATAGCTGAAAGACCTGGGATACAATCATCACTGACATCTACAAACTGTGCAGACCCCGCCACGTCATCCGAATCTACACTGTGTAGTCGTATAATAGTGTATAGGCTTGTGTTTTCACAAGTATTCCCAACTTCGCATGACTGCGTCTTAATCTTACTTCTAAACCATCTAAACCGTCTTCATAAGGGTGTGGCCTGGTGGTAGTGGGTGTTTTCTTATTTCACAATATTGTATTTTATATTGAAACGCCCCATGATGAATCGAAGGTTAAGTGTAATACAAAACAAGAAAGACGGAAGAAATTAATGTGGACGGTGTATATACGAATTTACAGTAACCCCGCACATCTAAACCGAAATGAATGTGAACGGTGTATATACGAATATACAGTAACCCCGCACCTCTAAACCGAAATGAACGTGGACGTTGTATATACGAATTTACAGTAACCCAGCACCTCTAAACCGAAATGAATGTGGACGTTGTATATACGAATTTACAGTAACCCAGCACCTCTAAACCGAAATGAATGTGGACGTTGTATATACGAATTTACAGTAACCCAGCACCTCTAAACCGAAATGAATGTGGTCATTGTATACATGTGTATACGAATTTACAGTAACCAAGCACCTCTAAACCGAAATGAATGTGGACGTTGTGTATACGAATTTACAGTAACCCAGCACCTCTAAACCGAAATGAATGTGGACGGTGTATATACGAATTTACAGTAACCCAGCACCTCTAAACCGAACCGCAAGTTTGCGTCTAATTCTGGGTCATAAAGGCAGCTGGTAGCTTAATGCAGGACGAAAGTTGTGCAGAAAGCTCCATAGGAGCTTTCTGCATTACTTTCTTCCTGTATTACCCCTTCGCTTGTTATTCACGTCAATATATCTACCTGTAAATAGTGAAGACCCAGATGAGACAGCTCCTGCAGGAGCTGTCTCATCAGGGTCTGCACTATTTAAAAGTTGATTGTGCAACCAGTGCATTCCACAGCAGTGATTGCACAGCGATATACTTGTACACAGTGAAGATATATGTAATTTTACAACAGGGCATGGGTAAAGAAGGAGAAATGTATTTTAAAATTCAGCAAGAGGAGGGTTAATGCAGGGCGAAAGTTGTGCAGAAGGCTCCCTTAGGAGCTTTCTGCATTACTTACTTCCTGTATTAAGCAACTGCCTACTTTAAAAGTCACCCATTATCATTCATAAAGTGGTCGCTTAAAATGGGATTTACTGGATATGTTGTTTGAGGTTT
The DNA here is from genome assembly GCA_963576725.1 of Azorinus chamasolen. Lineage (NCBI taxonomy): Eukaryota > Metazoa > Mollusca > Bivalvia > Cardiida > Solecurtidae > Azorinus > Azorinus chamasolen. The sequence goes on from OY755241.1 coordinate 90,404,756, forward strand.
GGGATTTTATGTAAAATTCCCTTAAAGGTAGGTTTCCACTGCCGACCAGATCAACTCCATCATCCCGATCATCCAAATTCCCCGACCAAGCTCGACCGAAGGCATGCACAACTCAATCATACACGATGCCCTCGCGATTATTCACGACTCCCCCACGACGTCAACTCAACAACCACTCCGATCTATGCTCGATCATCTCGACCCAGATACGACACCTACACGACCAATTGGACATCTGCTCGATCTCTACCCAACCAGATCGTCATGGTCGTACTTGGGTCGATCGGGTATTACTCGAGTAGAGGTCGAGATGATCGGGTACAGATCGGGTAAATGACTTCATTCCGACCGCACTAGATCTCTACACGAGTGTCTACCGATCAACTCGACCCTCTACTAGATCAATACCCGACCGCTTCCCGATCGCTTCTCGAGCACGTGGCTATACTCCATCTCTACCCGAATTTTTTGGACATGTCCAGGCCAGTCCCTGATTATTTGATCGGGTTTGATCGAGCTTATCTGATAGGCAGTGGGAACCTAGCTTAAGACACACTATGTGTCTTGAGAAATTTTACACAAAACCCAAGACCTCAAATATCATAGTTGGCCCATAGGCCGAAGTGAGTGTGTGTGCGTGTGTGTGCGTGCTAGCGCGGTAGCATGCTGGCGTGCATAGTTTTAGTTCCTGTCATAAGTATAATACAGTAAAACCTCGATTATCCGAACACTAAAATACGTATTATTATCGATCTTTAAGACAGGTGGCAGCTTAATGCATGGTGAAAGTCATGCAGAAAGCTCCTTTCTGCATGACATTCATCATACATTAAGCAGCCACCTGCCTAAAAGGGTCTAAATTCGTTAATAACGAAAATTCGAATAATCGAGGTTTTACTGTAGTCTGGAATATGTGCCATTATAAAGAATCAGCCTGATCAGACGGCTCTTGTAGCGCCGTTTCAACAGGGTCTGCTCAGTTTTCATAAGGAATACTATAGATCTGACTCTACTGTTTATGCCATTGCCAAGCAATTTTTGTTCACACATCGTTTTTCAAAAGCATCTAATTAATTAATCATGATATTATTATTTCTTACATCAATATTCATGAGGTAAAAGGTTGGCCCCCTCCAGCGCCATGATGACGGACATGTGATAAGATTGACTCCCTCCAGTGCCATGAGGACAGATATGTGATAAGGTTGACCCCCTCCAGTGCCATGAGGACGGATATGTGATAAGATCGACCCCCTCCAGCGCCGTGAGGACAGATATGTGATGAGGTTGATCCCTCCAGCGCCATGAGGACGGATATGTGATAAGGTTGACCCCTCCAGTGCCATGAGGACAGATATGTGATATGATAGACCCCCTCCAGCGCCATGAGGACAAATATGTGATGAGGCTGACCCCTCCAGCGCCATGAGGGCGGATATCTGATGAGGTTGACCCCTCCAGCGCCATGAGGGCGGATATCTAATGAGGTTGACCCCTCCAGTGCCATGAGGGCGGATATCTGATGAGGTTGACCCCTCCAGCGCCATGAGAACGGATATCTGATGAGGTTGACCCCCTCCAGCGCCATGAGGACAGATATCTGATGAGGTTGATCCCTCCAGCGCTATGAGAACGGATATCTGATGAGGTTGACCCCTCCAGCGCTATGAGAACGGATATCTGATGAGGTTGGCCCTCCAGCGCTATGAGAACAGATATCTGATGAGGTTGGCCCTCCAGTGCTATCAGAACAGATATCTGATGAGGTTGGCCCTCCAGCGCTATGAGAACAGATATCTGATGAGGTTGACCCCTCCAGCGCTATGAGAACGGATATCTGATGAGGTTGACCCCTCCAGCGCTATGAGAACGGATATCTGATGAGGTTGGCCCCTCCAGCACTATGAGAACGGATATCTGATGAGGTTGGCCCTCCAGCGCTATGAGAACAGATATCTGATGAGGTTGGCCCTCCAGTGCTATCAGAACAGATATCTGATGAGGTTGGCCCTTCAGCGCTATGAGAACAGATATCTGATGAGGTTGACCCCTCCAGCGCTATGAGAACGGATATCTGATGAGGTTGGCCCCTCCAGCACCATGAGGACGGATATGTGATAAGGTTAGTCCCTCCAGCGCCATGAGGACGGATAGCATACTATGTGTCTTGAGGAATTTTACACAAAACCTCAAATAACACATTTGGCTCATAGGCCGACGTGAGTGTGTGTGTATGTGTGTGCGTGCTAGCGCGGTAGCATGCTGGCGGGCATGGTTCTAGTTTCTGTCATAAGTAAAATATTCTCCAATATGTGCCATTATAAAGAATCAGCCAGATCAGACGGCTATAATATAGATCTGAAGCTACTGTTTATACCATTGCCAAGCAATATTTGTTCACACATCGTTTTTCAAAAGCATCTAGTTAATTAGTCATGATGTTATTATTTCTTACATCAATATTAATGAGGTAAAAGGTTGACCCCTCCAGTGCCATAAGGACGGGTATCTGATGAGGATGGCCCCTCCAGCGCCATGAGGACGGATATCTGATGAGGTTGGCCCCTCCAGCGCTATGAGGATGGATATCTAATGAGGGTGACCCCTCCAGCGCCATGAGGACGAATATCTAATGAGGTTGACCCCCTCCAGCGCCATGAGTATGGATATATAATGAGGTTGGCCCCCTCCAGCGCCATGAGGACGGATATCTAATGAGGTTGACCCCCTCCAGCGCCATGAGGACGAATATCTGATGAGGTTGGCCCCTCCAGCGCCATAAGGACGGATATCTAATGAGGTTGACCCCTCCAGCGCCATGAGGACGGATATCTAATGAGGTTGGCCCCCTCCAGCGCCATGAGGACAGATATGTGATAAGATCGACCCCCTCCAGCGCCGTGAGGACGGATATGTGATAAAGTTGACCCCTCCAGTGCCATGAGGACAGATATGTGATAAGGTTGACCCCTCCAGCTCCATGAGGACGGATATGTGATAAGGTTGACCCCGCCAGCGCCATGATGACGGGTATGTGATAAGATCGACCCCCTCCAGCGTCGTGAGGACAGATATGTGATGATGTTGACCCCTCCAGTGCCATGAGGACGGATATGTGATAAGGTTGACCCATCCAGCTCCACGAGGATGGATATGCGATAAGGCTGACCCCTCCACTGCCATGAGGACAGATATGTGATAAGGTTGACCCCTCCAGCGCCATGAGGACAGATATGTGATGAGGTTGGCCCCTCCAGTGCCACGAGGACGGGTATGTCATAAGGTTGTCCCCTCCAGTGCCATGAGGACGGATATGTGATATCATATGCAAACAGATCGGAACCAGATGCGACGCAGAGTTACCAGGGTCCAAACTGCTTGACACTCTTTTAATGTTCTATAAAAAAAAATTGAATACGCGCCCACTTAAAAAGCAGATGAAAAGGTGCCCGGCGGACGCAACTGCTAGCTCTGAAAGGTTAACCCTTTTTCTCATATAAACGTGTTTTCACGCATTTGCAAACAGATTAGACCCAGATCAGACGGCTCCTAGATGAGCCGTCTGATCAGGGTCTACTCTGTTTGCTAATAGAATTTAAAAGATCTGTGTCTTTACTTTCTAAAATGGCTACAATGTTCCACCTTCCATATTTCATTATAACTATTTTGGCCATGAATATGCAGTAGGTACTGAAAAATGAAATAAACATAGAACAGGGAAAGGGTTAAGACATGTTTTTTTCGAGTTTATTCATAGTAGACCTTATCATTATCACTATTGTCCCGTCGTGTGAATCATTCATCTGTGTACTACATTGTAGTTAGTGGTTACTGAATGAATTACCCACTACTTATGCCCTTTATTAACCCATCGCTTGCTATTCACGTCAATATACCTACCTGTAAATAGTGAAGACCCAGATGAGACAGCTCCTGCAGGAGCTGTCTCATCAGGGTCTGCACTATTTACAAGTTGAACAAGTTGATTGTGCAACCAGTGCACTCCACAGCAGTGATTGCACAACGCAATACTTGTACACAGTAAAGATATATGTAATTATACAACAGGGCATGGGTAAAGATGGAAAAATGTATTTTAAAATTCAGCAAGCGAATGGTTAACTGATATAAATGTTTTTCATGAATTTGCAAACAGAGGAAGCCCACAGAATACGGCCCCTGTATGATTCGTCTGATCAGGGTCTGCTCTGTTGTGTTATGAAATAATATAGGTATGGTTGTATAGTCTCCGTAATGAACAAACCAGTCACGCGTGTACTTGGAGTTACTGAATGAATTACCCACAACGCGTACCCATAACATGATGTGCGAATGAACCTTTTGTCGGTTTCGTGCCTTCACAAACAGAGTAGACCCAGATCAGACGGCTCTTGTAGTATCCGTCTGATCAGAGTCTGATCTGTTTGCTTTTGAAATACTATAGATATAACTGTACAGTTTCCGTTATGAACAAAACCAGCCACATGTGTACTGGTATCCACTGGGTGAATTAACTTTCACATCTCATGTACCCTGTGTGGATGAACCACGCCCAAAGTATCACAACTCTCCTACAGAATTCTTCCATACATGCCCCTTTCTAAGCACTTCACTTGGAGACTGTATTCTGGCCGAAGACTAAAGCAGGTGTGTCGTAACTTTACTTGTAGTAGTACATAGTAGAGACTACCTAGCCGTTTATATAATGAAAAGGTGGAAAGATTAACCTTTGGCCTGTCACATGTCCGTAACAAGTTAACAGCCGTTTTCGACCCAAAATAGCAGCTTCGAAATGAGGATAAATCGAGAGCAGCCTTATTCACCGCCCCTGAATATCTTAATATGAGCAAATTAGGTTTTAAGCAGGCATCTGAACAGAACATTTAAAAAGATACCATGAAGTGAGAACAAGTGATGGCAAATAGTTATAAATTGCAAATTTTGAATTGTAAATAAGAGGAAGTATTGGGTTGTTGGAAAATGCGTCAGAATCCTGACAATCCCCGCGCCAGGTCGTGATTCTGAAACAGAACTAGAAGTAAACTAAAAGCTACTTTGAGGTTTGAAGCAAGCGACCCACTGGCCCCCGTTCGGTTCACTATAGACTGACTACACACTCTGTCCAGTGGACCGTGGACCTGACGAACATCGTGTGTGTATGTGTGGAACGTGACGGGTGGTGACAGGGCGAAAGTACAGGTGTCATATTAATCCAACTATTTGGATAATTAACACACAAATGTGAGGATTCTTTTGAAGTCGCCGATAAAACAATTAGGTATGTACCCGTCTATCTACCCGATTTCTTAAAATTCAAGTTTTAAAACAAATTTTCAGTAGATATATGGAGCGTTTGATACACTGGGTACGTACCCGCAGTAACGACCATCATAGCCTTAAACTTCATAAGATCTACGGTGTATACATGATAATTAATATACTTTATTAGAGAGCTCTAGATAAAGATGCGCAGAAACACATACTCGTACATTTGTATGTATATATCTCTTGGGTGCGTATTAAAAACTATTCCTTCACCAAACCCTATAGTGTGACCATTCTTTAGAATCGCCCGAAAGAGATGCTTCTAAAGAGTGGCCACAACATAGGGTTTGGAAGCGAAATAAAGGAACCAATCGTAGAAATTTTCGCCTTTTACCTGGGTCTCTTAAAGTATAGATGGGAAAAAGGTGGTTACTGAAAGAAAGACAAAACAATTAAACCTAGGACAGTTTGAGGTAGGACATGTCAAAGAAAGAAAATAGAAAGTTTGGCAAGCTGCATTTTCGCCTCCCTCCTCCAAGACCTCTCCGGTTATGTTGACCACGTCCGGCACACCCAGGGTTAATCGAAGGTTGACTGGCTGCGACAGCTAACCCCATATGCCTTAGCCGTGGTTGAGATGCTGGACAGCTCCTGCTTAACCCATTACCTCATAGACTATTTTTAGATGCAACCTTTTTTTTCATAAATCTACCGAAAAGAAGCATTAACTAGAGAAAATGATTTGTTTTTAGAATTTTGTACTTTGAAACCATTGTGATAAAAAGAGCATTTGCTCCTATGGGAGCAAATGTTTAATTTATCACAATGGTTTCACAAAGTGACTTACAGAGTCGTCAAAAGTCGTCAATATGAGGGAATGGGTTAAAGGATGCTAATCTAGAGCTGCTCTAGTCAATACTCACCCTGATAAAACACATTTTCAAGCCTTTGCAAACAGAGTAGATCGAGATCAGACGGTTCCTGTAGGAGCAGTCTGATCAATGTCTGCTCTGTTTGTTTATAGAATGATATATATCTGACTCTATGGTGTCTGCCCTGGCCAAAGGATGTTTTCATATAATGCTACTACAAAAATCATGTAATTAATATTCATGACGTCATTATTTCACACATGAATATCCATGAAGGTAAAGGATAGAAATTGTTCACACTTCCTCGAACTGGGGGTTTACCTAACATACCGGTTGGGTTATACAGAAACGAGAAACCAGTGTGAGTTTATGTTTTAGAACCGGTTTGTGTGAGTTTTCGTCACGCCGTATGGTAAACAAATTTACACTTTAAATTACTCCATAAGAATAAATACGCCCCTTATCCCTTTGCTAACAGATAAGACCCAGATCAGACGGTGCCTGTAAATAATTAAGCGTTTCAGTCATATTTGCTTATCGAAAAAACTTTCTGTATTAATTATGATATTTATGAACTCAGATTACGACATAAACTGTCGAACCAGTTCTGTACGAACTCCATGAGCACACAGCAACGGCCCATACAGAGACCATCTGACCTGGAAATACTCTTTTTGCATTAAGCATTATAGGCGCTTCAAGCAGGGAAAGGGTCATCTATAACAAAATCTAGTTATACATTACTTTGATAAGATTTGAAGTAAAACAAACAGACCACATTCCATGTAGATCAACACATTTGCTTATGTTCGTCGTTTTATTTAGATTCCACATAGAACAAGTACAGTTCTTCGTCGCTTTGCTCAGATTCCAAAAAAATAAATAATGAAATATCTGCTATTCGCGTTCCACGGATTCTGTGTAGAGCAGACGGCACGTTGCTCAGATTCTGTGTAGAGAGGACGTGCTGCACGTGCTCGGATTCTGTGTAGAGAAGGCGTCCTGCACGTTGCTCAGATTCTGTGTAGAGAAGGCATGCTGCACGTTGCTAAGATTCTGTATAGAGAAGGCGTGCAGCACGTTGTTCAGATTCTGTGTAGAGAAAGCGTGCTGCACGTTGCTCAGATTCTGCGTAGAGAAAGCATGATGCACGTTGCTAAGATTCTGTGTAAAGAAGGCGTGCTGCACGTTGCTAAGACTGTGTAGAGAAGGCGTGCTGCACGTTGCTCAGATTCTGTGTAGAGAAGGCGTGCTGCACGTTATTAAGATTCTGTGCAGAGAAGGCGTGCTGCACGTTGCTAAGATTCTTTGTAGAGAAGGCGTGCTGCACGTTGCTCAGATTCTATGTTGAGAAGGCGTGCTGCACGTTGCCCAGATTCAGTGTAGAGACGGCGTGCTAGACTTTGCTCGGATTCTGTGCAGAGAAGGCCTGCTGCACGTTTCTCAGATTCTGTGTAGAGAAGGCATGCTGCGCGTTGCTCAGACTCTGTGTAGAGACGGCGCTCAGATACTGTGTAGAGAATGCGTGCTGCATGTTTCTCAGATTCTGTGTAGAGCAGGCGTGCTGCACGAATATTCATATAAGAAATAAGAACAATATTAATGTTAAATGGATTATTTGTTATAATAGTATATTGACTGAATTATATGTTATAATAGTATATTGACTGGATTATATGTTATAATAGTATATTGACTGGATTATATGTTATAATAGTATGTTGACTGGATTATTTGTTATAATAGTATATTGACTGGATTATATGTTATAATAGTATGTTGACTGGATTATTTGTTATAATAGTATATTGACTGGATTATTAGTTATAACAGTATATTGACTCAGGTATATTTGGCCAGGGCAGAAACTACAGAATCATGAAATGATATCTGATATCATTTGATTTCATAAGCAAACAGAGCAGACCCTGATCAGACGATTCTTAAAGGACTCGGCTGATCTGAATCTACACTGTTTACACGTATTTATAGAGTAAAGGGTTAATGCTTGTCATAATGTTCATGAGAAATTTGTTAAAATCCATATGAGACGCAGAATAACTCGACACCTCATTAATCCTTCGCTTGCTATTCACGTCAATATACCTACCTGTAAATAGTGAAGACCCAGATGAGACATCTCCTACAGGAGCTGTCTCATCAGGGTCTGCACTATTTACAAGTTGATTGTGCAACCAGTGCACTCGACAGCAGTGATTGCACAGCGAAATACGTGTATACAGTGAAGATATATATAATTATACAATAGGGCATGGGTAAAGAAGGAGAAATGCATTTTAAAATTCAACAAGCGAAGGGTTAAGATCTGAATTCACTGGGTTGAAAAGGAAAGGGAAGAATGCGAGCGTTAACCCTTTCTCTACCAATGACTTAACCGTGTTTGTATTTGCAAACAGTTTGGATCTAGATTAGACACCGAGTTACTCGGCGACGCGGCAGGATCAATAGTGTTTGATACCGGCATTATGTTTTTAACACTTTCCTTTATATTTATAAACGCATTTGGAAACAGAGTAGACACAGATCAGAAGGCTCCTATAGCACCAGTGTCTGCTCTGTTTGCCTACGGAATTATAGAGATCCGATTCCACACTCACGGCCACACTCTTTTGTAAATAATGCTTTAAAATGGTTCGGCTCATTAAAATTCATGATTTTATTATTTCTTACATGAATGTTAAACAGGGAATGGGATAACCAAAAAGGGGGAGAAAATAATCATGTACTGCGTGAATATTCATGAAAGAAATAATGTATGTGTGAATAATAATCCACTGGCATACAACCAAAATCGTTTTTGGCCACGGCAGACATTGTAGTATCAGATATATAAAAATCCATTAATCAATTCCCTCATAGTGACGACTTTTGACGACTCTGTAAAAGTTACTTTGTGAAACCATTGTGATAAATAGAGCATTTGCTCCTATAGGAGCAAATGCTCTATTTATCACAATGGTTTCAAACAACAAAATTCTTTAAAAAATCCTTTCCTCTAGTTAATTCTCCTTTTCGGTAGATTCATTCAAAGAGGTTGTATCTAAAAATAGCCTATGAGGTAATGGGTTAAGCAAAAAGAGCAGACCCTGGTCAGACGGCTCCAACAGCCGTGAGATCTGGGTCTACTGTTTACAAAGGTGTTTAAAAGTGTACAGAGTATCTCTGGGGTCAAATGAAGCAGACGACATAATTTTATTCTGCAGACGACAATATGTGTCAAATGAAAGAGTTAAACCCAAGACATAGAAACAGTAAAACCCCGCTATTGCGACCTCCTTAAAGAGGTATAATTCTGGGTGCAAGATGCAGGTGGTAGCTTAATGCATGACAAAAGTTATGCAGAAAGCTCCTAGAGGAGCTTTCTGCATTACTTCTGTCCTGCAATTAAGCAACCACCTGCCTATAAATACACCCATGTTTATTCATTAAGTGGTCGCATTAAAGGGTTTCTACTGTATCTGAAGTATTATACATGTGTAGCACTCTTGTTGGAGGATACACATTATTACACACAGATAATCCGTCTATACTCAGAAGTTATTCAGTTTATTTAATCCTCACCCCGCTGTGAAAAAAAAAATGTCTGCTCAAAGTTTGATGCAATTTGAATACTTCAGACTCGATCAAGCCTATTAGAAAGTTGTGTTGCGGTGTCAAACAGCTGGGATCCTGGTGAGTTAGCCGAGTTATCGCTTTACTTGGCGCCTCATCTGTGTCCAAGCTGTTTACAAATTTATACGAGTTATCCGTAACTTGGCGTCTCATCTGTGTTCAAGCTGTTTACAAATACGAGTCATCTGTGTCTAAGCTGTTTACAAATACGAGTCATCTGTGAGAGTCATCTGTGTCTAAGCTGTTTACAAATACGAGTCATCTCTGTCAAAGCTCTTTACAAATACGTGTCATCTGTGTCCATGCTGTTTACAAATACGAGTCATCTCTGTCCAAGCTCTTTACAAATACGAGTCATCTGTGTCCAAGCTGTTTACAAACACGAGACATCTGTGTCCACGCTGTTTACAAATATGTGTTATCTGTCTCCAACCTGTTTACATATACGAGTTATCGCGTTACCCTGTGTCTTATCGCGTTATTTGGTATCTTATCTGTCTCCAAACTGTTTACAAATACGTGTTATCTGTCTCCAAGCTGTTTACATATACGAGTTATCGCGTTACTCTGTGTCTTATCGCGTTACTTGGTGTCTTATCTGTCTCCAAACTGTTTGCAAATACGTGTCGCCTGTCTCCAAGCTGTTTACAAATACGTGTCATCTGTCTCTAAAGGTTTACAAATACGTGTCATCTGTCTCAAAACTGTTTACAAATACGTGTTATCTGTCTCCAAGCTGTTTACATATACGAGTTATCGCGTTACTCTGTGTCTTATCGCGTTACTTGGTGTCTTATCTGTATCCAAACTGTTTGCAAATACGTGTCGCCTGTCTCCAAGCTGTTTACAAATACGTGTCATCTGTCTCCAAACGGTTTACAAATACGTGTCATCTGTCCCCAAGCTGTTTACATATACGAGTTATCGCCGTACTCGGTGTCTCATCTGTCTGTAAGCTGTTTACAGATAGGAGTTATCGCGTTACTTGGTGTCTTACCTGTCTCCAAAATGTTTACAAATACGAGTCAAGTCAACTCTTCTGGTTGGCAAGAGAAAGGTTAATGTTTTGATAATGCTGAGTCACTTTGGTTTGCGAAATTGTTGTCTGCTACATAATTCACTTTTTGTTAGACGTCTTTTTAAACATTGGTCCTAATGTTAGATATGCAAACATTTAAATATTTCTTTCGATGAATGTGGCTTTCCCATCGTCATCTGGATGCAAACTGTTTGAATTTTTAAATCATATTGTAATAATCCCTGTTTATTAGCTTATTTTTATAATGGCATTTGAACACAAGGTATTTCCACCATGGCAAAACCCGTAGAATCAGATCTGTATTCCCATAAGCAAACTGGGCAGACCATTGCCCCTGATAAATCAGATCTGTGTTCCCATAAGCAAACTGGGCAGACCATTGCCCCTGATAAATCAGATCTGTGTTCCCATAAGCAAACTGGGCAGACCATTGCCCCTGATAAATCAGATCTGTGTTCCCATAAGCAAACTGGGCAGACCATTGCCCCTGATAAATCAGATCTGTGTTCCCATAAGCAAACTGGGCAGACCATTGCCCCTGATAAATCAGATCTGTGTTCCCATAAGCAAACTGGGCAGACCATTGCCCCTGATAAATCAGATCTGTGTTCCCATAAGCAAACTGGGCAGACCATTGCCCCTGATAAATCAGATCTGTGTTCCCATAAGCAAACTGGGCAGACCATTGCCCCTGATAAATCAGATCTGTGTTCCCATAAGCAAACTGGGCAGACCATTGCCCCTGATAAATCAGATCTGTGTTCCCATATCCAAACTGGACAGACCAGTGCCCCTGATAAGACAGGAACTGCCTGATCTGGATCAACTCGATTTGCAATAATGCCAGGCAGTTGCACTATGGAAGTTTTACAACAAACTAACATTAAGAATGATAGGGCAACCACCTTCCTTCAAACTTTACCTGACGAATATCCATGTTAGAAATAATGAATATTTATTTGCCGAAAGATTATAAATGGTAATGTACCGGTATGTATTTACAGGGTTCTTAGGTATTGGTAGGAACTGTAGAATCATAGATTTACAGTAAAACCCCGCTAATGCGACCACCAAAAAGGGGCATAACTCTGGGTGGCAGAGGCAGGTGGTAGTTTAATGCAGGACGAAAGTTATGCAGAAAGTTCCTATAGGAGCTTTCTGCATAACTTTCGTCCTGCATTAAGCAACCACCTGCTTTAGACGACATCAGTGGCTGTTTATTAAGTTTACATGTTTACAGGATTCTTTGGTCTTAGTAGGAACTGTAGAGTCCTACCTAATACAAGTTCATATGCAAACAGAGCAAATCTTAATCAGATGGATCTTACCGGACGCATCTGATCTGGGTCTACACTGTTTGCAAAGGGTTGAAAAAGCGTTCATATGAAGGAAAAGGTTAACATTTACCTGATGAATATTTATGTTAGAAATAATGACGACATGAATATTTATAAGCTACATTGTTATAATTGCATTAGTGACAAGGCAAAGTGTTACCAAGACAGGAGCTGTTTGATCAGAGTCTGCTCTGTTTGCTTGGAATTATAAAGATCTGATTTATTTTTGGACTGATAAAGGTCAACAGCTTCTGCCACTGTTAAAATCCTGTGTTTATATACATGTACATGTACCATTATAAATACATGTATTCAGCTAAATACATGTACTTATGGTTTAACAATATTGTGTAAACAGTAATAAGTCAATGGACATAGAAATCAATGACCTCATTTCGCTTCAGTGGATATCACGGTCATGATAGAGCTGTTCTGACTTATAAATAGTATAGTGATTAAAAAACATTCCCTCTAGCCCTTTAGTCGCCAGATTAAGTTGTCATTTGCTTCAGCTTTCATAGTCAAGTATTCTGCATTTTTCTTAAACATAATCAACGTCAAACGGTAAGGATCCTGGTGAAGTGCCGAGTTGCTCGGCCTCTGATCTGGATCCAAACTTAACCATTTCCCGCGCAGTCCGCTAACTGACTCGCATTTGCAAACAGTTAATCGACGTATCATCAGGATCCAAACTGTTTGACACTCGGTCAATACTTTCTGAAAAGCTATTTTTACAGGGAGATACAGTAAAACCTCTATATAACGGCCACTAAATTACATTAAGTATTTTGTGTTATAAGCAGGTGGCTGCTTAAAGCAAGGTGAAAGTATAGGAGCGTTCTGTTTTACTTTCACCTTGCTTTAAGCAGCCACCTGTCCTAAATACCAACTAATTAACACAATTTAATGGCCGTTATAGAGAGGTTTTACTTTAAGGGTGGATATACAATGTAGTTGTGGTGGATTCTTTTTACAGGGAGATAAGGGCGGAGATAGTTGTGGTGGATGTTAGATCTTGAATACGCCCTCTGTCAAAACAAAAGATGATAGTATTTGGTCCCGTAAAAATCATTGAACCCCCGGGCCTCATTCACCCGCCCATCACCCATTGAACTCCGGTGCTCCATCCCAGGCCCAATCCACTGACCCGTTGAACCGCCGTACCCCCACCAACCAGCTGAGCCCAAAGTCCCCACTGGGCGCTTGAATCAATTTGGACAGTCAGTTTCTGAACATGTAGACTAGGATCAAAGGTCCTATATGTTACGATTTTGTATTTTACACACAACTTATCTTGATACATTAGTATTTTCTAAAGACGCGAATTTTCGCTTCAACGCTCTGTCGCCTTCAAAATATATTTTCTGCTTCAATGTCTATCTGAATTTTCTTGTTTCTGTTTTATTTTTCTTCAAGAAAAATAAAGATATAACCTCAGTATCAATCAGGATCACGACAGGAACAGACCAAATCGGCTTCTGATTAATAAATAATTAGGATCCTGATGAGACGCCGAGTTACTCGGCATCTCATCTAGATCCAAACTGTTTACACATACGACATTGGCAGCGATAGGGACAGCATTGTGAGAAAATGTAGCAGACGACAAATATAGCAGACAAGAATACGTGATAGAGGTAGCATTGAGAGAAAATGTACACGTATCAGGCGACAAATATAGCAGACAAGAATACGTGATAGAGGTAGCATTGAGAGAAAAAGTACATGTATCAGGCGACAAATATAGCAGACAAGAATACGTGATAGGGGTAGCATTGAGAGAAAAAGTACATGTATCAGGCGACAAATACATGTATAGCAGACTACAGTACGCGAGAGTGAAAGAGTAACAAGACAGGGCCTAAGTCAGTTATTACAAGTTGTAGTCTAACTGGGCTTGAACAAATATTTATTTAACCTTACCCAACTGTGACAAAAATTATGTCTGCTCAAATTTGGACCTGGTGCAATTTTGATTACTTCCGATTTAGATCTGCACTGTTTGCTCTGACAACTGAAATAACTCTCGTTTTCTGCATTGAAATCAGAAAATGTCTTCACCCGAATACAATGCATATGATTATGGAACGGTTTTTATCTGGTTCCACCTTAACCCTTTCCACGCCTCTGTAAAAATCACCTGTTGAAACCACTGTGATAAAAAGAGCATTTGCTCCTATAGGAGCAAATGCTCTATTTATCACAATGGTTTCAAAATACAAAATTCTAAGATTTTCCTTTACTCTAGTTAAGGCTCCTTTTCGGTAGATTTATTCAAAGTGGTTGGGTCTAAAAATAGCCTGTGGGGGAATGGGTTAACCGTCTAAGGACCCTTTCCATGCTAAGCGCGGCCTGACTCACATTTGCAAACGGCCTGGAACCAAGGTCGAAGATACATGTACAATCTTTATTTTGAGTCTGGGTTACAACATATAACATAGCTATGATAAAATAAATGAATTGACCGACAATATGGCAATGTAAAATAGCAACCAATAACATATGTGCAAGACATACATTAAGAGACAGTCAAAACTTGGTAAATTCGTAATTTCAGGTCAAGTATCTATGAAATTTAATGCAAGGTCTACAGATCAGTTCAAGACTATTTGAAGATTCAAAAGTTTAACCATCTACTCGTTAACTACGCATTTCTACGCCTTTGCAAATAGAGTAGACCCAAGATCAGACGGATCCTGTGGGATCCCTGTTTGCTTATGATATAATATAGATACGATTCTACAGTTTCGGCCAAGGCCAACGATTCCTGTGTCTATAAGCTATTATAACAGTGTAAAAATTAATCTTAACCCTTCTCTTGCTGAATTTTAAAATACATTTCTCCTTCTTTACCCATGCTCTGTTGTATAATTACATATATCTTCACTGTGTGCAAGCATTTCGCTGTGCAATCACAGCTGTGGAGTACACTGGTTGCACAATCACTTTGTAAATAGTACAGACCCTGATGAGACAGCTCCTGCAGGAGCTGTCTCATCTGGGTCTTCACTATTTACAGGTGGGTATATTGACGCGAATAGCAAGCGAAGGGTTAATTAATTAATATTTACCATATCAGTATTTCTTACATGGATGTTAATGGATGAAGGGTTCAATAAAGCCAAGTTAAATGATTGTATTAACCCTTCGCTCGCTATTCACCTCAATATACCTACCTGTAAATAGTGAAGACCCAGATAAGACAGCTCCTGCAGGAGCTGTCTTATCTGGGTCTGCACTATTTACAAGGTGATTTACTTGTAGACAGTGACGATATATGTAATTATACAACAGGGCATGGGTAAAGAAGGAGAAATGTATTTTAAAATTCAACAAGAGAAGGGTTAACAGTGAATAAATTTAAATAGAGCAACACTTTCCCTTTAAGGGTATCTATCCCGTTTTACATCAAACTACTATTTTGTTATATATTTGTATATTAATTTTTTGAAATGAAAAAAAAAAGTTTTACATACGTACTCCTTAATCATCTACACGTTGACTATTCATGTAAGAAATAATGACATCATGAATATTAATTTGAATAATATTTATAGTGGACATGATCACATTAAGTTTTGACCATGGAAGAATCTGTAAAATCATTATAATCTATATTATTCCACAAGCAAACAGAGAAGACCCTGTTCAGACGCCTCCTTTAGGAGTACATGGTTAAAATATCACATTTCCATATCAAGGAAATATCCTGTCTGTATAAAATACATATGTAAAGTTTCTTAGTGTAAAATACTCAAACCCTACATAAATAATAGTTTAATGGACAGGACTTCATATTAATTGGCTACCTAGTTTTAATTTATGTTCTTTACAAAGCAGTTGTTAAGTGATTGCCTGGCGGCCGTAAAAGGTCGTCCCGTACTTCATTGTCAGTGTTGTTGTATTTTCTCGTCCTTCGGGACCATTAGTTTTGATGCTATAATATTTGTGAAAATTGAATACCGCTTAAGCCTGTGCTAGTTGGGGTGAGGGGATGGGGAGGGGGTGTAGTGTTGTACTTTTAATAACTGCCCATGAATGGACTCAATAAAACCCAGTCTGCAATTTTCTCTTTTTGCATTGCTTCTTTTGCTTTCGAAGCCCCACCCCTATACTTTCAGAATTTAAGAAAACTACACTGACGTACATATTACACAAAAAAGAAACGGCCAAAATGCAGTCAATACTGTACATTTTCAACTTTACAGAGGGAAAATAAAGAACACACAGCAAAGCCTAGACAGGCCACAGGGTGTTGGTATAACCACAAGATGTCATACAACACAAAATGAGCATTTGCATGTTGGCACAAAATGTCCTAATGAGACATTGAGTGACTCGGCGTCTCATCAGGGTACCAGTAGCATTAGTATTAACCAATTACCTCATAGGCTATTTTTAGATACAACCTCTTTGAATGAATCTACCGAAAAGGAGTATTAACTAGAGAAAAGAAAAACTTTAGAACTCTGTAGTTTGAAACCATTGTGGTAAATAGAGCATTTGCTCCTATAGGAGCAAATGCTCTATATATTTATCACAATGGTTTCACAAAGTGACTTGTACAGAGTCGTCAAAGGTCGTCAATATGAGGGAAAGGGTTAACACCCGGTCAATCTTAAAATCTTGCTCGTATCGGTGGTCAGTTATTTTCACAGTATGACAAGGGTTTAACCAAACAGAACCTACAAGGCATGTTGGCCAGTAGTCAGTTAGTACAGTATCAAATGCATCAATATATACTTGTTTGTGTTTCAAAGAAAAAAAAGCCGAGATATTATCTTGGTGTCATCGTCGTTGTTGTGGGCGACGTCGTCGTTGTCGTGGTCATTTTCGTAGTTGTCATCGTCGTTGTTGTCGTGGGCATTGTCATCGTTGTCGGCGACAGAGTTGTCGTTGGCGTTGTGGCCGTGGTCGTCACTGTTGGCATGTGCGTTGTTGGCGTCGTAGTTGCATTGATGTCGTGGGAGTCGTCATCATCGTTGTCGTGGACGTCATCGTTGTGTACAAACTTTGACATTTTGTCACAGTTCCAACATATGAACAGCTATCCCTTCACACAACTGTTCCTCATCGCAATGATAGTCATCTGATAATCTTCTTGAGGACATCAGTGTAACATGCCTATTAAAACAGACATTGTCATCTAATAAGAGGACATCAGTGTATCATGCATACATGTAGTAAAACAGGCCTTTTTCTGACGTCTACAAGGACCCATTCCCAGAGCAAAATACTCAACATATTTTGATTAAATTACACACATGTATAAATGGGCTAAAGTCATAATCAGCCTATCAGAGTCTGTCCTGTTTGCACGACAATATTGAAGCATGCTGCAGCACACTTCTAGTCAGGATCTGTGTCGTTTAACCCATTACCTCATAGGCTATTTTTAGATCCAACCTCTTTGAAAAAATCTACCGAAAAGGAGCATTAACTAGAGGCAAGGAATTTTTTGGTAGAATTTGTAGTTTGAAACCGTTGTGATAAATAGAGCATTTGCTCCTATAGGAGCAAATGCTCTATTTATCGCAATGGTTTCACAAAGTGGCATTTACAGAGTCGTCAAAAGTCGTCAATATGAGGGAATGGGTTAATGATACTCTTATGTATGTATTACAGTACTCAACAGATGGACTAATTTAGCAAATGTGTTTGGGTTTCAATGTAAAAATCATGTCCTTTTATTTCCATCGGTTGCTAGTAATGGTTGGACGGACCTAATGCTTCAAATAGTTGAGCATAATGTGCTTTCATTTATCACATCGCGCTTTGTATCCAAGTTAGTGTAAAGAGTTCGTATTTCTCACTGCACACATGTTATGACATATAATACAACAAGCAAATGACGTAAGCAAATCGAATATGTATACATGTACTATAGGAAAAGCGTCTGGTTTTCTTTCTGTGTATGTGCGTACGTGCGTGCGTGTGTGCGCGTGTGCGTGCCTGCCTACGTGCGTCATAATTATTATTTTAGACCACTCGTTTGGTAAAAATCATTAGTAAATGAACACTCATATAATATCCTCTATTTTTTCAGTTTCGAACAGACCTAGTGCGTCTATGCGCCCATCGAGGTGCAGGGAAATCGACGGTAGTGACAGATAATCAACATGGCAGGTATGTGCACGAGCGAAACGGCATTAATCTTCTACTCTATGAATATTCATACAAGAAATAAGGCCACATGAAAACTAATTAGTTCAGGTATGACCTACGAACACGACCTTTTGGGCTACAGGAGAAGTTGTAGAATCAGATCTATATACAGAGCAGATAAACAGTTTACTAAACAATCACTTTTCTTATTTCGAAGTAAATGTCCATTTTAACTCCATACCTGCTGTGAAAATTAGTCCATGTACATGTTCAAAGATTATTTGCCTAATTCCGATTGGCTCAGGTTTTTGAGAAACTATTGAATGAGGGTCAAACAAGAAGCTCTATCACTGCTGCCTGTTGAAAGGTATTTGTTCACTGTTTCATGGCTAGTTTGATCTGTGTGTTGACCATCTCGTGTCACGTTTGGCCAGTGTGTTCATGATCTCTTATCAGTTTTGGTCTGTTTATTTTACTTTCAATTGTCTGTGTATTCACTATCTCTTGTCTGTTTGGTCTGTGTATTCACTATCTCTTGTCTGTTTTGGTCTGTGTATTCACCATCTCTTGTCTGTTTTGGTCTGTGTATTCTCTATCTGTTTTGGTCAGTTTATTCACTATCTGTTGTCTGTTTTGGTCTATGTGTTCACTATCTCATGTCTGTTTAAACCTGTGTTTTGACTGTCTCATTTCGGTTTTGATCTTTGTGTTCACTATCTCATGTCTGTTTAGACCTGTGTTTTGACTGTCTCATGTCGGTTTTGATCTGTTTGTTCACTATCTGTTGTCTGTTTTGGTCTATGTGTTCCCTATCTCATGTCTGTTTAGACCTGTGTTTTGACTGTGTCATGTCGGTTTTGATCTTTGTGTTCACTATCTCATGTCTGTTTAGACCTGTGTTTTGACTGTCTCATGTCGTTTTTTTTTATCTATTTGTACACTATCTCATGTCTGCTTAGACCAACGTGTTCACTATCTGACACATCTGTTTTCTGTATGATATCCTTTGTGATATTTGTGTTTACTATCTCTTTTTTGGTTTGATCTTTGTATTCACTATCTGCGGTCAATTTAGAACTATGTGTTCACTAGCTCTTTGCTGTTTTGAGCTGCCTGTTCACTACCTATCGTCTGTGTTGACTTGTATGTTTACTTTATCTGTTATGTACATGTAAGACCTGTGTTCACTATGGTATGTCTGTTTAGACCTGTGTGTACACTATGTCATATCAGTTTGGGCATGTGTGTTCACTATGTCATACCTGTTAAGACATGTGTTCTTTATGTTGTGTCTGTTTAGACCTGTGTGTTCACTATGTCATGTCCGTTTAGATCTGTGTGCTCACTATGTCATGTCTTTTTTAGATCTGTGTATTATATCAGTTTGGGCCTTTGTGTTCACTATGTCATGCCTGTTTAAACGTGTGCGTTCAATATGTCGTGACTGTTTAAACCTTTTGGTTCACTATGTCATGCCTGTTTAAACCTGTGTATTCACTATGTCATATCAGTTTGGACCTATGTGTTCACTATGCCATGCCTGTTTAAACCTGTGTGTACACTGTAATATCTTTTTTGACCTGTGTTTTCACTATCTATTACCTATTTAGACAAGTGTGTTTAATATCCCATGTCTGTTTAGATTTGTGTTCATTATCTGTTGTCTACATGTATTTAGACCGTCGTGTTCACTATGTCATGTCTATTTAGACTTGTTTTCATTATCTGTATCTATTGTCTATTTAGACCGTCGTGTTCACTATGTCATGTCTGTTTAGACCCATTTATTAATTATCTATTGTCTGTTTAGACTTGACGGAGGAGGAGAAGATTGTGATCGGCGTGTGCACTGCCATCGCTGCTCTTATACTGATAGGTATCATCATCTTCATCTGTTGTGTGGTGTACAGGAGGAGGAGGACTGATTATCACAGATAGTAAGTAGCTCTCTCTATCACAATCGCCTTGCATTAGGCCCTAACCCTGTACCTCATAGATATTCATAAGGAGATGATGACACCAGGACTATTTAACACTGTCCTTCATATAAAGTTTATAAAAGTGTTTTCATGCAGTTGCAAACAGAGTTGACCCATATCAGACGGCTCCTATAAGAGCCGTTTGATCAGGGTCAACTCTGTATGATAATGAAATTTGAAAGATCGGTTTCTTTACTTTCTAAAAAGGCTACAATTGTCCACCTTTCATATTTCGTTAAAGCCTTTGTACATAAGTATTCAGCAGGTATTGAAATTTGAAACACAGAACAGGGAGAGGGGTTAATAGCCGAATTATGGCTTATATACACGTGATATTTTCGCTTTTCGCTGTGACAGAAACTCTAGACTCTAAATAATCTATAAACAAACAGAACAGACCCTTATCAGACGGCTCCTATAGGAGCCGTCTGATCTGGGTCTTCTCTGTTTGCAATGGATCTATGAAGTAACGTATTAAACATGCAGAATTTGTCATAGATGTACGTGTTTATGTCATTGTGGATACATGTACATGTAACTGGTGCTATAGAGATGATTTTCTGTATGATATCTACATTCAGTCATTGCTTTACTGTATGATATGTACATTCAGTCATTGCTTTACTGTATGATATCTACATTCAGTCATTGCTTTACTGTATGATATATACATTCAGTCATTGATAATCATTTCATACCCTTCGTTGTGTTAACCCCATTACCTCATAGGCTATTTTTTGATACAACCTCTTTGAACAAATCAACCGATAAGGAGCATTAACTAGAGAAAAGGAAACTTTTGTAGTTTGAAACCATTGTGATAAATAGAGTATCACATTGGTTTCACAAAGTGACTTTCACAGTCGTCAAAAGTAGTCAATACGAGGGAATGGGTTAAGTAACGTAACTACGGTTGAGCGAACATCGCGAACTATTTTATGCTCCATAAAACGTAATATATATGAAGGTATATCATAAACATATCCTGTGTCAGCAGTTTCGTTAGCTTTATCAAGATCCAACAATAATAAAGTAAGAACAGAACCGATTATCCTGGTGATCGTATCTTGAATGGTTATTTTGCAAACAGTTTGGATCCAGATCAGGTCTTACATATGATAATGACAAGGACCAAGACGTTTAACTCTTTTTACACCGATATTACTTGAGGTACATAGGCTCGTCAAAACTGAAATTTAAGACCCATCCATTTTAATGGCCGAGAGGTCCTGCAAAAACGATATGACATGATGACAATCTTTGACATCGGTTGGTTTAGTAAACAATGTAGACTCTAATCAGAGGACTCCAGGAGCCGTCTGATCTGGGTCTGCACTGTTTGCCTATGTTCCATGTATGAGATCCCGGGTGTTTATGGGGTTTTCAAATACATGTACTGAATAAATTGTAAACCAACTTTTGTGTCCTGCACAGCGACCACTTGTTTGTTTTGTCCAGCCTCCACATTTGAAACTGTTATCTGAGTCGACGTAGTCGGTACCAACAAGGGGCATTATCCCAGAATAACTCAATATAGTCATTGCACGTGACAGTGGAGACTAATGGGGTTCTACACTATGTGTAGCAATGATGCGTGCTTGTTAAGAAGCTACTGGGAGTCGGTATACCATTCTTATAGAGATGTTACCCTTTGCATTTGCAAACAGCTTAGCTCTAGAGGAGACGGGCAGTAATTGGGCCTCTCATTAGGGCCCAAACTGTTAGCTCTAGAGGAGACGGGCAGTAATTGGGCCTCTCATTAGGACCCAAACTGTTAGCTCTAGAGGAGACGGGGATCAATTTGGCCCCTTAATCAGGACCCACACTGTTCGACACTCTCTTAGTGTTTTATCAAACGCTCAAAGAATTGAATGTAGTCAAAATTGCACTAGATCCAAATTTAATCAAACCTTTTTGTTGTCAGTGGGATAAATATTAGATTGCAATTTCTCTACCAAGCTGTATGTAATGGCCACATGCAGTCTTCAGAATAATCTCTTCTACAGTTTTAGACGAGTTGTGCACAACTGTCATCCTACATTAACCAACCACCTGCCTAAACAGGTCTAAGTCTTTCTTTCCTAAAATTTCGGTTTAGAGGGGTTTTACTGTACAGAGGGTATTGGGCCGAGTCACGAGATCTATCAACATTAGATTTGACCATCGCCTACGAAGTTATATATACATAATTATACACATTTGAAAGATAATATTCCAAATGTGATAAACTATAAGATTGACAGATGGATAGAAAGACGCAATCTATGCTTCTGTCTATAATCGTGCATGGTACATGTGTAGGAAATGTCTTACCAAACTTGTGTGTTTTGTTATGTGGTACAGTAGACGGAAGAGGAACCTTCGTCATCGGTTCGTTTTAAGTATCAAGTCCTGTAACTCTGTCTGCCATTAAGCACACTGCAAGCAAGTCGTTGATCTCAACACTCTTATTGAGAGGTCCTTCAAGTGTGTGTGTCTCATGAGAGGCCTTGCAAGTATGTTTCTCATGACAGGCCCAGCATGTGTATCTCATGACAGACCTTTCAAGTGTGTGTCTCATTTAGAGGCCTTATAATTGTGTCTCATTACAGACATTCCAAGTGTATTTCTCACGACATGACCTTCAAGTGTTCGTCTCATGACAGGTCCAAAGTTTTTGTTTCATGACAGACGCGGCATGTATATCTCACGACAGGCCCGTCGAGTTTGGGTCTCATGACTGACCCTTCATGTGTCTGTTTCATGACCCGGTATATATAACTCACGACAGGTCCTTCAAAAGTATGCCCTACGACAGACCCTTTAAGTGTGTTCCTCATGACATGTCCCTCAATTGTTTGTTTCACGACAGGCCATTCAAGTGCGTGTCTCACGACAACCCCTTCAATTGTG
Organism: Azorinus chamasolen; assembly: GCA_963576725.1. Lineage (NCBI taxonomy): Eukaryota > Metazoa > Mollusca > Bivalvia > Cardiida > Solecurtidae > Azorinus > Azorinus chamasolen. The sequence continues at coordinate 90,427,878 of OY755241.1, forward strand.
TGTTTAATAACAGACACGGTATGTTTGTCTCACGTCAAGTATGGGTCTCACGACAGACCCTTCAAGCGTTTGTTTCATGACAGACACGGTATGTATGTCTCACGACAGACCCTTCAAGCGTTTGTTTCATGACAGACACGGTATGTATGTCTCACGACAGACCCTTCAAGCGTTTGTTTCATGACAGACCAGGTATGCATGTCTCACGTGAGCGTCTCATGACAGCCCCTTTAAGTGTACGCTTAACGCTAGGCACTCCAAGTGCATGTCTCACAACATGCCCTTCAAGTATGTGTCATACGACAGTCCATTCAAGTGCATGTGTCACGACAGGCCCTTTAAGTGCGTGTGTGTTTAAGAGTGTGTCTCAAGTCGATCTTCGTTGTGTGTTTTTTGCACGATAATATAATGCTTTTAGCATTATATAGGTAACGTCCATTCCTTTTAAAAAACAACAAGGGCTAAGTTTAAACAGTTTGAGTTTCTGATATGACAGGACAATGATAGAGGACTGGCAGGGAAAAGTTAGGGTTGGCGGGGGATGCAATGACCGGGCCTGCAGGGCATACTGATAGGGCTGGCAGTGCTCGATGAAATGTTTTGCAAGGAAAAGTTATGAGGACTGACAGGGCACGATGAAATGGCTTACTGTATAGAGTTAGTGGGCGTGCTGAGCCTAAATAGAGGGCTTGCAGGGCACAGTTAAAGGAATTGCAGGACACAGTTACAGGGCTAATGGGATACAGGTAGAGGGCTTACAGGGCCCAATTTAATGGCTTCTTGGGCATAATTATATGGCTTTGAGGTTAAAGGTTTGCATGTTAGGATACAGTTAGGGGGCTTGCCAGACAGAGTTACAGGGCTTGCCAGACACAGTTACAGGGCTTGCCAGACACAGTTACAGGGCTATTAGGATACAGTTAGGGGGCTTGCCAGACACAGTTACAGGGCTTGCCAGACAGAGTTACAGGGCTTGCCAGACACAGTTACAGGGCTAATAGGATACAGTTAGGGGGATTGCCAGACACAGTTACAGGACTAATAGGATACAGTTAGGGGGCTTGCCAGACACAGTTACAGGGCTTGCCAGACAGAGTTACAGGGCTTGCCAGACAGAGTTACAGGGCTATTAGGATACAGTTAGAGGGCTTGCCAGACACAGTTACAGGGCTTGCCAGACACAGTTACAGGGCTTGCCAGACAGAGTTACAGGGCTTGCCAGACACAGTTACAGGGCTAATAGGATACAGTTAGGGGGCTTGCCAGACACAGTTACAGGGCTATTAGGATACAGTTAGAGGGCTTGCCAGACACAGTTACAGGGCTTGCAGGGCAGAGTTACAGGGCTTGCCAGACACAGTTACAGGGCTATTAGGATACAGTTAGGGGGCTTGCCAGACACAGTTACAGGGCTTGCCAGACACAGTTACAGGGCTTGCCAGACACAGTTACAGGGCTATTAGGATACAGTTAGGGGGCTTGCCAGACACAGTTACAGGGCTTGCCAGACACAGTTACAGGGCTTGCCAGACAGAGTTACAGGGCTAATAGGATACAGTTAGGGGGCTTGCCAGACACAGTTACAGGGCTTGCCAGACAGAGTTACAGGGCTTGCCAGACAGAGTTACAGGGCTATTAGGATACAGTTAGGGGGCTTGCCAGACACAGTTACAGGGCTTGCCAGACACAGTTACACAGGGCTTGCCAGACACAGTTACAGGGCTATTAGGATACAGTTAGGGGGCTTGCCAGACACAGTTACAGGGCTTGCCAGACACAGTTACAGGGCTTGCCAGACACAGTTACAGGGCTAATAGGATACAGTTAGGGGGCTTGCCAGACACAGTTACAGGACTAATAGGATACAGTTAGGGGGCTTGCCAGACACAGTTACAGGGCTTGCCAGACACAGTTACAGGGCTATTAGGATACAGTTAGGGGGCTTGCCAGACACAGTTACAGGGCTAATAGGATACAGTTAGAGGGCTTGCCAGACACAGTTACAGGGCTTGCCAGACACAGTTACAGGGCTATTAGGATACAGTTAGGGGGCTTGCCAGACACAGTTACAGGGCTATTCGGATACAGTTAGAGGGCTTGCCAGACACAGTTACAGGGCTGTTAGGATACAGTTAGAGGGCTTGCAGGGCTCTATTTGATAGCTTCTTTGGCATAATTATATGGCTTTCAGGTTAAAGATTTGCATGACACAGTTAGCACGACATGGTTAAATAGGTGACAGTTAAAGGTGACAGGGTACAGTCAGAGGGCTGACAGGGCACCGTTAGAGGACTGACAGAGCACAGTCAAAGGAGTGGCAGGGTACATTCAGAGGGATGGCAGGGCACAGTCAGAGGACTGAGAGGACATCGTTTTAGGACTGCTATAGCAGAGTTAGATGGTTGGTAGGGCACAGTCAGAAGACTGACATGGAGTCGTTAGAGGACTGACAGGGAATCGTTATAGGACAGCCATGGCACATTAATTGGTCTGGCAGTGCACAGTTATAGGGCTGGTTAGGGCACTATTTGAGGACTTGACAGGGCACAGATAAAGGACTTGCAGGGCGCAATTAGAGGAATGGCAGCTCACGCTTAGAGGACTGGCAAGGCAGAGAGGACTGACAGGGCCCAGATGGAAGACTGACAGGGCACAGTGAAGAGTCCTGGCAGGGCACAGATAGATGACTGGCAGTTCACAGTTCGATGACTGACAATACACAGAGGACTGACATGGCACAGGTTGTGGACTGACAGGGCACAGTCAAGAGTACTGACAGTGTACCGATAGTTAAAAGACTGACAGGATACGTTTAGATGACTGGCAGAACACAATTAGAGGATTTACAGAGCCCAGTAAGAGGACTGGCAGGTCACAATTAGAGGAATGACAGGGCACGGTTAGAGGACTGGCATGTCACAATTAGAGGAATAACAGTGCACAGTTAGATGGCTGGCAGGTTACAATTAGAGGATTGACAGGACACAGTTAGAGGAATGGCAGGTTACAATTAGAGGATTGACAGGACACAGTTAGATGGCTGGCAGGTTACAATTAGAGGATAGACAGGGCACAGTTAGATGACTGGCAGGTTACAATTAGAGGATAGACAGGACACAGTAAGATGGCTGGCAGGTTACAATTAGAGGATTGACAGGGTACAGTTAGAGGAATGGCATGTTACAATTAGAGGATTGACAGAACACAGTTAGTTGGCTGGCATGTTACAATTAGAGGATTGACAGGGCACAGTTAGAGGAATGGCATGTTACAATTAGAGGATTGACAGAACACAGTTAGATGGCTGGCAGGTTACAATTAGAGGATTGACAGGGCACAGTTAGAGGACTGGCAGGTTACAATTAAAGGATTGACAGGACACAGTTAGAAGGCTGGCAGGTTACAATTAGAGGATTGACAGGACACAGTGAGATGACTGGCAGGTTACAATTAGAGGATTGACAGGGCACAGTTAGAGGACTGACAGGTAACAATTAGAGGATTGACAGGACACAGTTAGATGGCTGGCAGGTTACAATTAGAGGATTGACAGGGCACAGTTAGAGGACTGGCATGTTAAAATTAGAGGATTGATAGGACACAGTTAGATGGCTGGCAGGTTACAATTAGAGGATTGACAGGGCACAGTTAGAGGACTGGCAGGTTACAATTAGAGGATTGACAGGACACAGTAAGATGGCTGGCAGGTTACAATTAAAGAATTGACAGGACACAGTTAGAGGACTGGCAGGTTACAATTAGAGGATTGACAGGGCACAGTTAGATGACTGGCAGGTTACAATTAGAGGATAGACAGGGCACAGTTAGAGGACTTGCAGGTTAAAATTAAGGAATTGACATGTCACGGTTAGAGGACTGGCAGGTTACGATTAGAGGATTGACAGGGCACATTTAGAGGACTGGCAGGTTACAATTAGAGGATTGACAGGACACAGTTAGAGGACTGGCAGCTTACAATTAGAGGATAGACAGGACACAGTTAGAGGACTGTCAGCTTACAATTAGAGGATAGACAGGACACAATTAGAGGACTAGCAGGTCACAATTAGAGGATAGACAGGACACAGTTAGAGGACTGGCAGCTTACAATTAGAGGATAGACAGGACACAGTTAGAGGACTTGCATGTCACAATTAGAGGATTGACAGGACACAGTTAGATGGCTGGCAGGTTACAATTAGAGGATTGACACGACACAGTTAGAGGACTGGCAGGTTACAATTAGAGGATAGACAGGACACAGTTAGAGGACTAGCAGGTCACACTTAGAGGATTGACCGGGCACAGTTAGAGGACTGACAGGTTACAATTAGAGGATTGACAGGGCACAGTTAGAGGACTGGCAGGTCACACTTAGAGGATTGACAGGACACAGTTAGAGGACTGGCAGCTTACAATTAGAGGATTGACAGGACATAGATGACTGGCAGGTCACACTTAGAGGATTGACAAGACACAGTTTGGGGACTGACAGAACACATGTAGATGACTGACAGGACACAGTTAGAGGACTGGCAGGTGAGAATTAGAGGATTGACTGGGTACAGTTGGAGGACTGGCGGGGCACTATTAGAGAAATGACAGACAATATTTATTAGATACGGTGGTGGTATATCAATAATCATTAGACACATTCTATATAGTATCAGAGATGGCAGTGATATATCAATATGCACTAGACACAGTCTATATTGTCAGTGATGGCGGTGATATATTAATAGTCATTACACACAGTCTATATATTGTCAGCGATGGCGGTATTATATATAAATAGTCATTAGACACAGTCTATATATTGTCAGCGATGCCGGTGATATATTTATAGTCATTAGACACAGTCAATATATTGTCCTCGATGGCAGTTATATATTAATAGTCATTAGACACAGTCTATATATTGTCAGCGATGGCGGTGATATATCAGTAGTCAGTAGACACAGTCTATATATTGTCAGAGATGACGGTGATATATTAATAGGCATTAGACACAGCCTATAAATTGTCAGCGATGGCGGTGATATATTAATAAGCACTAAACTCAGTCTATATATTGCCAGAGATGGCGGTGATATATTAATAGTCACTAGACGCAGTCTATATATTGTCAGCGATGTATATTCATGTAAGGAATAACGACATCATGGTTATGAACTAAACGAATTTCTGAAATGGTTTATACAAAATAGAAACTGCAGAATTAGATACAGTGGTAAACACGCTATTCCTACCCATTTACCCGTTTTTCTACGCGTAAGAAACGGGTAGTGAACGGTTAACGAACGGTTAACGAACGGTTACGCGATAAACGGTTTACACGCGTTAAACGCGTAAAGAAACGATTATACCAGAGAAGTTGCGATAGATGTATAAGTTTTCCGTTTCATGCGGAGATTTCTGATCTTATCGATGATAGCCGTTTTCAAAAAAGTCCGAATGAAACGGGTTAGCCAAAATAAGAATCGATTCGTCACTCAACGAACGTTTAACGGTTCAATCCCGGCTAGTGTCGACGATTTGCTCATTTAGGTAATGATATGTTCATAAATTTTGTTTGTACAAAGCTATAATATCAGATATCCACTGTATATCAAACAAATGGATTGAAGAATTAGTTCTTTTTGATTAGGTTTCTACATTTCAGATAAAACACTGTCACAAAGTAAATCACCAAATTTGGGATCTAGAATGAATAAACCTACCACAGAATTCAGATCTATTCTATTTCTTAACCTTTTCCCATTTGAATATTTCTGTCAGAAAAAAATGACATCATGAGTATTTATTAGATCTTGCTGAATTTAACAACGGTATAAGTGCACACGCCTTTTTGATATTTGTAGAAAATAAAGTCAGGTCTATTAATTTATACTTTCATAAGCAGAGTGGGCCCTGATCCGACGGCCCCTATAGAAGATCCTTCATGTCTAGGTTTAATCTGTTCGCAAAGGCGTTAGAGTGTTATATCCATGTGTATGTAATGGGATAAGCAAATAGTGCAGACCCAAGATCAAACGGCTTCAACCCGAGCAATCTGATCTGAACCTATTCTGTTTTCGAAGGTGTTTTCATCATTATGAGGTAAATCTAAAGAGTTTTAAACAAGTAGGCATATTTCATGCTCACATATAACTATGAAAACGTTCTTATTATTTTGTTACTTTGTGAAGATTAAACCTTTGTATGCCGAAATTTAAAAGTGGAATGGTCCATCATTGTTTAACTGTATATTCCATTCATTATTACCAGGCTTAAATTTGCTAGATGATTTTTAATCAGGCCTATGAAAATACTAGTGAAGACCCTGATCAACACCCTGATTTTGCAGCTATATTGTCTGTGTTTACACTGCTTTCAAATGTCAGTACTTTTGTTCCCCGCATTCAAATATTTTTTATAAAAACTAACTATATAATTGTTATGAATGCATGAAAATAAATTGTCTTAGTTGAAGACTTTATTATTTACCCAGCCTAAATATACTATAAAAGCTGCAAAACGGTCAGTAATCCCCTAGCTATTTTCTCAGCTGGAGACAATGGTCTTGACAGTGACCACACCACTGCTTTCTTATCAACGAAGTTACGAACTATTACGTAACAGAAATACCAAATAATGTGCACAATGATCTAAAAGTATGATTTATTATCTTCTCCAAAAATACAAGAAAACTATGTTTTGAATAATTGTAGATCTATGGCCCAGCACAAAGTTAAATGCAAACGTTTTAGACCAATTTAAGATTTAGATTAATATAAATTCTAGTTTTAAAGATAGTTTAGATTGATATGATATAGATCTACTGTAAAATATTTCTACTATATCTGCTACGGTACTGTACGTACAGTTGCAAAAAAGACATTTTACAACGCATAGATGAACGCAATGAGACTGTAGATCTATATTTTAATATAGATCTAGATCTAGCTAGATCTTATGGAAATGAAACGAGAATTAAAAGTTTAAATACTGTTGATCTTATTTTTACATATCAGGAGTGTCCAACAGGTAAATTAGACACAACCATATCAAGGATTACCCCCCTTTCGTCCATGATTACTCCCCTTTCATCCGGGCTCTTAAACGTTTAGGAAACGCGTTAAGTAACGCGTAAACAAACGGTTAGAAATCAGTTTAACGAAACGGCTAAGAAACGGGTAACGAACGGTTAGGTAACGCGTAAGAAACGCGTTAAGTGGGTAGGAATAGCGTATTTACCACTGTATATAGTGCTCCCTCCCTACAACGACCCTCTCAATAACGATTCCCTCCTTACAACAACGCATGTCACTGTTTCCGAAACAACAAGGCTCTAGAAACAACTTTTTTCCATCGTATTTTATTTATGCCTCCATCAAACCCTATGATGTGACCACTCTTTTAGAATCGTCACTTTGTGACGATTCTAAAGAGTGGTCACAACATAGGGCTTGATTGAGGCATAACGGTTTTAGTTCTCGAAATACACCTTATCTCCCCCTGAACAACACATACAATCTTCGTATCCCAAAGGGTGTCGTTGTAGAGAGGGAGCAATGTATAGTATAGCATTTATAAGCAAACAGAGTGGACCCTGCTCAGAGGGCTCCTACAATACCTGTCTGATCGGGGCCTACTATGTTTGCAAAGGCGTTAAAGGTGTGTTAATTTATGGAGTAAAGGGTTACTTTCTGGGGGTTTCTGCTCTGTTTAAGGTATGTATCGTAAGTTCGGTCATGCTGCTGTCTTTGTTAACCATGTATTTCGTTGTATTTGCTCAGTCTTCTCTCATTCAACTTTAATATTTAGTATCGTTTCACTGCTGTATATCTTCAAACATACCAATAACAAGTGTAACATAAATAGATAATAATAAATCTACCTGAGAACGGCGTTTTTATCACCTTTTGATCAAGGTGTGAATTTACGTGATCAATGAACCTGTACTTAAAACTCTTAATCAACACATCCCATAAATTAGTAGCCGTTCCAACTTTCAGCGAGAATATGAATATTTGGTCGTTAGTAGTCTTGGCGAGAATTAGAATTCGAGAATTAGAATTCATGACCATTTTGTATTCTCGGCGAGTGGTTGACGTTGACGGAGAATATCAAATACGAACTATTAGCGGCTGCGAGTAAATACGGGCGGCAATGGGTCAGTACGGATGACTTGGCTAGCGACTGCGAGTTAATACGGACTGGTACGAGTTGTCTTCTGTATAAGACACTTTCATTATGGATATGGTAAATGTCAGTATTGTGCTGACGTGTATCTGTGTCTGTTTTCCAGCAGGAAGGATCGCTACATCAAGGAGAGAGTTATTGGAGACAATCGGTATGATGACCGATATGACAGGTTCTATGGCGGAGAGGTCCGAGAGTTCAAAAAGTGAGTAACGTTGACCCTTGGCCTGATGAAATGATATTTATGAATATCAATTAGCCAATTGTATGAGCAGCATTGTCACAAAGGAATGTTTCAGACCGTGACAGAATCTATATTATTTAACCCTTCTCTTGCTGAATTTTAAAACACATTTCTCCTTCTTTACCTATGCCCTGTTGTATAATTACACATATATTCACTATGTACAAGTATTTCGCTGTGCAATCACTGCTGTGGAGTGCACTGGTTGCACAATCAACTTGTAAATAGTGCAGACCCTGATGAGACAGTTCCTGCAGGAGCTGTCTCATCTGGATCTTCACTATTTACAGGTAGGTATATTGACGTGAACAGCAAGCGAAGGGTTAATAGCACTAGATAAATGATCTTGAGAACAACTTTAAATAAAGACAGGATACGAGTGTGTATTCACCGGTGTAACATCTTACATGTACAATGTATTAACTTTCTTCTTGCTTTTCAGAATGCCACCACCGTACGACCCAATTCCGGAGCCTCTACCCCCGCCCCTGCCACTCCCTCCCCCTCCACCACGTGAACCCCGTACACGTTGGGAGATGTATGATAGTTACAGGGAACCCACGTACATTCACCAGGAGCCCGCGTATGTGCCCGTGCACAAAACCTACGCCCGGTAAGTATAGCTATATTATATCTGTGTACAGAATCTGCACTGATAGGTGTATTTATTACATAATCTGCCTTTTGGGAGTTCTGTAACAGAGTGCCGTACATCGCGGAAATGCACTAGTGCATATTTAATGCAAACTAGCAATCATTATCCAATCGTAGCGCTCATTTAAGCGAACTAGCCAATCATAGCGCTCCATGTGCGTCAACCGTTGTATTACGAGACATGTATGCTGTTTGTAAGCAATGGGAGAAACAGCCGTCAGCTATAGCCTGTTTTATTTCCTATTGCATTTTTAAGGATTATGTGATAAAAAGAACCTTACATTCGTGTTCATTAGAACTTGTTTATAATGAACACTCATGTAAGATCCTCTATATATATACTAGACCTGAGCACAAACCTACGTCCGGTAAGTATAGATATATTAGATCTGTGTACAAAATTCATTGCCAAAAGAGTTAATCCTTTAACTGATACGGACACGTACATTTAGTCATTTATTCTCTCATTTGCAAACAGAGTAGACCCATGTCAGACATGCCTGTAGCAGCTGGTTTATGCTCATATGCTTGTTCAGTCTCTTTCTTAGGATGTAACAAATCTCTCCCAGAGGTGTTATACAATCTCTCCACGGGGGTTGTAACAAATTTCTCCCCGAAGCTGCAAGAAACAAATCTCTCCTTATCAGTTTAATAAAATTTCTCCAGAGGTTTTTACAAAAACTTAGGTGTAACAAAATATTTCCCCGGGGTGCAACACAATCTCTCCCTGAGGGTATAACAGTATCACCCCGAGGATGTAACATAATCCCTTACTGAGTGTGTAACATTGAATCTCTTAAAGTGTGTAACACAATCTCTCCCTGAGGATATAACACAATCTCAAACCACGGGTGTAACGAATATCTCTTCGGTGGTTTAACACAATCCCTCATTGAGTGTGTAACACAATCTCTTCACGATGGTGTAACACAGTATCTTTATAAGTGTGTTACACAATCTACCCCTAGAAGTGTACATCTTTCTGCAGGGGTGTAACAAGTCTCTCTATTGGTGTAACAAAATCTCTGCCAGGGTGATACACAAACTCTCCCCGTTGGTATAGCAAAATCTCTCTCCGGGGTATCAAATTTCTCCCCGGGGTGTAGCACAACCTATCATGGGGGTGAAATACAGTATCTCTCCGGGATCTCCAAAGGGTGTAACACAATATCTCCCCCAACGATGTAACACACTCTCCCCCTGATGATGCAAAACATTCTCCCATGAGAATGTAACACAGTATTCCCTTGAGGATGTAAAACACTCTCTCAGCAATCTCTCCCCTGGTATGTAACACTTTTGCGTTGATATTGAACTACATATACCATCTGTTTGTTTTAGTGAGTCCCGGCGCGAGAGAGAATACATCAACCCTCCCATTGTGATCCCGATCCGGGAACCAGAGTACATCTCGTCGCCCCCAGCCGAGCCTGAGACACTGTATCTGAAGTAAGTGACCTTTGACCTCTGAAAACTTGGTTATTAAAATCGTTGTGTACTTCGGTCATACCTTCCATTTCTTTCCAAAACAGGGATATAATGTCAAACGAGTAGGTGTCTAAAGAGAATACAGTACACTCGGGCTCCTTTATCAGGATTTGAGGTTATAAAACTTCAGAGTCTGAATTCATTCTTACGTATCTGATTGGTCCATAGACATTTACATACATGTCTCTGATTGGTCCATAGACATTTGCATACATGTCTCTGATTGGTCAGATGTTTGAGAATGATCTCAAACACAAGCAATATAATACAAACTGTTTGAAAATGTTCCCACAGTTCTTTGCATTTAGCTATGTAAGCATTTAGCTCTAAACATTTAGCTCGCTATGTATTTAGCTGTCTAAAGCAGTAGTCGTCTACAGTATATGATCCAACATTCACAGGCTTCAATATTTAAGTCAGACACTTTGAATCCAGGCTTCTAGGTATTACACTTTCTGAGCCTGGGTCTGGGTCCCTATTGGTCTGATTTTGAGCTTGCTTAAACAAAACTGTTTTACAAAACACTAAGAATTGTCCTCTTTGGAGTCAAATCATGGACCTAAATCGTCTCCGTCTTCTCTGGATGTAAATCGTATTCATATTCTTATCCAAATAGTGTCGTCTTCTCTAGATATGAATCGTTGTCGTCTTCTCTATAGATATAAATCGTCGTCATCTTCTCTACAGATATAAATCGTCGTCATCTTCTCTGGATATAAATCGTCGTCGTCTTCTCTATATATAAATCGTCGTCGCCTTCTATAGATATAAATCGTCGTCATCTTCTCTAGATATAAATCGTCGTCATCTTCTCTAGATATAAATCGTCGTCATCTTCTCTGGATCTAAATCGTCGTCGCCTTCTATAGATATAAATCGTCTTCGCCTTCTATAGATATAAATCGTCGTCATCTTCTCTGGATATAAATCGTCGTCATCTTCTCTGGATATAAATCGCCGTCGTCTTCTCTTGATATAAGTCGTCGTTATCTCTTCTGGATTTAAATCGTCGTCGTCTTCTGATCCAAACTGTTGCCTGCAGGTTTGACGATATAGGTAAACAACGAGCAAGTGAGCCGTGAATGTACTTTTCATGTTGGTACGTTCCACGATTTAGGACTGTCGGCATTCCTGCAGTCCATCTAACTAACAGTAGTTTACATGCGACAGTCAATCATGATTTTCTCATGCAGATTTTTATGCTGATTCCCCCAAAAAGTGGACTGTGCTGATTTTTATGGCTCACTGCTCGTTGTTTACCTATAATGTCATGATGAAATACTTTCAGAATAAAAACATTTGTATGGAAGACCCGATACCGTGTACCATATTTCTTCAATTCGATACCTCATATTCGATACCTCGTATATTCATAATGTCAGCACTGCATGAAGTGACTTCAGGATTAAGAAGTATGTGATATAGACTACCTGTTTGCCTTCTGTAGATTTCGTGACGACCAGGCCTTGATGCACTATCGTGAGGAACGACCAGTTACGAGGTACCATGACGACCAAGCCCTTATCTACAGGAGACCGGAAACACGTGTCATTCGGCGCACGCGCAGTTTCTCTGGTCCTCAGAAGAGATCAAAGTAAGTGGTTATTCTATACTTGTTCCATTGTAACTATTGATTACCTTCTAGTCTCAACATTCTCCCATTAATTAACATGCTTTGTCTTTGCAAACAGTGTGGAACCAGATCTGTTACTCGGCGTCTCAACAGGATCTAAGCTATTTGGCAGTCAATAGTTTTTCAAAAACTTGTTCTCATCGAAAGTAGTCAAATTTCACAATAATCAAATGTGAGTAGACCTGTTTTTTTTTACAGTGGGTGCACCATCACGGGGTGCTATGGTATGGTATCTTTGTGATGGTTTCAAACTTAGTCTCATAGCAATGCTACCTAATGGTTTGGAAAGAAGCAAAACTGTTCAAATTCATATTTGAGCCAAATTGTAATCTTAATTATATGCAATAGGTCAAAGTTTTTCATTTGCTATGAACTATACGTTAACCTTGCACTCCAGATATATATAAGCTCTTTCGTGCCACTGTACACAGAGTAGGTCCAGATCAGACGGCTCCTGTAGGGTCTGCTCTGATTATCTGCTTATGGAATGCTATAGAACTGATTCTACAGTTTCTGCCATGTCCATGCCTCTCGTGTTCATATTCAATTATAAAATTCGTATAATTATAATTCATAGCGGCATTACATGGACATCCATGGAGTAAAGGGATTAACCCTTCTCTTGCTGAATTTAAAAAATACACCATTTCTCCTTCTTTACCCATGCCCTGTTGTATAATTACATATATCTTCACTGTGTACAAGCATTTCGCTATGCAACCACAGCTGTGGAGTGCACTGGTTGTACAATCAACTTGTAAATAGTGCAGACCCTGATGAGACAGCTCCTGCAGGAGCTTCTCATCTGGGTCTTCACTGTTTACAGGTAGGTATATTGACGCGAATAGCAAGCGAAGGGTTAACCCTTTCCCTGTTCTATGTTTATTTCAAATTTCAATACCTACTAAATATTGACATGTACAAATTTGTTATAATGAAACATGGAGGGTGGAACAGTGTAGCCATTTTAGCAAGTATAGAAACAGATCTATCAAATTCCATAAGCAAACAGAGCAGACCCTGATCAGACGGCTCCTCTAGGAGCCGTCTGATCTGGGTCTACTCCGTTTGCAAATGCGTGAAAACACTTTTGTATGAGGGAAAGGGTTAACGTGTTAAAGTACTGTCGTTATGTGTTGCAGTTATGTTGGAGAGTGGGGACACTCGATATTTCAGCCCTGGGAGATGCCATTTAATGAGTGAGTATAAATAAACAGTAAAAATTCTCTAATTTGACCACCAAACAGAGAACTAATACTGGCTCGTAGAGGCCCGTGATAGCTAAATAAAGGACGAAGGTTATACAAAAAGCTCCTACAGGAGCTTTCTGGATTACTTTCATCCTGCATTAAGCAGCCACATGCTTTTTAAAAATGGGGTTCTACTGTTATTCTGATCCTGCTGATAAAAATGATGAAGGCTCAAAATCCGATCTACTGCAATTTTATTTACTCTCCGTTCGTCCATTTCTAGTTTCCGAAGAGAACTACAGTAAAACCTCTCTATAACGGCCACTAATTTGTGTTAATTAGTTGGTATTTAGGACAGGTGGCTGCTTAAAGCAAGGTGAAAGTAAAACAGAACGCTCCTATAGGAGCGTTCGGTTTTACTTTCACCTTGCTTCAAGCAGCCACCTGCCTTTAACACAAAATACTTGATGTAATTTAGTGGCAGTTATAGAGAGGTTTTACTGTACACGCATTGTATATCGATCCTACAATGCTTGTTCATTAATCAAACACTAGCAGATCACAAAAAAACTCATGGTGGAAAACATATTCACGATGTTAGGAAACTTCTGGCCCCAAGGTTATAAAACCTTTTCGCTCGAGTTTGAAATAATTCTTATGCATCTGATTGGTCAGATTTCCAGCTTGCTCAAAATCCGACCAATCAGATACTAGGTTATAAAACTTTTTAGCTTGAGTCTGAAATAATTCTTATGCATCTGATTGGTCAGATTTCAAGCTTGCTCAAAACCCGACCAATCAGATACTTGAAAATAGACTCAGATGCAGACTCATAGAAGTTTTTAAAACCATGGACCCTGAATGTGAGTCAGTCTTGCGTTCATTCTCAAGTATCTGGTTCGTCAGATGTTAAGTTTTGCTCCAAAGCTGACGAATTGGATGATTTGAAATTAACTCAAACAAAACCTTTTATAATCTTGGACCCTGCTCAATATGATGCAAGTATGTCACCCAATACAATATTACGAAGAAACAGGTAAAATAGTCTGACTGACAGTAAACCCTTCTAAGCCGCTAAGGAGCTTTCTCCATTACCTATATATCCTTGCATTAATCTTCCACCTGTCTTAACCCTTCTCTTGCTGAATTGTAAAATACAGTTCTCCTTCTTTACCCATGCCCTGTTGTATAATTACATATATCGTATTTCGCTGTGCAAATCACTGCTGTGGAGTGCATTGGTTGCATAATCAACTTGTAAATAGTGCAGACCCTGATGAGACAGCTCCTGCAGAAGCTGTATCATCTGGGTCTTTTCAGGTAGGTATATTGACGTGAATAGCAAGCGAAGGGTTAAAGATCTACATTGATACTATTTACTGTAAAGTGCTGAACTCATAATACATGCATATAAATCGAATTAGATACATTGTATACATGTATGAAGAATATAAAAATCAAATACATGTACATAAAATTAAATTGCATTTATTGTAACATGCAAGACATTTATTGTAACATTCAAGACATTTCAACTGATATTTAGACACATGGTCAACATTTGTTGTTTCTATTTATAGACGGGCTGCTCGGAGTGGCAAGGATCCCTTCCTATGGCAATAAGAGGGTAACTAAGCAACCACCTAAGCACCTTTCCCTTTACACCTTTGCAAACAGAGTAGATCCAGATCAGACAAATCGTGTAGGAACCGTCTGATCAGGGTCTGCTCTGTCTGTTTATGATTTGATAAATTAATATAGATCCGATTCTTTAATTTCCACCATGGCTAAAATACATGTGTTCATTTGCCACTATAAAAAATAAGTTACTTCATATTTTTGGTGTCATAATGTCTTTCATGAATAAGGATGGAATAAAGGGTTAACCATTGACTATTTATGTCAGTATAATTTTAGGAGAACTCATCTTGTTTTCCGAACCTATCCATTTGTTCGTGCTGAAATGGCAAAGTAAACAATGCAGACCCTGCTCAGGGGACTCATGAAGGAACCTCTTATCTGAGTTTACACTGTTTGTCCGTGTCCCTGTAAATGGAGACTGGTTACAAATGGGGTCAATATAATGATATCTTGACATTTTGGCAACCTGTGCAATCAGTTTGCATCCAGATGAGAAGCCAAAACTTTGGGCTGTTATCAAGATCCTGTACATGTACATTACAATGTCTTCTAAATGTTTATGGTTAACTCATTATCTCCTAGGCTATTTTAGGGCCCAACCTTTTTTAATTAATCTACCGAAAAGCAGCATTAACTAGAGAAAAGGAAAATTTTAGAAATTTGTAGTTTGAAACCATTGTGATAAATAGAGCATTTGCTCCTATAGGAGCAAATGCTCTATTTATCACAATTGTTTCAAACTACAAAAATGCGTCACTAGGGGGTAATGTGTTAACAGATTATGCTTGAATTGGTCACTTCATGAATAGTCATTACTTTAAAGTTTATAAAGAAAAAATCAACAATAGAAATATTTAATTGATATTTAAAAAAAGAACTCCCTAGGATCAGATCTATGAATGTCCTTAAGGAAACAGAGGATACCCTGATCAGACAGCTCCTTCAATAATCTACTCTGTTTGTAGTAGTGGGTCAAGACGTTTTACATGAGGGAAACAGCTAAAGAAGTGAATATCAATCTCTTAATACATTCTTAGGCAAGGTCTTTAGGACTGCATTTCTTTCTTTTTGCATTAAGGAACCTCTTGCTTTTTAACCATTTCCCCTATGTAAGCGCATATTGACGCATCTGCAAACATAGTAGACCAATATCAGACGGCTCCTATAGGAGCCATCTGATCAGGGTCTGCTCAGTTTGCTTATGGTGTAATGTAGATCTGATTCTACAGTTTCTGCTTGAGCCGAAATGTCCTGTGTTCATATGCCATTATAACAAATGATATTATTGATATTCATGATGTCATTATTTCCTACATGGATATTCACCAGGGAAAGGGTTAAAGACACCAATATTTATCAATACTACACATATATGATTTAAATATTTTCCTAATGCTAATATTGGATTCAGTGCAATGAGTTTCCAGAGTTTGTGATTTGCGTTATTTGTTACTGCTTTCAGCCAATCAATCACAAGACGAGACTAACCGGAGTGCTAGCGTCCCCGAAGTGATGCTCGGCATTTCCAGCCTGTCGGCCAGTGTTCACGCCCATGACGTCATATACTGGGATATACATAATTATACATAGAGGCCCATATTTACATCTCCCGTTTATAAATAGTGCTGCATAATACAAATTTACATGTATATTCATATCGAAGTGTTCATGTCTTATTCATATGTTTGCTTTATTCGTTGAGATGCATATGTATATATACATAATAATAAAAATATTGGTATGTAACCAATGACCGCATTTAGAACTTGCACAGACACGTGCCTGGACGCAGCTGACTCACTGCCGTAAAACAATATTGCCACGTGACTGCTTGCAACTTGTTCAGACATTACAATTACCATGTTTTGCTGGGAATACAAGTAAAACCTCTCTAAACCGACCAATAGATAATGTCTTATTCATGGTCAAAAAGCAGGTGGTAGCTTAACCCTTCGCTTGCTATTCACGTCAATATACTTACCTGTAAATAGTGAAGACCCAGATGAGACAGCTCCTGCAGGAGCTGTCTCATCAGGGTCTGCACTATTTACAAATTGATTGTGCAACCAGTGCACTACACAGCAGTGATTGCACAGCGAAATACTTGTACACAGTGAAGATATATGTAATTATACAACAGGGCATGGGTAAAGAAGGAGAGATGTGTTTTAAAATTCATCAAGAGAAGGGTTAATGTAGGACTACAGTTAGGCAGAAAGCTCCCATAGGAACTTCCTGCATTACTTTCGTCGTGCATGAAGTAAGCACCTACGTTTAAAGACGCCCATGTTTATTCGTTAAGTAATCGCTGTTAGACCATTAGATGGATTCTACTATAATGAATGAATGAAAGAAAGACCTTATTTAACGAGGGTAGCTCAATTAGTCATAATGACTAATCTACCTTGAGGCCCTCAAACAAGAATTTCATACAAAATACAAAACAGCAAAATATAATGGCTTCTTCATGTCTGTCGTGCAATATAATCTTCATATAGCGATCTCCTGTATCAGCATATAAGACAGTGTAGAAATAAACATATAGGGTGTAAGAATTCTCTGTCGAGAGCTGTTTTTCTTTGTCCCACTACTGACAGTTGCGCCATCTGAGACAAGTCGGTATAATGTAGCGTAGAGGAGCGACAACTATTGGTACATGAACATCAGTCGACCTGTCATCATGTTCTCATCATTCTTAGTCTGGGAAATATTATTAACCCTTTACTAAATAAATGCACTAAGTCCATTGTGCAATTATAACAATTAATTTAAATAACGGTCACGTTTTCATTTAGTTTTACACATATATTAATGGAGAAAAGGTTAACTCTGACCTCGATACAAAAATACAAATGGACCATGCAATGGTTACCCCGTGATGGCACACCCAAATGTAAAAAAAACATGTCTGCTCAAATTTGACTTCTTTAGATTCGAACAAGCTTTTGAGAAACCATTAACCGAGTGTCCGATAGCTTGGATCCTGGTTAGAAGCCGATTTACACGATGCCTCGCCCTGATCCGAGCTGTGTGCAATTGCGAGTCATGCGTACTTAACGAGATGGGGGTTAGCCCTTTCCCGCATATTGATTACTTTTGACAAGTCTGTAGAAGTCACTTTATGAAACCATTGTGATAAATAGAGCATTTGCTCCTATAGGAGCAAATGCTCTATTTATCACAATGGTTTCAAACTACAAAATTCTAAAAAAA
Organism: Azorinus chamasolen; assembly: GCA_963576725.1. Classification (NCBI taxonomy): domain Eukaryota; kingdom Metazoa; phylum Mollusca; class Bivalvia; order Cardiida; family Solecurtidae; genus Azorinus; species Azorinus chamasolen. The sequence continues at coordinate 90,446,125 of OY755241.1, forward strand.
AATCCTTTTCTATAATTAATGATCCTTTTCGGTAGATTTATTCAAAGAGGTTGTATCTAAAAAAACCTATACGGTAAAGGGTTAAGTAGGTTATCTAAAAATAGGTATCTAAAATAGGTTACATATTTGAAAAAGGTTATACATCAAATACATAAAAACGCCCAGCTTTTAAAACTGGTCTTATAATTAGGTGTATTTATCAGTATAAAACAAATAATAAATTGAATAGCAGACAAGTAATGAATAGAAATGACACAAGGGAGATAACTCAAATTTTGTTGTCGAACGAGATCGATTTGGGACTTTGCCTGTCTTATGAACTAGATTTGATTGTACAGTCCGCCATGGTCTACAGTTTCCTTGTTTATAATGCCGTTATAAAAAGATGAACTTATTTACTTTCATATACTCCTTACACCCTACACAGTTAATCACCAGGTAAAGGGTTTACTGGTTTCTCAGATCTTAGACCCTCCTTTGTCTACTGAGAGTCCAGATATATTTATGTACTTGTGTATATATTTTTGTAATAAAGATGTAGAAGTATCAATGACCTGTTTTGTATAGTCGTGCCTTGAATTCTTTTTGATATTTATTTATTCAGAGTTCAGTTATTTGGCAGAATCCCTCTATATCGACCACTATAAACCAATACATATCGGTGTTATAAAGCATCTGGTTGAGCTCCTTTTTATACGGCCGTCTTCAGACGGGACGTATTACCGGTATGTCGTGGCGCTGTCCGTCCTTCCATCTGTCCGTCCGTCTGCCTGTCCGTGAACTTTTACTTGTCCTCTCTCCTACTGAAACAAATGCAACTCAATCGTTTTTCAAATTTTGTCGGCATGTATATTACCATAATGTCTCAGTCAAGTTCGATAAATAGCAAGATTGCACTTGACACTCCAGAATGATCTGCCCTTACTTTATGCCACCTGATATGGAGTAATGGCCTTTCAACTTCCAGACCTTTGACGTATATTGTGACATGTTGGTACTCTTGTTGATAACTTTTATCCTGCATTAAGCTAACACCTGCCTCTATGACCTAGAAGTAGCGGCCATTTTAGAGCTTGTAGAAAATAGTATAGATTTATAGAACCAAAATGGCTGACTCTCAAGCTACAGTACAACCCCTCTAAAACGACCACCAAAATAATATCCAATTACAGTTGAACTTCGATATCTCGAACTCGGATAACTCAAACTTCTGGATAACTCGAACAAAATGTTCAGTCCTTCCAAAACTTACAATACAGAATTGGTCCAATAATGTATCTCTACAGATATCTAGAAACACATGTGACAGCTGAATACAGGTCTAAAGTAATGCTGAAAGCTCCTACAGGAGCTTTCAGCATTACTTTAGACCTGTATTAAGCCTGGGCCTTGAGAAATTGTTCAGATTAGAAATCGGATGACTCGATCTTCTGTTATCTCGAACTAATTTGCATGGTCCCTTGGAGTTCGAGTTATCGAAGTTTAACTGTATTTTGGGTCTTAACAGCAGGTGATAGCTTAATGCAGAACAAAGGTAATGCAGAAATGTCATGCATGAGCTTTCTGCGTTACATTTGTCCTGCATTAAGCCAACACCTGCGTTTAAAGACATCCATGTATGTTTATTCATAAAATGACCGCTTTAGAGGGTGTGTGTGGTATACATGAAGGAAGATACCCTGTATTACAAACTTTCAGGTATATGTAGCAAAATTACATAATTATGCACACTGATTTGGGTTAAAATATTACAAGAGTTAAGAGCGTTTCGGTTATTGTCGTCATAACAGGTGTTTGCTATTTACTATCGTCATTGCGTTGATAGTCTGTCATGTCATCGCATAAACTGGGACCCACCCGTCAACATTTTTAATCTGGAAATAATGACGTGTAATTAAACAAACAACTCAAAACAGAAATAAAGGATGTAACTGCCCGAATAAGCCGGTAATTTACACTAGTGCACACCCCACTCCGCATGTTTCATATTAAAAGTTTATGGGCAAAAGCAATTTCTGTTCCATGAGTGCATGTCAAAAAAGATTATACTGCCATTGGCAGAGAAGTCACAGCTTAGAGGAGCCACTGAGGAGCCCACAGATCACGGTCGGCACCATTCAGAGGATCCGCTGAGAAGCCCGCAGATCAAGGTCGGCACCATTCAGAGGACCCACCGAGGAGCCCACAGATCAAGGTCTGCACCATTCAGAGGACCCGCTGAGGAGCCCACATACCAAAGTCTGCATCATTCAGAGGAGCCACAGAGGACTCCGCAGATAAAGGTCTGCGCCATTTAAAGGGGCCACTGGGGAGCACACAGATCAAGGTCTGCACCATTTAGATGAGTCACAGAGGACCCCCCCCCCAGATCATGGTCTGCACCATTTAGAGGAGCCACTGAGGAGCCCACAGATCAAGGTCTGCACCATTTAGATGAGTCACTGAGGAGCCCACAGATCAAGGTCTGCACCATTTAGAGGGGCCACCGAGGAGCCCACAGATCAAGGTCTGCACCATTCAGAGGACCCGCTGAGGAGCCAACATACCAAAGTCTGCATCATTCAGAGGAGCCACAGAGGACTCCGCAGATCAAGGTCTGCGCCATTTAAAGGAGCCACTGACGAGCACACAGATCAAGGTCTGCACCATTTAGAGGGGCCACTGAGGAGCCCACAGATCAAGGTCTGCACCATTCAGAGGACCCGCTGAGGAGCCCACATACCAAAGTCTGCATCATTCAGAGGAGCCACAGAGGACTCCGCAGATCAAGGTCTGCGCCATTTAAAGGAGCCACTGAGGAGCACACAGATCAAGGTCTGCACCATTTAGAGGGGCTACTGAGGAGCCCACAGATCAAGGTCTGCATCATTCAGAGGACCCGCTGAGGAGCCCACATACCAAAGTCTGCATCATTCAGAGGAGCCACAGAGGACTCCGCAGATCAAGGTCTGCGCCATTTAAAGGAGCCACTGAGGAACACACAGATCAAGGTCTGCACCATTTAGAGGGGCCACTGAGGAGCACACAGATCAAGGTCTGCACCATTCAGAGGACCCGCTGAGGAGCCCACATACCAAAGTCCGCATCATTCAGAGGAGCCACAGAGGACTCCGCAGATCAAGGTCTGCGCCATTTAAAGGAGCCACTGAGGAGCACACAGATCAAGGTCTGCAACATTTAGAGGGGCCACTGAGGAGCCCACAGATCAAGGTCTGCACCATTCAGAGGACCCGCTGAGGAGCCCACATACCAAAGTCTGCATCATTCAGAGGAGCCACAGAGGACTCCGCAGATCAAGGTCTGCGCCATTTAAAGGAGCCACTGAGGAGCACACATATCAAGGTCTGCACCATTTAGAGGGGCCACTGAGGAGCCCACAGATCAAGGTCTGCACCATTTAGATGAGTCACTGAGGACCCCCCAGATCATGGTCTGCACCATTTAGAGGAGCCACTGAGGAGCCCACAGATCAAGGTCTGCACCATTTAGAGGGGCCACTGAGGAGCCCACAAATCAAGGTCTGCACCATTTAGAGGGGCCACTGAGGAGCCCACAGATCAAGGTCTGCACCATTCAGAGGACCCGCTGAGGAGCCCACATACCAAAGTCTGCATCATTCAGAGGAGTCACAGAGGACTCCGCAGATCAAGGTCTGCGCCATTTAAAGGAGCCACTGAGGAGCACACAGATCATGGTCTGCACCATTTAGAGAGGCCACTGAGGAGCCCACAGATCAAGGTCTGCACCATTTAGAGGGGCCACTGAGGAGCCCACAGATCAAGGTCTGCACCATTTAGATGAGTCACTGAGGACCCCCCAGATCATGGTCTGCACCATTTAGAGGAGCCACTGAGGAGCCCACAGATCAAGGTCTGCACCATTTAGAGGGGCCACTGAGGAGCCCACAGATCAAGGTCTGCTCCATTTGTCATTCATAACCCTCCAGTCAATAGTAGTCTTTCATACTAAATGAGCTCTTTTATTAACCCATTCAGTCCTGGTTACGAATCGACGAAACAGTTTGAATCCAGATTGCACTGTCTGTGCCAAGAAAGCAAAGCAAATTATTGACGCCTGTACAGACGTCATCTCTTACTGTGGGCGATTTGCAAACATTGACTTGGCGTCTCACCAGTATCCATCCTGTTTGTCACTTTGAGTAGGGCTTTGTTTTGTAACGAAATCTGTTAAGAAACTTGAGGCCGGCGATAATCACAACAGGATTCAAACCGAAACACTTTGATGAGCATGTTAAAGATAAACGATGTTAAAGAAGATGTTATCACGCGGGCTATTGCCAGTACAATGGGTGGCGTGTAAATGTGCTCCGGGCTATGGTGGTATCGATGGAATGTTGTGTCGAAAAGGTTTCAACAGTCAGGGTCCATGCTTATAAAACTTTAAGTTGAGTCTGAGGTCATTCTCAAGTTTTTGATTGGTCAGATTTGAGCCTGAGAACTCAACTCTGGCCAATCAAAAGCTTGAGAACGAACTCAGACTCAACTAAAATTCTTTTTTAAACAGGGACCCTTGTGTCGGTTTATATGAATAAAGTCAGATTTTTATGTACCATTCACATAACCCTTTACTCCATGAATATTCATAAGATATAATTTATAATGACGTCATCAGTATTAATCAGTCTAAGATTAATTGTTATAATAGCACATGCATGGGCACGGGCATTGTTTGCTTATGCAGAAACTATAGAACCATGCCTATATCATAAGCACACAGAACAGACCCAGATCAGACGGCCCCTAAAGGAGCTATCTGATCTGGTCTACATTGTTTACAAAGCCGTAGACAACCTTTTCATTCGCTTAAACTTAGCAGCAAATGAGTTTAATGAGTTACTCGGATGCAGCATAACTCTAACCCTTTAGTTCATGAACATCCATATAAGAAAATGTAACGATCCCCGATAGCCACCCATCAAACCAGTAGCTGCGCAGTTTGTTGTTTTAATTTCGCAACAATTCCAGGCTCTTAAACGATGTTACCAAAGAGCTAGCTCCCCGGCAAGGAGAGTTTTTACTCGCTGTTACAAAATACTTACGTTAGTTTAGCTGAATTTTTCAAATGTCATATATACTCAAGAACTTAGTTTTTGTCTATGTACTTTGGTGATAACACGTCTGTAGAATAAGATCTATATAAAGTAGAACCCCTCTAATGCGACCACTTAATGCATAAACATGGGTGTCTTTTTTGCAGGACAACAGTAATCAATCACTGATCAATTTGTTTATATTCTAAAGACTAAGCAAGTATTCCATTTTCCTTGGTATAACCCAACTTGATAATCAGCCCACCCGAATTCCTTTCCCAGAAGTGTGCCGAGCTAACTGGAGAGGTCATCTATATTTCTAGGTGTAGTTAATCCCCACCCCGCTTGGAAAAAATGTCTGTTCAAACTAGGATCTAGTGCCCAATTGACTTTTCGGTTCCGTCAAACCTTTGAAAAAATCGTGGACCGGGTGTTAAACAGATTGGATCCTGATGAGACGCTGGGGATCTCGGATTTCTGTGAAAATTTCAGCAAATCATATATTAAGACATTATTTTTTCTGCATGAAAAGGTTGACACTTTCTTATTAAAAGTCGTGTTTCCCTTGGGGTATGGTTACAGTATGATGTACATGTTTGTTTTTGTTTGTTCCCACCCAGAACATTGTTGTTGATTTAACCCGTTCATTGACAAGGAAAGACCGGGAAAAATGCGGTTTGTCATGACAGAGGCATATACACGACGTGAGATCACACTCCTTGCGTGCCATTATCAACAAATGAAACAAAACACATCCATATTGCGAGTAAAGCCGTTTTAGGATTGTGGGAACAGTGTAGATATGTTCACAAGTATTGCAGCCGAGCAGGCAAAACGCAGATCGTGTATCGATGATGAAGTGGTTTCAGGTGGTGATATTGGTGTTGCTGTTGTTGTCGTCGTCGTTATTGTTGTTGTTGGTTTGTTTGAATGGTACTTTTGATGGTTGTTGGGGTTGTGTTGGTGTGTGGATGGTGGCAATTACCGGGTATGATGGTTGGATGGTGGTGGTTGTGGTCTTTGACCAACATATAGTTGTAATGGTTTTCCAATGGTACTCCTCTCTTTTTAATTTATACTATCATATATAACACCAAAAAAACCTGCACTTAAAATGATGAATTTTACTATCATGAGTGAACATATTCTTCCATACATTAACTTACCCAATAGCTAAGCGCGTTAAGGAAGTTGACGCATTTTATGTCGCAGTTCCAAAATTGCAACACAAACTGCAGTAGAACAGGGAATACGTAGACTAATAGAATCAAGCATGGGTTTTGTTAAAGACAGGGGTTTCTATACTCGAGTTTGGTCTGTTCCAATTGGAAACGAGCTTTAGCGAATTTCCGATAGGAACAGGCCAACCGAGGGTATAGAACCCCCGGGTTTAACAAAACCCATGCTTGATTATTTTTCTCGCTGAAATACGCCCTAAAACCAATTAAATTAACGAATTTTGTGAAGTACTACTTTACATTGCGTAATACGACTTCCATATCTTATAGCAACAGACCGCAGCATAACTTTAGGCGTGACACCAAAATGACGTCATTTGTTATGACAACCACAAACGTTACGGTTTGGCGTAAATATAAATGACTGAGTGACTACAAGACAACGTCTTCGCTTGATTAAATAGGCTTTTAAAGTGTTTATATGATAAATAGAATTTCATATTCGTGCTAATTACTAATATTAATTTCAATTCATAAGGTTGTTGTCTACAAAGGTGCTCGACGCATGCTTGGACTCACCCATGGAAACAACCCCCCCCCCCCCCCCCCCCCCAAAAAAACAAAACAAAAAAAAACAAAAAAAAACACACAAACAAATAAAAGAATTGTGATCGAAGTATGTTAAACTGGCCTAAAATTATCTATTTGAACCTTAAACCACTCAAAAAAAACAAGAAAAACACGACCCGGAAATTTTTTCCTATCGGGTCTATATATGTATTGAAAGGTATCTAACTACGACAGATCAGCTGCGGAAAATACAACAGTCATGTTTTTCAAAGTCTTACAGCAAAGCCAATTCAACACCGATTTTAATCATTTTGGTCTTGATCCGTTCCAAATTACATATGCTAAGCGACACAGTTAGTGATTTCCTTAAATATTGCCCCGTCTTGTCGCTGCAAGACCGCGAATTTGAAAATACGCTAGAGCGAAACGATGTGACTCCCGCCAGGATGCATAGAAGTATATAGGGGGATCTGTATTCGTTAAACTTTTCAGCAAAAACGCGAATTATGCTGAAACACATTCGAAAAACATTTAACTTACCGCAGTTAAAACGGTGCTGGCTATTTGTAGTCTGCTATGAGACGCCAGTTTTCTTTCTCCTATTTTCGTTTTGAACGGAGGTGGCCAAATCGCTGTGGCCCGGAAGTATTAGTCAATTTGCATATCGAATAGTTTATGAGCCGGGTCACAGCAAAATGGTCGCATCCGTTCAAAAGGAAAGTTGGAGAAAGAAAACTGGCGCCTCGTAGCTGACTGGAAATAGTAAGCACCGTTTTAATTGCGGCGAGTTTAATGTTTTTAGATAGTGTTTAACCATAATTCGCGTTTTTGTTGAAAAGATTAACGAATACAGATCCCCCTATATAGTCTATGCATCCTGGCGGGAGTCACATCGTTTCGCTCTAGCCTTTTTTCAAATTCGCGGTCTTGCAGCGACAAGACGGAGCAATATTTAAGGAAAGCACTAATTGTGCCGCTTAGCATATGGAATTTGGAACGGATCAAGACCAAAATGATTGAAATCGGTGTTGAATTGGCTTTGCTGTAAGACTTTGAAAAACATGACTGTTGTTTTTTCCGCCGCCGATCTGTCGTAGTTAGGTACCTTTCAATACATATATAGACCCGATAGGAATTTTTTTCCGGGTCGTGTTTTTCTCGTTTTTCGGAGTGGTTTAAGGTTCAAATAGATAGTTTTAGGCCAGCTGAACATACTTCGATCACAATTTTTTTTTTTTTTTTTTTTTTTTTTTTGGGGGGGGGGGGGAGGGGGGGGGGGTGTCCATGTATGAATCCAAGCATGCGTCGGGCACCTTTGGTTGTCTATAGAAAGGTTGGTATAATTCTGTAAGAATTCCTTCCCTTGTATTGATTTTACCCAATCGCGCGTATGAATACACTAGTTACAGGGTGTTCCAGATAAGGATTTCTAGTACGGCTAATTTTAGTAACTCAGCTTATCTTGCACGGCTGAGAAGCGAGAAAAACGATTCTAAACCGTCTTTGGGGCAATGCTAATCCGTTAAGGGCTAGGGGGCCTTGTGTTAATCAGAGTCTTTATCATCAACCTTGCTATATTCGACTTGTCTTGGCCCGCCGTCATTTACGCTGAAGCCATGCCATGTGCACTGGTCTGGGTGCTCTTTAGTAACCAGTCTCGTTGCTGACGACAGAGTTCGTTTGTTTAGGCGAAAAGGGGAATGGTTTAGTCAGAACGAGATTGTTTGGAAGCGGGAAATGTTATGGTCCGGGGAGGTGTTATGACTGGTAGGAAAACATACCTTGTGGTTATTCGTGCATTTTCAGTAATTTCGGGATTAATTGACTTGATCAGTAATGGAGGACATACCACATACTGATTAAGTTTCCATATTTCCTTGAATAATGCCTGAAGGCAAGTAAGCATTTAGAAAACAAGCATTTGGACAACATATTTGCAACATGTATTTTTAACCCCTTCTTCATTCAAGCGTAAAACAAAACACTAATAACAATATCTAATTGTAATAGAATATGTTACTGAATGCCCCCCAACGAAACTGACAACTGGTATTGATGAGCAAAGTATCTAAATTTCAACCAATCACAGGCCATCACTGGGTTACCATGGCAACCAACACTTTTGAAACACCTTCCATTAAGTTCGGGGTACCCATATACCCCTACAGACCAAAGTCTTCCAAAACAACTTGATTGAGTTTGGGCTACCCAAAAACCCCTAATTGCCAATTTTCAGCAAATTCGAACAATATCTAAATTTCGACCAATCAGAGTCCGCAATTCAGTTACCGCGGCAACCAAATATTTCGAAAGACTTACCTATCAATATGGAGTGCCAAAATATCCTGGCATACCAATTTTTAGCAAAATCGAACAGTATCTAAATATGTCGAAAAAAAATCTAAATTTCGAATTAACATGGCAACCAATGATTTCGAAAGACCTACCAAACAAGAGTGCCAAAAATACCATTCAGTTACCATGGCAACCAATTATTTCGAAAGACCTACCAAACAATTCGGATTGCCAAAATACCATTCAGTTACCATGGCAACCAATCCTTTCGAAACACCTACCAATGAATTCGGAGTGCCGATTATCCCGACATACCAATTTTCAGCAAAACCGAAAAATATCTAAATTCGTCGAAAAAAAATAAATCTAAATTTCGTGCAATCAGAGTCCACCATTTGTTTGCTATGGCGATTTTATTTCAATCAAAGATGGGGGTGCACATCTGCACGTAACCAGCAATATTCATGTGAAGTTTTATTAGGATAGGGCTATTACTTACCGAGAATTTAGTCGAACAAGTTCACGGCGGAAGTAGAAGAATGGGAAGAATCGAAATCGGAAGAAAGAATGGTAATAATAACAAGAACAAACTGAGCAAACATATTATGCCCCCACTTCGTACGGGGGGGGGGGGGGTAATTACCTGAATTAAATATAAGGCTTCGAGTAAAGAAAAGACTTTCAAAATATTTGAAACTTATCGTGGTGTATTTTTGCGACACTGGTGGTGAAAGTGTTAATGCTTACGTCATTTATGTCTCATTTTCATTGACGTTCATACTTGATCGATATTTGTTTAGATGATTCTTTCTCACAATAGTGTCATTTCCGTATTCTTCTTATTTGGAGCGGTGTGATCAGTGTTTCCTGTTTGCATATGAAATAATATAAATCTGCTTATACAGCTTATACTATGACCAAAGCTTCCTGTGTTCAAATACCACTATAATAACACCTAATTAATAGTCATGATGTAATTATTTCTTACACAAAATAATCATGACTTCTTTGCAAATAGTATAGGAGCCGTCTGATCAGGGTCCATGCTTATAACGCTTTTAAGTTGAGTCTGAGTTCGTTCTCAAGTTTTGATTGGTCAGATTTGAACCAAAGGCTCAAATCTGACCCATCAAAAGTTTGAGAACGAAACTCAGAGTCAACTAAAAGCTTTATAAGCATGGACCCATGTTTTGCTATGGTCGCTTATGAATTTATAATAGACCCGACTCTAGTTTCTACCAATACCACCACCTGTGCACATACGCCATTTTAACCATTCTCTTGCTGAATTTTAAAATGCATTTCTCCTTTACCCATACCCTGTTGTATACATGTAATTACATATATCTTCACTGTGTATAAGTATTTCGCTGTGCCATCACTGCTGTAGAGTGCAATGGTTGCATAATCAACTTGTAAATAGTGCCGACCCTGATGAGACAGCTCCTGCAGGAACTGTCTCATCTGGGTCTTCACTATTTACAGGTAGGTATATTGACGTGAATAGCAAGAGAAGGGTTTAAACATTATGCTCATAAATATTCACGATGCCTTTAGTCCTATTCATGAAGTAAATGGTTATAGGGATTAAAGTTGTTAGTGGTGAATTACTATATACACTAGACCATCGCTATAGGCAGGTGTTACTGTAACAAGAACGTCGATATAGGCAGGTGTTACAGTGTACGCATGAATTTCGCTATAGGCATGTGTTACTGTAACTGGACTGTGGCTATAGGTATGTGTTACTGTAACTGGAATTTCCCTATAGGCATGTGTTACTGTAACTGGACTGTGGCTATAGGCATGTGTTACTGTAACTGGAATATCGATATAGGCATGTGTTACTGTAACTAGAACATCGCTATATAGACAGGTGTTACAGTGTACACTAGAACATCGCTAGAGACAGGTGATACTGTAACAAGAACATCGCTATAGGCAGGTGTTACTGTAACTAGACCATCGCTATAGACAGGTGTTACAGTGTACACTAGAACATCGCTATATGTGTGTGTTACTGTAACAAGAACATCGCTTTAGGCAGTTGTTACAGTGTTACTGTAAATAACTTAATGCGCACACTCCTATGTCAATGTTTAATTTAAATCAGGCAGTAAAACTGATTTTATCTCGTATTTTATAGTTATTTTATTCCAAAATATTTCACTGGTTATAAGTGAAGATAACCCTTCACATGCTCATCAGCAGCTTGAATGGCGTTCACTGACAGTTTGAATGACGAGTACAAACATCTAGAATGACGTGCTCAAACAGCCTGAATGGCGTGCACAAACAGCTTGAATGGCGTGCACAAACAGCTTGAATGGTGTGCACAAACAGCTTGAATGGCGAGCTTGAATGGCGTGCACAAACAGCTGGAATGGCATGCACAAACAGCTTGAATGGCGTGCACAGACAGCTTGAATGGCGTGCACAGACAGCTTGAATGGCGTGCACATACAGTTTGGTCCAGAAGAGACATATAGTAACTTGAGGTCTCACAAGGATCCAAGCTATCTGAAACTCAGTCCATAGTTTCTCAAAAGCTTTAAAGGATTGAAAGCAGGTAAAACTTTAGCAGTTTTAGCAGACATTATTTTTAGAGCAGGTTGGCTGGTGTGGTGGTTGGGGTTGGGGTGAGGGTGGCGTGGGGGTGGGGGTACGTATATGTTAGAAGTGCGTTTGTGGTGCATGGGCTGATGTATGAGGTAATGACTCTCGGATGTATATGGTAAACCATATGAATATATAAGATATGAAAATTAACTTTCTTTTGAGGTATACCTGTTTTGTTTCTCCACCAAATTCCATGTTTTGACCACTCTTTAGAATCGCCTCTTTCAGACGAGTTTCTTTGAGACTATTCTAGAGAGTGGTCACAAAGACTTTGTTGGAGAAATGATGATTTTAGTATTTAGATACACACCTGCATTTATATGTTTGATAAACAGTGTAGACCGAGATCAGCCTCCATGACATAGAAATCAATGTGTTATCTACAGGAACACATCTCTAAATCCACAGTAAAGGAATATTCGGACTTGAATCCTTTATATCCGTGTAAGAAATACTGACTTTATTAACCCTTCTGTTGCTGATTTTTAAAATACATTTCTCCTTCTTTACCCATGCCCTGTTGTATAATTATATATATATCTTCACCGTGTACAAGTATTACGCTGTGCAATCACTGCTGTGGAGTGCACAGGTTGCACAATCAACTTGCAAATATTGCAGACCCTGATGAGACAGCTCCTGCAGGAGATGTCTCATCTGGGTCTTCACTATTTACAGGTAGGTATATTGACGTGAATAGCAAGCGAATGGTTAACAGTAATTAGCTGGATAACGGTTTTATGAACAACTCATACTTTTAATCTGACTGAAACGGTAGAATCAGGACAATGGTCTGGATCTACTCTGAAAATAAAGCTCTTAGGATCATTGCTACGCATGTACTGACGATATACATTGTCGTCTGCTATAAATAAGTTCGTCTGTTTCAAGTTTTATTTTAAAATTGTCTCTCTTTTTATTAAAAAAATATTCACAGAAGAATCAAACAGCTCTGATCGTCATTAGACGCCGAGCTATTCGGTGTCTTATCTGGATCCACACTGTTCGTACAGATAGTGACAGCGATAAGAAGCAGTGACCTAGTGACCCTTTATTCCATAGATATGCATTTGCAAAGAGTGTAGACCCATATGTTTTGCTTTTGAAATAATATACATCTGAGTCAACAGTTTCTACCATGGCCAGATTAGCCTATACTCACCGTTAACTAAAATTCATAGTAATTATTTCCTACATGAATATTCATGGAGTAAGGGTTGAACCATTTATGCCCAGCGTCCCTTAACCCTTTCGCTGCCAATGCCGGATCTGTGATAACCTATGCAAACAGTTTGGATCCAGATGAGACGCCGGGTAATCGGCGTGTCATCAGGATCCAAACTGTTTGTTACTGTTACTTTGTTTTTGAAACGAAAATTAAGAAAATCAAAAGAATGAAAAATTTTAGCAGACGACAAAGTTAGCAGACGACAGAGTTGGGCAGCGATAGGGTTTAAACGGACATGCGCAAACGGTTTAGACCCAGACCGAATGTGCTGTTTGCTGGACCATAGATGTCAATGGCTGATAACAGTAAACACGTCCCCCACACATTCCCCACCCCATGAAAAACGGACGGGTTCCAAAAATAAGGTCTTGATGGCTTTCCCCTAAACAATATGTTAAGAAATGGGTTGATGTTATGAAATATTTCAAATTCGGATTACTGTAATCCAAGCTAGTTTAGTGTGTGACTGAATCTGTCAGTAATTAGATAAGGCTGTAATTATGTTTGTACAATATGAACACTATCCCGGCGTATCTGATTGACATTCAACATACTATTCACGCAGTCTAGACAGTGGATAACGTACCCACTTCGGGACAGGTAGGTTGAAGTTTCGACCCACGCCAGGGGCCCGGTTTGATATATATATATAATCTTTATTTGAGTCTCTTCATGGTTACAAAGTTTACAAACAACATCATATTATACATATATATATAAGAACCATGCCATTCATAACTGAATTATAAGAGACTATTTTACAGAAATAAAACATACAATTCACAGATATGTTCATAGTGAGCGTTTTAGGCCATATATCTTCACAGATACTGCCTATCGGTTCGAGTACTGGTGCAAAATACACCTTTGCTGCCCAATGTGCAGAATGGCGATGGAAGCCAATGTACTTTCATGCAGTCACTACCATCGCCATTGTGCACTTATTCAGCTTAATGTGCCAGCCTCACATACATGTAATGCTTCACATTCCCTCCAATGGATAGACAGTTTTATATTGCACAACTTAACAATTGTTCAACAATCACATTGCACATATCCGTACAAATGACTAATATTAGCCTGCATTTAACTCCTTCACTCCTGCAACCCTCACTGTACATTTCCCGTCTCCAAAACAGCCATGTGTCTGAGTCACAGGCACACAGACTGTTCAGGGACAGGTCTACTCGTCATCAGGGCTGAATGTGTCAAATGCAGATAGTTACGATGCATACAGCCATCATTAATCTACAAACTGTGTAACAGAGCAATGTTACACTGTCCGCTTAAAATTTAATTAAAAGCTATCAACAGCCTGTCGCTAAGACCTGACATTGAAATACTGGCCAAACAAGCCATATTAAAAAACATTTTAAAAAACTAACTATCAACTCGAATCAGATTCGAGGTGAACTGATTAATGATTGCTGTATACCTTGAGTAAAATCTTAACTTTACATCTAAGACTTAGGTTTACATTATTTACACTAAAATTTCGCTATACTCTAAGAATACTATGCATAACATTACTGGCCTATGCCACCAATGGTAATGCAATAGCATTTCTGACAACTTACACCCACTGTAATGTGAATGTCGTCAACTCAGATTGTCAAGCATATAAAAATGAATTCCTAGCTTTAATAACGTTACAGCAGGTTTTGGCAAGATCCCTGACAAGTATATCTGTGGAAAAAAGAAAAATGAGCTTTTCTTCAGCAGTCATCAGCATGAAGGAGTTATCCAGGTTTTGAGCCTTATCAAAAAGTGCCATTCTTTCTATGGTATACAATGGGCATTCTATCAAAGCATGTGTCTCATCTTCAATTGAATCTTCACAGAGAGGACATACTCGACACTCAAGTGCCTGTTGTTGGTATCTACCAGTTTCAATTTTCAAGGGTGCAACACCACATCTAAATTTAGATATGACTGGTTGTTGAGGCGCCTGTAGTTATCGATAGTTTACCTGCCTTGGCCTGACATTAGGTAAGCAATAGGGAGGTTCTGTGCAAGACAATAAAGTCTCTCATATGCTAAACTGGCTGGTCAGTACAGTACAAGCCGGTGACACTGTAATAAAACAATACATTTAAATGTGTAGATACGGATCAATTAGTAGAATCTTTGTCACTGGACATAAATAGTACATTGAACCCTGCTATAAATTGGACGCTAAATTAGAATCAATCCAGGTATTTCGGACAGTTGAAAACTTTCTGCGCATGACTTTCACCCTGTTACATGTAGCAGTCAGTTGCCTAAATAAAGGACCCAAATTGTTCTTTATTAGTTTAGTTCCAGTTTAAATGTTTTTTATATGTCTTTTGTAAAACTGAATAGACAAGACTCATGTGTAGCAGCTGACATTTCATAACGGGATTTTAAAAATTAACATTTTCATTTTTCGCATGTCCCTGAACATGTCATTAATTAATTTGAAGTTTTTAGCGCAAAATCTGCTGCTAAACCCTCTACCTCATACATGTATTACTGACTTACTGTTACCTTTAACCCTTTCGCTGCCAAACTCTGTCGTCTGCTAACTTTGTCGTCTGCTACAAATTTTCATTCTTTTGATTTTCTTAATTTTTGTTTCAAACACTTAGTAACAGTAACAAACAGTTGGGATCCTAATGAGACGCCGAGTTACTCGGTGTCTCATATGGATCCAAACTGTTTGCATAGGTTATCACATATCCGGCACTGGCAGCGAAAGGTTTAAACTATGTGAACTGTGTTGAAAACTAAGATATGATGTGCATGTAGTGTGGCCTGATAGAGATAGCGTCGCAAACAGAGTAGATCCAGATCAGAGGATTTTAGGAGAGGTCATCTGGTCAAGGTCTGCACTGCACTTGCAAGTATTAGCATTTTATACTGAAAGAACACTGAACTAGTTTAACACTGATGAGTCATTCCATGTCAAATATTCAGTATTCAAGGAATGAACCCGACTATTCCAAATTAGTTTACCCTTTACTACATAAATACGTCATTCTATACACATTTGCAAACACGGTATAGGGGCCGTCTGATTAGGGTCTGATCTGTTTGCATGACCATTCGCTTGCTATTCACGTCAATATACCTGCCTGTAAATAGTGAAGACCCAGATAAGACAGCTCCTGCAGGAGCTGTCTCATCAGGGTCTGCACTATTTACAAGTTGGTTGTGCAACCAGTGCACTCCACAGCAGTGATTGCACAGCGAAATACTTGTACACAGTGAAAATGTATACGTAATTATACAACAGGGCATGCGTAAAGAAGGAGGAATGTATTTTAAAATTCAGCAAGCGAAGGGTTAAGAAACAATATACATGTAGATATGATTCTACAATTTCTGAAATGGCCAAAAGTTCACGTGTTAATGTGTCATTGTAAAAATGAATGACGTCATTACCTCTTACATTAATATTTATGAAAAAATGTTAAGAAAAACACACCTGTATCTTATTTTTGAACCGATCCATTTTTCATGTTAAGGGGACATAGTAAACAAAATATTTTCTAGTACAGTGTCCCTCTCTACAACGACACCCTTTGGGATACGAATATTGTATGTGTTGTTCAGAGGGAGTTGTTATAGGGAGGGAAAATCAAACACAATTAGCTTGTTTGCAGATCGCCATATAAGGTGTATTTCGACAACTAACATCGCTATGCCTAAAAAATACGATGGAAAAGGGTTGTTTCTGGAGTCTAGTTGTTTCGGAAACAGTGACATGCGTTGTTGTAAGGAGGGACTCGTTATTGCGAGGGTCGCTGTAGGGAGGGAGCACTGTATAATCCATTCGCATTGATTGGTTCAACAAACAGTGCAGACTCTGATCAGAAGGTTCCGTATATCTACAGTAAAACCTCTCTATAAAGGCCACTAAGTTACAACAAGTATTTTGTGTTAAAGGCAGGTGGCTGATTAAAGCAAGGTGAAAGTAAAACGGAACGCTCCTATGGTGGCTGCTTAAAGCAAGGTGAAAGTAAAACAGAACGCTCCTATAGGAGCGTTCAGTTTTACTTTTACCTTGCTTTAAGCGGCCACCTGTCCTAAATACTAAATAATAAACACCCATTTAGTGGACGTTATAGAGAGGTTTTACTACATATATGACACAAATTCATTACCGTTTACCATGGTAGAACAATTCCCTTTTTAAATATTGTTAAACAAAGTTCATTTTATCAACAAAATGGGGGAAATTTTACGTGGATATTCACCAAGTTAAGGGTTAAAGACAGACTCAGGTGAAATGAATTAAAGGACGATGAGTGACACAGAAATCCACACGGATGACCACGTGGGTGCATTGAAGCTGAAGTATTGTGGGAGTATGACTGAGAAAGTGTGGCCAACGTCTCTAGTAGTGGACTACCGCTCCAGTGGTCATACGGAGTAGAGACCAGTGCACTGGAGACCAGTGGACGAGCAGGACGCAGATGAGCTAGGTGAGTGCACAATCATTGTAACTGGCAGATTGCTGAATCTTTTACTCATGTATTGGCTAAATGATCTGTGTCTACTTTGTTTGCTTGTGGATTTATATAGATGATGATGCTACAGCTTCTGACAGCGCCAATTAACCCTTCGTCACGTTCACGTCAATATACATGCACCTACCTGTGAATAGTGAAGACCCAGATGAGACACCTCCTGCAGGATCTGTCTCATCAGGGTCTGCATTATTTACAAGTTGATTGTGCAACCAGTGCACTCCACAGCAGTGATTAATTACATATATCTTCACTGTGTACAAGTATTTCGCTGTGGAATCACTGCTATGGAGTCAATTTATTATACAACAGGGCATGGGTAAAGAAGGAGAAATGTGTTTTAAAATTCAGCAAGCGAAGGGTTAATCCTGTTTTCATAAAACATTATGAACAGCTCAGGCGATAGATATGAACGTTTTTTTTCTTACATAGATATCCATAAGTTTACGCTTATTTTCAGTATCTAGGAATTATTTCAAAATAAATTTACCCATGCATTAATTTTTGACCACGTTCCTTGAACACATGAGATCATTTTACATATATGTATACATGAGATCATTGTATTATACATGCATGTCTGCATTGTGCATGCGTGTCTACTTGAGATCATTGTACATGTACATGTATGCCTACATGATATCACTGCACATACATCTACATGCAATCATTGTACATGTATGTCAACATGAGATTATTGTATTGTAAATGTGTGTCTACATGAGATCATTGCACATGTATGTCTACAAGAGATCATTGCATTGTACATGTATGTCTACATGAGATCATTGTACGTGTATGTCTACATGAGATCATTGCACATGTATGTCTACAAGAGATCATTGCATTGTACATGTATGTCTACATGAGATCACTGTACGTGTATGTCTACATGAGATCACTGTACGTGTATGTCTACATGAGATCATTGTACGTGTATGTCTACATGAGATCATTGTACGTGTATGTCTACATGAGATCACTGTACATATATGTCTACATGAGATCACTGTACATGTATGTCTACATGAGATCACTGTACATGTATGTCTACATGAGATCACTGTACGTGTATGTCTACATGAGATCACTGTACATGTATGTCTACATGAGATCACTGTACGTGTATGTCTACATGAGATCACTGTACGTGTATGTCTACATGAGATCATTGTACGTGTATGTCTACATGAGATCATTGTACGTGTATGTCTACATGAGATCACTGTACATATATGTCTACATGAGATCACTGTACATGTATGTCAACATGAGGTCATTGTACATGTCTGTCTACATGAGATCATTGTACATGTATGTCTACATGAGATCACTGTACATGTAGGCCCTATGTCTATTTATCATGCAACGTCACGAAATACAGTCACTTCCTACTAGCATAATATTTTCCACCTCGACGCTGTATTTTGTGAGGTATAGTGCATGTGTACTGACCCACTGGGATGCAAGTTTGGTTCAGCCAAAAGGAGGAAAACAGAAGGACGAAAAAGGCATAATTAAACATAAACATCAAATTTAACACAATTGCTCACCTTTGTCTCAACTATTTGTCCAGATAAAATGATTAAATCAAGTTTGTTTATGTTGTAAAAGTCGATGACGTCACTGCACGCCCACATGACGTCACATATATCGCACTTACATGTATTTTCATTCAGGGGACAAAACCGCTTAAGCAATCTTTCTTTTTCTTCATTTTCTCCATTTTTCTGGGTGTTGCATGATAAAAGAATTACTATGCTAGTAGTTTGGAAGTTAACCTGTATTTTGGCTCGTCAGAAAAGTAGTTAAATGCTCGCCAAGGCTCGCATTTAACAACTTTTCCAACTCGCCAAAATACAGCCGAACTTCCAAACTACTAGCATAGTATATAATTCTTATATCTGTGTACTCTTCCCTTGCTCTTCGCGACCTGTCTTAAAAGACCCAAATGAGACGCCGAGCTGTTTACTATTCATCAACTGTCAGATTTATAATGGCAGTATGAACAGGACAATGTTTATCGGGACATAACTGTAGTGCCATGTCATAAACAAACAGAGCAGACTCCGATCCTATCGGAGCCGTCTGATCTGGGTCTGCTCTATTTGCAAAAAAACGTGAAAATATGTATATACGAGAGAAACAACTAATGTTGAACCAGTATAAAGTAAGTCAAACATGTAATAAATCAGGGTTTGGGTTTTCACAGACTTAAGTTTTTATTTCACCACGAAAAGAATTCAATTATAATTACTGCATAACTGCTTATTGGTTAACAACCATACTCTATTATAATTCCTGCACAACCATTCCCTTGTTAACGACCATACTATATGTTTAAAAACTTATTTTTATCCAACTCCGGTTTCGGGATACAGCGTATACAATATACTGCATAAATTCTTTTTAAAGCGTGACATAAGTGGAAGTAATTGTAGCATAAGATATTTGAACAGTCGAACGCAATACGGTAAAACCTCGCGAACCCAAGTTTTGATAAAATAAGAGTTGACAGGAAGGTTAATGCTTTAAATAACTGCAGGATAGATGTCACACAGAGAGCTCCCATAAGGTTCTGTGTGACTTTCATCCTGCATTACGCTGCCATCTGTCATAAAGACCGATAATAATACATTTTTGAATGCTCGGATTATCGAGCTTTCTGATTAGCGAGGTTTTACACTATTTGTGTGTTTGGGTTAGCGAGGTTGTACTGTAGTTGAGTGTTTGGGTTAGCGAGGTTGTACTGTAGTTGAGTGTTTGGATTGTCGATGTTGTACTGTAGTTGAGTGTTTTGATTGTCGATGTTGTACTGTAGTTGAGTGTTTTGATTGTCGATGTTGTACTGTAGTTGAGTGTTCTGATTGTAGATGTTGTACTGTAGTTGAGTGTTTTGATTGTCGATGTTGTACTGTAGTTGAGTGTTTGGATTAGTGAGATTGTACTGTAGTTGAGTGTTTGGCTTAGCGAGGTTGTACTGTAGTTGAGTGTTTGGATTAGTGAGGTTGTACTGTAGTTGAGTGATTTGATTAGTGAGGTTGTACTGTAGTTGAGTGATTGGGTTAGTGAGGTTGTTCTGTAGTTGAGTGTTTGGATTAGTGAGGTTGTACTGTAGTTGAATGATTGGGTTAGTGAGGTTGTACTGTAGTTGAGTGTCTGGGTTAGCGAGGTTGTACTGTAGTTGAGTGATAGGGTTAGTGAGGTTGTACTGTAGCTGAGTGATTGGGTTAGTGAGGTTGTTCTGTAGTTGAGTGTTTTGATTAGTGAGGTTGCACTGTAGTTGAGTATTTTGATTAGTGAGGTTGCACTGTAGTTGAGTAATTTGATTAGTGAGGTAGTTCTGTAGTTAGGTGTTTGGGTTAGTGAGGTTGTACTGTAGTAGAGTGTTTGGATTAGTAAAGTTGTAATGTAGTTGAGTGATAGGATTAGTGAAGTTGTAGATGTTGTACTGTAGTTGAGTGTTTGGGTTAGTGAGGTTGTACTGTAGTTGAGTGTTTGGGTCAGTGAGGTTGTACTGTAGTTGAGTGTTTTGATTAGTGAGGTTGTACTGTAGTTGAGTGATAGGGTTAGTGAGGTTGTACTGTAGTTGAATGATTGGGTTAGTGATGTTGTACTGTAGTTGAGTGTTTTGATTAGTGAGGTTGTACTGTAGTTGAGTGATAGGGTTAGTGAGGTTGTACTGTAGTTGAGTGATAGGGTTAGTGAGGTTGTACTGTAGTTGAGTGTTTGGGTTAGTGATGTTGTACTGTAGTTGAGTGTTTTGATTAGTGAGGTTGTACTGTAGTTGAGTGATAGGGTTAGTGAGGTTGTACTGTAGTTGAATGATTGGGTTAGTGAGGTTGTACTGTAGTTGAGTGTTTTGATTAGTGAGGTTGTACTGTAGTTGAGTGATAGGGTTAGTGAGGTTGTACTGTAGTTGAATGATTGGGTTAGTGAGGTTGTACTGTAGTTGAGTGATTGGGCTAGTGAGGTTGTACTGTAGTTGGGTGATTGGGTTAGTGAGGTTGTACTGTAGTTGAGTGATTGGGCTAGTGAGGTTGTACTGTAGTTGGGTGATTGGGTTAGTGAGGTTGTACTGTAGTTGGGTGATTGGACTAGTGAGGTTGTGTTGTAGTTGAGTGATTGGGTTAGTGAGGTTGTACTGTAGTTGGGTGATTGGACTAGTGAGGTTGTACTGTAGTTGGGTGATTGGGTTAGTGAGGTTGTACTGTAGTTGAGTGATTGGGCTAGTGAGGTTGTACTGTAGTTGGATGATTGGACTAGTGAGGAGCTTTCTGCATGACTTTCTCCATGCATTAAGTACCCACCTGCCTTAAAGGGTCTAAACTCTTCTATACAGAAAATTCGAATAATCGAGATTCTACTGTACAATCACTTTCCTTCTTGTGTTCTCCAACATTTAACATATTGCTCTTAAATTTGATTTGACAAAACGCATCCACGCCCTATTTAAACAGGGCGGGTTACAAACAAACTTTGGCCACACATATTAATATAAGAATTTATCATTGCGTGAATATTCAAATACTTAATTCTTATAAGAATAGTTTGTGGCTGTGACAGAAGCATCAATATCAGATTAATCCGTAGGCAACTAGAGCAAATTCTGTTTAGACAGCTCCTACTTGAGATGGCTGATCTGGGTCTGCCCTGTTTTCAAACGTGCGAAAAGTCGTCTATACGATGAGAGCCATTTTCTAAGTGAAGTGCAACACGTACTTTGAATGAGTCGAAGTTTGCGGGATATTTCAGTGTGGAGTTTATGTAGATTTGACAATCAGTGGTAATATTGAATTATTCCTTTGCTCCATATACAGCAAAACCTCTCTATAACGGCCACTAAATTACATAAAGTATTTTGTGTTAAAGGCAGGTGGCTGCTTAAAGCAAGATGAAAATAAAACAGAACGCTCCTATAGGAGCGTTCTGTTTTACTTTCATCTTGCTTTAAGCAGCCACCTGCTTTAAATACCAACTAATTAACACAATTTAGTGGCCGTTATAGAGAGGTTTTACTGTATACATATTTCACAAGCTGCCAATAGAGAAGACGGATGCTATAGGAGCAGTCTGATCAGGGTTTGGTCTGTTTGAAACAGATATTTTCATTAAACTGTACAACCTGTCTTAAGCGGCCATCGAAAAGACTAATTATGGATCTTAAAGGCAGGTGGTGGCTTAATGTAGGTCAAAAGTAATACAGAAAGTTGCTATTGGAGCTTAATGCAGTACTAATGCCATGTACTAAGCAACAGCCTGCTTTTTAAGACTCTTTTCTTCAACAAATGAATGACCACTTATAACAAGTTCTAATGTATAAAACTTTGCGCCTCATCAATGTTAAGTGTAGATCTAGCTGAGGTGCCGAGTAACTTCGAGCCTCATCAATGTTAAGTGTAGATCTAGTTGGGGTGCCGAGTAACTTCGCGCCTCATCAATGTTAAGTGTAGATCTAGTTGAGATGCCGAGTAACTTCACACCTCATCAATGTAAAGTGTAGATCTAGTTGAGGTGCCGAGTAACTTCGCACCTCATCAATGTAAAGTGTAAATCTAGTTGAGGTGCCGAGTAATTTCGCACCTCATCTATGTAAAGTGTAGATCTAGTTGAGGTGCCGAGTAACTTCGCGCCTCATCAATGTAAAGTGTAGATCTAGTTAAGGTGCCGAGTAACTTCGCACCTCATCAATGTAAAGTATAGATCTAGTTGAGGTGCCGAGTAACTTCGCACCTCATCAATGTAAAGTGTAGATCTAGCCGAGATGCCGAGTCACCTCATCAATGTAAAGTGTAGATCTAGTTGAGGTGCCGAGTAACTTCGCGCCTCATCAATGTAAAGTGTAGATCTAGTTGAGGTGCCGAGTAACTTCGCACCTCATCAATGTAAAGTATAGATCTAGTTGAGGTGCCGAGTAACTTCGCACCTCATCAATGTAAAGTGTAGATCTAGCTGAGGTGCCGAGTAACTTCGCACCTCATCAATGTAAAGTGTAGATCTAGTTGAGGTGCCGAGTAACTTCGGGCCTCATCAATGTAAAGTGTAGATCTAGCTGAGGTGCCGAGTAACTTCGCGCCTCATTAATGGTATGTGTAGATCTAGTTGAGGTGCCGAATAACTTCGCGCCTCATCACTGTAAAGTGTAGATCTAGTTGAGGTGCTGTGTAACTTCGCGCATCATCAGGGTCTAAACTGTTTGTTGAGATACCGAGTTACTCGGCATCTCATCTGGATCCAAGCTGGTTGCAAATGGGAAACAGGTCGCGATTAGCGTTGTATAGTAGTTATAAGACATCTTGATACAAAGTTGCTTTCCACTGAAGGAAAGAAAAACCTACCGACAATGAATATGGTAATAGGTTAGCGTAAAGTACAAATTGATTGTAGTTCAGTGGTGAATGGTGTATGAGCAGGATGTTATGTTAGGCTGTGAGGCGTGAGGCATACCTTCAAATGTAAATAAGGAAAACAAAACTCGTGGTGGTGTTTGAACAATAGGGGTAAGTACGAAACAGAAATATCTCAATAAAGCAGACATTCAAATTGGTACAGAAATATCTCAATAAAGCAGACATTCAAATTGGTACAGAAATATCTCAATAAACCAGACATTCAACTTAGTACTTATGTCGGTGTTTAAGACAGATGACAGTTGGATGTCGGTGTTTAACCATTTCCCTGTTTAATATTCATGTAAGACATAATACTGCCATGAATATTTATTTACTGATTTCTTACAATAGCATTATTCTGTACAAAGGATATTTTGATATTGGTAGAAACTGTAGAATCGCATCTATTATAATTTCTATAAGCAAACTGATCAGACCCTGATCAGACGGCTCCTGCAGGAGGCGTCAGATCTGGGTCTAACCAGAGGCGTGAACATGCATCGCTTTTATCTGTCTGTCTATCTGTCTGACTATCTGTCTGACTTTCTGTCTTGTCTCTGCCTGTGCCTCACTTCTTTTTCTCTTTTTGTCTGTCTCTCTCAGTCTGTCTCTTCCGTCTATCAATTTGTCTATCTCTTGTTGTCTATTATTTCTCTCCCAGTCTCTATGACTGTCCCCCTCTGTCTCTCCTCGCCCCGTCTCCCTTTTCCCTTTCTATGTCCCATCTATCTCTCTCTCTATCTCCCTTTCTCCTCTTCCTATCTCTCTCTTCCTCTCTCTCATTTTCTCTCTCTTTCTCTCTCTCTCTCTCTCTCCCTCTCTCCCTCGTTCTATTCCTCTCTGTCTCTGTATCCATTTCTCTCGCACTGTATCATTCTCTGTGTCTCCTCTCTCTTTCTCCTCTTTCTCTCTTTCTCCTATTTCTCTCCCCTCTCTCCCTCTGTCAATATTACCCTTTGTCTCCATCTCATTCGCACTTTCTCCCTTTCTGTGTCTTCCCCTCTCTCTCTTCAGTATTCCCCTCTGTCTCCATTTTTCTCCAATGTGCCCATCCCCTCTAGTAAGCCCCTCAAATACAACCACTAAAGGGTAGTCTAATTCTGGATTGCAGTGGCAGGTGACAACGTAATGCATCACGAATGTCAATACAGAAAATTTCTGTAGGAACGTTAGGCATTACTTAAGTCCAGTATTAAGCAGCCACCTGCTTTTAAAGACACTTACGTCTATTCATTAAGTAGTCACTGAAGAGGAATTCTATTGTGGCTAGGCCATTGACTGATACCTCGGCGCCTTAAAATGGACATATTCCCCTTTGGCTACATATAATGAACAATATGAGATCTTGACTCTTCAATGGGACTGATGTAGATCTTTTTGATTAACTTTCTGTGCTCTTAGTAATTCTCTTCTGCAAATGGTCCAATCTGTTACAATCATAATTTTGCCTCAATTTGTCTTTCATTTATCTTTAAACAAACAGTATCAGAGTGTCAAACAGTTTGAATCCAGATGAGACGTCGAATCACTAAGCGTCTCATCTGGATCCAAACTGTTTGCATATAAAATGTCACAAATTCGCGAGCAGAGTGTCAATGGTTAATCCTTTCGCTGCCAATGCCGGATCTGTGATTACCTATTCAAACAGTTTGGATCCAGATGAGACGCCGAGTAACTCGGCGTCTCATCAGGATCCAAACTGTTTGTTACTGTTACTATGTTTTTGAAATAAAAATGAAGAAAATAAAAAAAAAAAGAAAATTTGTAGCAGACGACAAAGTTAGCAGACGACAGAGTTTGGCAGCAAGAGGGCTAAATGACTCGTACAAATGTACAAGGTGCTGTTGGCCATCTTGAATCAACATCTTTATCCAGTCGCCTGTCAGCTGTGAAGATATTATCGCCCGGTAATTGTTTACTCTTTTGACACTCTGAGCGGATTTGTGACAACTTTTACAAACAGTTTGGATCCACATCACACGCCACACGTCACGTGGCTACACCTTCTTACACGGTCTTTGGATATATATATGAATATATAAACCCAATGCTTTGAAATGAAACAGACTGCATTTATTTTGCAGACGAAGTTTGGCTCAGTGTTGAAAGGGTTGCTATCGAAAATAAGTCATCATTATTTAATGGACGTATTTGAAAGGGGTCAAGGGGTCAATCATACCTAAAACCCTTTCAGTGATGTACATGTACGTCCTTTACGAACAGTGTAGACCCAGAAGAGTCGGCTCCCAAAGAATCTCTCCTAGAGGATCCATCTCATCAGGGTCTGCACTGTTTGTCAAGTGGGCTCCTAGAGGAGACCTCTAATCAGGATCTGCACTGTTTGTCAAGTTACACTTTTCTTAACCCTTTCGCTGCCAATGCCGGATATGTGATTACCTTTGCAAACAGTTTGGAACCAGATGAGACGCCGAGTAACTCTGCGTCTCATCAGGATCCAAACTGTTTGTTACTGTTACTATGTTTTTGAAACAAAAATGAAGAAAATCAAAAGAATGAATATTTGTAGCAGACGACAAAGTTAGCAGACGACAGAGTTTGGCAGCGAAAGGGTTAAAAAAAACTGTCAGTAAATATTCAGGACAAGCTTGACAAATTTGATTTTTTTTTGGATCCAGATGACACTCTCTGTTAATCGGTGTCTTATCCAAACTGCTAACCTCTTTGTCAATTACAAAAAAACCCCGAGGAAAATGCTTAAATAAATCAATGGATTTGAGTTTTCGTATCAGGATAGGCTACTAGTGGACGAATTAGCGTGTGCCCCGGGGGACGGAGCTGGTCACGACGGTCTATGGTGACAGTCGCCGACAGGATGTTTGTTTGACCTGGTCTGGAAACAAAAAGACCGTAGATATACATGCTTTTTGCCGATCAAAATCACAGAATATCTTTATGGCGAACACTTAGTGAAAAGATACAGGCATCGGTTAACCCTTTCCATCATATAAATGTCATAGATTACATCATAGATTACTGTACGTAACACCCTCATTAGTCCCGTAAGAGCTTCCTGCAAGTCTAGTGCATTGCCGTAAAAGTACCATCTGCATTAAGAACAAGAATTAGACATCCTTGAAGATATTGTAGTGGAATAGACAACCTTAGAGAGACCAATGTAGTGCTGTAGACATTCATAGTTAGGGCAGTGTAGTGAGGTAGACATCCTTAGAGAAGTCGTTGTAGTGAGATAGACATCCTTAGCGAAGTCACTATAGTGAAGTAGACATCCTTATTTTGGGCATTGTAGTAAAGGTAGAAATCCTTAGAAAGGCAGCTATATCGATGTGTACATCTTTTGAGAAGATATTGTAACGAGGTAGACATCCTTAGAGAGGTCACAGTAGTGAGGTATACATCCTTAGAGAAGTCACTGCTGCGAGACAGACATATTTAGATAAGTCACTGTCGCGAGGCAGACATCCTTAGAGATAACACTGTAGTGAGTTATGGTCCTTAGTGGGATCATTATT
The DNA here is from genome assembly GCA_963576725.1 of Azorinus chamasolen. Lineage (NCBI taxonomy): Eukaryota > Metazoa > Mollusca > Bivalvia > Cardiida > Solecurtidae > Azorinus > Azorinus chamasolen. The sequence goes on from OY755241.1 coordinate 90,473,441, forward strand.
GTTAGGTAGACGTCATTAGAGAGGTCACTGTAGTGAGGTAAACATCCTTAGTTAGGTTATTGTAGTGAGGATATTCATCCCTAGAGAAGTCACTGATGTGAGATATACATCCTTACTGAGGTCATTGTTGTGAGGTAGACATCTTTAGAGAGGTCACTGTAGTGAACTCATTGTTATGCGGTTGACTTTCTTAGAGAGACAGACGTCATTAGAGAAGCCACAATAGTGAGATAGACGTCCTAAGAGAGGCCACAATAGTGATATAGACATCCTGATAGAGGTCACGGAAGTGATGTAAATATCATTAGAACGGTCACTGTAGTGGGTAGACATTCTTAAAGAGGTCTTAATATTGAGGAAGCCATCCTTAGAGAAGGTACTTTGATGAGGTAAACATCATTAGAGATGTCATTGGAATGAGGTAGATATCCTTTGACAGAACATTGTAGTGAGGTAGAAATCGTAAGAGAGGTTATTGCGATGTAATTCTAGAGTGGTGGATATCCTTAGAGAGATCACTGTAGTTATGTTAAAGGCCTCGGTGAGGCCATAATAGTGAGAAAGACATCCTTAGAGTGCTCACTGTAGTGATGTAGACATCCTTAAAGAAGTCACTGTAGTGAGGTAGACATCCTTAAATGATCCATGTAGTGAAATAGGCATCCTTAAAGAAGTCACTGTAGTGATGTAGATATCCTTAGAGAGGCCATATTCATGAAGTTGAAAGGACAATGTATTGGGATAGACATCCTTAATGATGTCATTGTAGTGAAGTAGACATACATAGCGAGGCTATTGTAGTGAAGTAGACATGCATAATGAGACTATTGTAGTGAAGTAGACATGCATAGTGAGGCTATTGTAGTGAAGTAGACATACATAGCGAGGCTATTGTAGTGAAGTAGACATGCATAGTGAGGCTATTGTAGTGAAGTAGACATGCATAGTAAGGCTATTGTAGTGAAGTAGACATGCATAGCGATGCTATTGTAGTGAAGTAGACATGCATAGAAAGGCTATTGTAGTGAAGTAGGCATTCATAGAGAGGCTATTGTAGTGAAGTAGACATGCATAGTAAGGCTATCGAAGTGAAGTAGACATGCATAGCGATGCTATTGTAGTGAAGTAGACATGCATAGAGAGGCTATTGTAGTGAAGTAGACAGTATAGCGAGGCTATTGTAGTGAAGTAGACATGCATAGAGAGGCTATTGTAGTGAAGTAGACATGCATAGTAAGGCTATCGAAGTGAAGTAGACATGCATAGTGATGCTATTGTAGTGAAGTAGACATGTATAGTGAGGATATTGTAGTGAAGTAGACATACATAGCGAGGCTATTGTAGTGAAGTAGACATGCATAGTGAGGCTATTGCAGTGAAGTAGACATGCATATTGAGGCCATTGTATACATCCTCAGATATATGAGCTTTATACACATGTACATCATTTTTATCCTGCATGAAGGTACCACCTGACTTTAAGATCTAGAACTGAAGGTCTCTAGGTGATCGTTCTAGAGAAGTGTTACTGTACCTGTTCCCACAGAACGGACCCTGAGCCCATTGATGCTTTATGTCCCTTACTCAGGATATAGATAAACAGTGAAGAATCATCCCAAAATGGCTCTTGAATGACCCCACCACTGATAAAGATCTGCACTTTTTGTTTTACAATTCTTGCAGATCCACCCCTCAAAATGGATATCAGATTAATTCAAGATGCATATGTGGACGAGCATTCTGACACATACAGTTTATTATAGGGTAACATGCTTTACTCTACAAACACGTATTTTAATATTTTAAAGTGATAGTCTCTACTTGCAACGTCTTTTAAAAATGCCTAACAATTACATAAATAATTTGTTTATATGCTGAAAAGAAGTATATCGCAAGAAAACCAGTCGAATAAACGCCAAAGAAAACAAAACATTCACGTCTTTGATATCGAACACCCGATGCATGCGATAATGTATTAGTATTTATTCGGCTCGCGTTTTAGTTTCGTTAACTGTTCGACCAATACCGATGTTATTTTGTTATAGAACAAAAAAAACATAAGTATCATTGAAAACGGTTTGTTTTGTATCACAGGTGCATTTGTCAATATAAGTTCAAATTGACACTCTTCATTATGATGACTGAACATAACAAAAACAAAGTTTTCTGATATTATCGAAAATATGTGTTCATTGTAGGGACTTCTTTAATACCATGGCCCCCAAAATGAGGATCTAATTAATATTCATGATGTTAATAGTTAAACATATCTTAACCGTGTTGAGTGTACTGACACTTACTATCAGTGTAGATTCAGATAAGAGGGCTCACTGTTTGTCATTCGTAATCATCTCGCAAATTAAACCCTTCACACTGAATGGACACGGTCGTTAACCCCTTCCGTGTCACTATAACGGGTTTATGATATCACATGCAAACAGTTTGGATCCAGATGAACTCGGCGTCTCATCAGGATCCAACCTGTTTGACACTCTGTTACTGTTTTATAAAGAAAATGGAAAAAATGCACACACTTACACTAAAAATAAACGAAACTATGCCCAGCAGACGACAATGCTGGCATCGAAAGGGTTAAACATTGATGGACTGTTCCACATTGAATGTGCAGTATTCATAGGATAGGATGCAAGGCAATGTGTCTATAAATAACAAGTTATATTAGACCTCTGTAAAATGGATTAAACGGTAGTTTGTAGTCGGTGTGGAAATAACTTTCGAAACATAGCTTAAATCTGTGAAAAATCGTTGTCGCCGATGTTATCAGCATGCGTTTGAGAGAAACTTGAGTGCGTTTTATTTCCTTAGCATTCGTTTCTACTCGGTAGTGTTCCGAATGGTTCCCCGAAATGTTCCGTATGGTTCTCCGATGTATTCCGAATGTTTTCCCGAGGTGTTCCGAATGGGTCTCCGAGGTATTCCGATTGTTTCCGTTTGCATTCGCGATATCTTAATAATAAGTTTTTCTAGAACAAGAAATTTCGAACGGCGATGTAAACCGTTTTATTGATCCACATATGTGTTTACGACATCAGGGTCCATGCTTAAAAAGCTTTTTAGTTGAGTCTGAGTTCGTTCTCAAGCTTTTGATTGGTCAGATTTGAGTTCTCAAGCTTTTGATTGGTCAGATTTGAGCCAAAGGCTCAACTCTGACCAATCAAAAACTTGAGAACGAACTCAGATTCAACTAAAAGTTTTATAAGCATGGACCCAGTTGTTCTGCATGAAATTGTCCAAACAGTATTGTTTAATTGGTAATGAGAATGAATGAATGAAATACTTTATTTAAAGAGGCTTACCCGGTTAGTCAACATACTAAACTACCATGGGGTTCTCTAACAGAAGTATTTAATACAAGATATTATCATATTTTAAAAGACAACAACAACAATAATAAAACAAGCTATTTTTAATACTCATAGGCAGCAGCCAACATGATTTAAATTTCTGTGTTTACATCTACGCCTGCTGGGTAATAACATAACCAACATCTTCATGTAAAATTGGCGAAAAGAAATTCGATGCCTTTAGCTGTCATATAAAGGCTTGACTATTGGGGTGTTTAATTTGTTTTCATTATTATTAACATCAGATAATCAGTTCGTGCAACAGTTTCTACTTGACCGAGTTGGTTGTTTGTACACTATTGTAGCTGGAATGTCGCTCTTTACAATGTCTGTTGATGATCTGTGCGTATATACAACGGTCATTGCAAATTGTATAAATATGGATGAAGTGTTTGAGAATGAGAAGTGGATAGGAGGGATAGGTTTAAAATGAAATACATCCAGAAGAGTTTTTCTTGCATTGCAAGTTAGTTATATCCCCTCTGTTAACCCTTCTCTTGCTGAATTTTAAAATACATTTCTCCTTCTTTTCCCATGCCCTGTTGTATAATTACATAAATCTTCACTGTGTACAAGTATCTCGCTGTGCAATCACTGCTTTGGAGTGCACTGGTTGCACAATCAACTTGTAAATAGTGCAGACCCAGATGAGACAGCTCCTGCAGGAGCTGTCTCATCTGGGTCTTCACTATTTACAGGTGGGTATATTGACGTGAATAGCAGGCGAATGGTTAATTATGAATTACTTAAAGGGCTAAATAAACATGATGCCAGGGGCGTTTTGTTGAAAGAGGTGTTTTGCTGTTATAGGTGTGTTTTTATTAGAGGTGTCTGGTTGCTAGTGGTGTCTGGTTGCAAGAGATTTCTTGTTGTTAGAGGCGTCTTGTTTCAAGTGGTGTCTAGTTGCTAGAGTTGTCTAGTTGTTAGAAGTGTCTTGTTGCTATAGGTGTCTTCTTGCTATAGACGCCTGGTTGCTATAGACGTCTTGTTGCTATAGATGTCTTGATGCTATAGATGTCTTGTTACCAGAGGTGTTTTGTTATAAGAGTTGTCTTGTTGTTAGAAGTGTCTTGTTGCTATAGGTGTCTTCGTATTATAGACGTCTTGTTGCTATAGATGTCTTGTTGCTATAGATGTCTTGTTGCTATAGATGTTTTGTTGCTATATATGTCTGGTTGCCAGATGTGTTTTCTTATAAGAGGTGTCTTGTTGTTAGAAATGGCTTGTTCCTATAGGTATCTTCTTACTATAGACGTCTTGTTGTTATAGGTGTCTTGTTGCTACAGGTCTCTATTTGCTATAGGTGTCTTGCTACTATATGTGTCTTGTTGTTATGGGTGTATTGTTGCTATAGGTGTTTTGTTGCCACATGCGTCTTGTTGTTATAGATATCGTGTTCCTTGATGTGTTTTGTTGCTATAGGTGTCTTGTTGCTGAAGGTGTCTTGTTACTATAGACATCTTGTTGGCAGAGATGCATTGTTGCTATATGCGCCATGTTGCTAGAGGTGTCTTGTTGCTAGAGGCGTCACTGTAGTCTGAATAGAGGTCTAACTGGACCGCAGCACAGACCTGTTTCAATCGTTTTCTTCATGAATATTCATAAGAAATAATGACATCATGAATATTAATTATATGAAATGTTATTATGTTTTGCAATGTTGGTGGTAGCTTAACGCAGGAATCAAGTAATACAGAAAGTTCCCAAGGAGTACATTACTTTGCCATGCATTAAGCTATCGTTTATTTTGTAAGGCTCTTGCGTTCAATCAATGGGTGGTAGCTTAAAATCATATACGTTGAACTTCGATATCTCGAACTCGGACAACTCGAACTTTGGGATAACTCGAACAAAAATTCCAGCCCTTCCAAAACTTACAATACAGAATTGCTCCAAACTGTATCACTACATAATTATATATATACATGTAGAAACACATGTTGCAGCTTAGTACAGGTCTAAAGTAATGCTGAAAGCTCCTACAGGAGCTTTCAGCATTACTTTAGACCTGTATTAAGTGGTGAACTCGAGACATTGTTCAGATTAGAAATCGGATAAGTCGAACCTCTGTTATCTCGAACTTATTTGTATGGTCCCTTGAAGTTCGAGTTATCGAAGTTCAACTGTATTAGAAAACCTCTGAAATACACCACAATCCATTAGACACTGCCTCCTCGGGGCGATAAGATACGGTTCATCCGAAAAAAGATGACGACTTCATTGTATAATAATCTATAAATTTGAAGAGGAAAAAACGACGACGAGAAATAACATGATCAGTTACCATTTGTAATAGTTGGAAACTATACTTGTAATTATAGTTAATTCAGCTGAGATACAAAATTGTTTTCGGACAGACAAACTTAGGCAATAGCGCAGACCCAGATCAAACTGCTCCTTCAGGCGCAGGTTGATCAGGATCTACGCTGTTTGCTGTTTTGTCAGTGTAACTGAGAGTAAGTCAGTGTAACTGAGAGTAAGTCAGTGAAGTCAGTGTAACTTAGAGTAAGTCAGTGTAACTGAGAGTAAGTCAGTGTAACTGTGAGTAAGTCAGTGTAACTTAGAGTAAGTCAGTGTAACTGAGAGTAAGTCAGTGTAACTTAGAGTAAGTCAGTGTAACTGAGAGTAAGTCAGTGTAACTGAGAGTAAGTCAGTGTAACTTAGAGTTATCAAAATGCTGCAAAATTGACTTAATCAGTTTACATACATTTGTACATATTAAGTGGGGAGATCGGGTATCCTGGACGGATAAATATTGTATAAAGGTTTACACGTATGTAACACTTGCTATATAAATATACATGTAAGAAATACAACATTATGAATAATGATCAGATAACTTGTTACAGTAGCACATGAACACGTGGATGTTTGGCCCTTGTACAAACTGTAGGATCATACCTATATACAGTAAAACCCCGCTAATGCGACCAGCTAATGTACAGTAAAACCCCGCTAATGCGACCACCCATAAGAGGTATAATTCTGTATGCTAGATGCAGGTGGAAGCTTAATGCAGGACAAAAGTAATGCAGAAAGCTCCTAGAGGAGCTTTCTGCATTACGTTTGCCCTGCATTAAGCAACCACCTGCTTATAAAGACACCCATGTTTATTCATTAAGTGGTCGCATTAGAGGAATTTTACTGTACTTACATAAACAGAGCAGAGCCTGACCGAACGGCTCCTACAGGGACCGTTTGATCTGGGTCTATTCGGTTTGCAAAGGCGTATGTGTGTTTATGGAGTAAAGGGTTAATCCTCTGTCCGTATTCACGGTTAGTGAAACATGTTCATATACATGTAGTAGTTTCGATCCGGATAAGTCACTCTATTTTTTCGGTTGTTTCAGGAGATGGTTGTCCAATGGTAGCATCCCTCAAACGACATGGACGCTTACAAAGCGATAAAAAGTTAACGATCATGTGACATGTTTCCAAGGCAACGATTACATTTACTAAAATACTGTGCTAGCAACATACCTGGATACTGAAAGCGTGAAACTGGATACTTGGAGCTTACAACTTGATTCTGTGAGCTTCTAACTCGATTCAAATGGGATACTGAGAGCTTCAACTGGATACAGTGAGCATTAAACTGGATTAAAACTGGATGCTAAGAGCTTCAAGCTGGATACTGAGAGTTCAAACTGGGTACTTTGAGATTTCAGACTGGATACTGAGAAATTTCAAACAAGAGACTGAGATTCAAAGCTGAATACGGAGATATTAAAATAATTGGACATTGGGAGTTTGCAACATTAGATATTGAGAGTTCTTAACTTTGGTTACTGGGATATTTCGGTACTTGATCGAAAACAAACTGGCACTAGTTGCTGATTTCTACACTTGATATTGAGAGATTCCAACACTGCTTGAGCTGTAATTAATTCACGATGACGGGTGAGTAAAACGTGTATATTTGAGAGCCTCTACATTTGAGACAGAGCCTCAATATCCAAAATATTGATAAATCCTGATGACTTAAAATTTCGATTTTAAATTAAGACATAAACAGACATAATTTTAAACATCTTAATCAATGTGATATGTTCTAATTAGTATGTATTGGGACATCCACTTTCCGTTTCTATGTATTGGGACACCCACTTTCCGTTATCTATGGATTGGGACACCCACTTTCCGTTGTCTATGGATTGGGACACCCACTTTCCGTTGTCTATGTATTGGGACACCCACTTTCCGTTTCTATTTATTGGAACACCCACTTTCCGTTGTCTATGGATTGGGACACCCACTTTCCGTTTCTATGTATTGGGACACCCACTTTCCGTTGTCTAAGGATTGGATAAGCTGAAACAAGTTAATATAGCTTCATTTTGATAACAATGAATTAGACTGACTTACATGTAGTAACAAATAGTGTAAGCCCTGATCAAACTGATCCTCATTCAAAAGCAGTTTGATCTAGTTCTGCACCGTTTATCAATGAACGTTAGCTAATTAGAATAGATACAAGTCTATATTTTAGATTGAGATTCGACACGTAAAATTCAGATATAATCATTTTGTCCTGTGGTTTTTCATTTCTATAATTCATTTCTAAATTATGACATACACAGAGCTATTAAAGGTAACGGCGTGTATGCAAATACTAAAATCGTCATTTCTCCACCAAACCCTATGTTGTGATTGAAAATGCGATTCTAAACAATTGTAACTACATAGGGTTTCATGGAGAAATAAAAATACAGTGCTCCCTCCCTACAACGGCCCTCTCATTAACGATTCCCTCCTTACAACAACGCATGTCACTGTTTCTCAAACAACAAGGCTCCAGAAACAACCTTTTTCCATCGTATTTTCTTTATGCCTCCATCAAACCCTTTGTTGTGACCACTCTTTAGAATCGTCACTTTGTGACGATTTTAAAGAGTGGTCAAAGCATAGGGTTTGATAGAGGTATAACGGTTTTAGTTCTCAAAATTCACCTTATCTGGGGATCTGCAAACAAGCTAATTATGTTTGATTTTCCCTCCCTATAGCAACTCCCTCTGAACAACACATACCATCTTCGTATCCCACCGGGGTCGTTGTAGAGAGGGAGCACTGTAGTTATTATTGAAAATGTTTTAATTTATTCATCTTATCTAGACCTCTGAGTATCATCCTGTGTATATATGCTCCTTGGTAGGACGGGCTCAAAGATAAGCTGATATATGTCTGTGGTCCTCTTGGAATGACTTATTGTTACCTCCCAGTATGCTGCCAGGGCGACCTGTTTATTACCTGCTTCGGGTGTGCGTGTTATATCTTATTGTTATTGTGTTTCGTTCAATCGCCCACAGAGTGCCCGACCCTCACAGGCCGCAGTGAGGGCGACCTGTTCATCACCAAGGACAACCTATATGAACTGATAGTAAACACCTACGACACGTCGCCGGGAACCACAGTGACGGTCAGCTGTGCCGACGGACTGACGCTCGTCGGGGATTCCATAGTCAGGTGCCTGGATTCAGGGTCGTGGAATTACCAGACCAAGCCCCACTGTACAGGTAGTGTGTTGTTTGATCCCCCATATTCTACTGTACGTACTAGGCTGATACAGGTATTGTGGTGTTTGATCCCCCATGTCCTACAGTAGTAGACTGGTACAGGTAGACATTGTAAGAAAAGTACAACACAGTAGACATTGTGTAAGTAAAGTACAACACAGTAGACATTGTGTAAGTAAAGTACAACACAGTAGACATTATGTAAGTAAAGTACAACACAGTAGATATTGTAAGTAAAGTACAACACAGTAGACATTATGTAAGTAAAGTACAACACAGTAGATATTGTAAGTAAAGTACAACACAGTAGACATTGTGTAAGTAAAGTACAACACAGTAGACATTATGTAAGTAAAGTACAACACAGTAGACATTGTAAGTAAAGTACAACACAGTAGACATTGTAAGCAAAGTACAACACAGTAGACATTATGTAAGTAAAGTACAACACAGTAGACATTATGTAAGTAAAGTACAACACAGTAGACATTGTAAGTAAAGTACAACACAGTAGACATTGTAAGTAAAGTACAACACAGTAGACATTATGTAAGTAAAGTACAACACAGTAGATATTGTAAGTAAAGTACAACACGATAGACATTGTAAGTAAAGTACAACACAGTAGACATTGTAAGTAAAGTACAACACAATAGACATTATGTAAGTAAAGTACAACACAGTAGACATTATGTAAGTAAAGTACAACACAGTAGACATTATGTAAGTAAAGTACAACACAGTAGACATTATGTAAGTAAAGTACAACACAGTAGACATTGTTTAAATAAAGTACAACACAGTAGACATTGTAAGTAAAGTACAACACAGTAGACATTATGTAAGTAAAGTACAACACAGTAGACATTGTAAGTAAAGTACAACACAGTAGACATTATGTAAGTAAAGTACAACACAGTAGATATTGTAAGTAAAGTACAACACAGTAGATATTGTAAGTAAATTAGAACACAGTAGACACTATGTAAGTAAAGTACAACACAGTAGACATTATGTAAGTAAAGTACAACACAGTAGATATTGTAAGTAAAGTAAAACACAGTAGACATTGTAAATAAAGTACAACACAGTAGATATTACGTAAGTAAAGTACACCACAATAGACATTATGTAAGTAAAATACAACACAATAGACAAAATGTAAGTAAAGTACAACACAGTAGACATTATGTAAGTAAAGTAAAACACGGTAGACATTATGTAAGTAAAGTACAACACAGTAGACATTATGTAAGTAAAGTACAACACAATAGACATTATGTAAGTAAAGTACAACACAGTAGACATTATGTAAGTAAAGTACAACACAGTAGACATTATGTAAGTAAAGTACAACACAATAGACATTATGTAAGTAAAGTACAACACAGTAGACATTATGTAAGTAAAGTACAACACAATAGACATTATGTAAGTAAAGTAAAACACGGTAGACATTATGTAAGTAAAGTACAACACAGTAGACATTATGTAAGTAAAGTACAACACAGTAGACATTGTAAGTAAAGTACAACACAGTAGACATTGTAAGTAATGTACAACACAGACATTGTAAGTAATGTACAACACAGTAGACATTATGTAAGTAAAATACAACACAATAGACACTATGTAAGTAAAGTACAACACAATAGACACTATGTAAGTAAAGTACAACACAATAGACATTATGTAAGTAAAGTAAAACACGGTAGACATTATGTAAGTAAAGTACAACACAGTAGACATTATGTAAGTAAAGTACAACACAGTAGACATTGTAAGTAAAGTACAACACAGTAGACATTGTAAGTAATGTACAACACAGACATTGTAAGTAATGTACAACACAGTAGACATTATGTAAGTAAAATACAACACAATAGACACTATGTAAGTAAAGTACAACACAATAGACACTATGTAAGTAAAGTACAACACAATAGACATTATGTAAGTAAAGTAAAACACGGTAGACATTATGTAAGTAAAGTACAACACAATAGACATTATGTAAGTAAAGTACAACACAGTAGACATTATGTAAGTAAAGTACAACACAGTAGACATTATGTAAGTAAAGTACAACACAGTAGACATTATGTTAGTAAAGTACAACACGGTAGACACTATGTAAGTAAAGTACAACACAGTAGACATTATGTAAGTAAAGTTCAACACGGTAGACACTATGTAAGTAAAGTACAACACAGTAGACATTATGTTAGTTAAGTACAACACAGTAGACATTATGTAAGTAAAGTACAACACAGTAGACATTATGTTAGTAAAGTACAACACGGTAGACACTATGTAAGTAAAGTACAACACAGTAGACATTATGTAAGTAAAGTACAACACAGTAGACATTATGTAAGTAAAGTAAAACACAGTAGACATTGTTTAGGTAAAGTACAACAAAGTAGACATTATGTAAGTAAAGTACAACACAGTAGACATTATGTAAGTAAAGTACAACACAGTAGACATTATGTAAGTAAAGTACAACACAGTAGACATTATGTAAGTAAAGTAGAACACGGTAGACATTTTCATTTTGGACAGATTCACACCGGCTATTGTTGTGAAAACTCAATATGCATACATGTAGTATTGACCGATTTTTTCCGTTGATTTCCATGTAATCGAATTAGTGGCCTTCTCTTAAAAGGAGTTAGCATTATTCAGGTATTGTTAATATTTAATATTTATATGAATATATACAAACTGTTGGAAACAGGATATTGTGAGCATTTTTAATGACTATGTGTGCAACTTTGTACGTTGTCTGATTTATATGAACAATGGGCAGACTATAACTGCTATACTACCATATAAGACCAGTCTGATCTGGAGTCTTCTCTTCACTGTTTGGAAATAAGTAAATATACATATCGATCAGGTAAAATGTTAAATGTGAAACAAATATGATCAACATTATGTCATTGATTGATGTTTAAGTGGAGACGTCAGATCCCGTGGACACTGAGAGTGACGTATCGACAACCGTTATTGTGGGTGTGGTTAGCGCTGTGGCTGGTGTCGTCATCATTATCCTGGCCATCATGCTGGTCGTCGTGTACCGTCGGGACAGGAAATTCAGGTATTCGTTCAATCGTATTTCTCCGGTTTTTATCGCAAAACTGTAACTAGGCCTATATCAGTTCTGTCCAGAAAAAAGACAATGTCCATTATTATTCGTAACGTTTCATGACTAGACAATTGCTACTAGTCCGTATGCTAATGTTTTACATACACCAAGTCGTCATTCTCTCATCGGACCTTATGTTGTAACCATTCTTTAGAATTTTTCCGGAGAGACGTAGAGTTCGGTGGAGAAATAAGAAGATTTTGTTGAAAATATCTTAGTTTAGGCATCTTATTTGGGGTTCTGGACTATCTCTGTGTAAGATTGCGCCATATTCTCTAAGTCTAGTACTTAAACATAACTTACAGAACGTTGCACAAGTTGTTTGTCTACTGAACACATGACTGCAGTGCGTTTAGTAAAGGATAACGCCCACAGTTGATAAGGGTCTGTACTGTTTGCAAACATTGTCACCAGGACTCTCCGCCCTGAAAAACCATTTGATTTTAAATTTGAATTTGTACGAGTTTACCAGATATATTCTAATAATATGGGAAGTAAATGGCCATAGTATTGGTAGTTCAAGCTTCTAGGATATCGCACATTTACTTATTTATGTGTTTACTTGATTTATTTGACTGAAGTAGAGACTCACAGAAGAGTACCCGGTCTATGATCAGTCTGTCCGGACATGGTCGGGAACCACCGGCTCCTTATAACCAGCACCAAGACAGCTTCTCACACAACTCTGGCACCTATGGCTATAAAGGGTGAGCCGCCTTCTATTAACCCTTCTCTTGCTGAATTTTAAAATACATGTCTCCTTCTTTACCCATGCCCTGTTGTATAATTATATGTCTCTTCACTGTGTACAAGTATTTCGCTGTGCAATCACTGCTGTGGGATGCACTGGTTGCACAATCAACTTGTAAATAGTGCAGACCCTGATGATACAGCTCCTGTAGGAACTGTCTCATCTGGGTCTTCACTATTTACAGGTAGGTATATTGACGTGAATAGCAAGCAAAGGGTTAACTTATGTCCAAATCACACGCGTATGTGACCTTCGTTAGCAGTTTTAGGGGATCCGATCCTAATGCTGACGCCCAGTAATCATTACGAAAAAAAATAGTTTGTTCACTTTTCTTTATTGCAGTCTGTGATCTCAATTCTCTGATTCACCCATTTCCGCTTAGGCTACTTTAAGACCCAACCTGTTTGAATAAATCTTACGAAAAGGAGCATATATTAGGGAAAAGATTTTTTTTTATAATTGTGTAGTATTGAAACCATTGCGTTAAATAGAGAATTCGCTCCATGGGAGTATAGCAAATGCTCTATCTATCACAATGGTTTCAAAGATTTACTTTAAAAGAGGCGTCAAAGGCTTCAATACAAGGGAATATGCCAATATCCATGATGTCAAACAATATTGCTACGTACATGTGTCATACAGAAAGATAGATTACATTAGGACCCAGACTGGTTGGCACCCTGATTTTCAACAGAAATTAAAGGCAACTAAAAATAGACACTTTAGGAAATAATTGTTTATAATAAAGGTCAAATAATGTAATTGCTATTTCTTGCACTTCGACATAGCTACTTCAACATAAAAAGAACTAGAAATAAAACTAACATACAATGTTAATTATCTGTACAGTAGAACCTCACTCTTTTTTCAACATAAGGTGGTTGCTTAATGTAGAACGAAAAATATGCAGACAGCTCCTGTGTCTGTTCAGCAGTTAACCCTATCCCGTTACCTTAACCCATATCCCGTTACATTAGCCCTTCTCACTCTACCCTTAGCATTATCCTGTTACCTTAACCCATACACCACTATATTACCCTTAACATTACCCCGTTACCTTAACCCATATACCGCTAGTACCCTTAGCATTATCCCGTTACTTTAACCCATATACCGCTAAAGTACCCTTAGCATTATCCCGTTACCTTAACCCGTATACCGCTAAAGTACCCTTAGCATTATCCCGTTACCTTAACCCGTATACCGCTGAAGTACCCTTAGCAGTATCTCGTTACCTTAACCCGTATACCGCTAAAGTACCCTTAGCAGTATCTCGTTACCTTAACCCGTATACCGCTAAAGTACCCTTAGCAGTAACCCGGTACGTTAACCCATATACCCCTAAAGTACCCTTAGCAGTATCCCGTTACCTTAACCCATATACCGCTAAAGTACCCTTAGCAGTATCCCGTTACCTTAACCCGTATACCGCTAAAGTACCCTTAGCAGTATCTCGTTACCTTAACCCGTATACCGCTAAAGTACCCTTAGCAGTATCCCGTTACCTTAACCCATATACCGCTAAAGTACCCTTAGCAGTATCTCGTTACCTTAACCCATATACCGCTAAAGTACCCTTAGCAGTATCCCGTTACCTTAACCCGTATACCGCTAAAGTACCCTTAGCATTATCTCGTTACCTTAACCCGTATACCGCTAAAGTACCCTTAGCAGTATCCCGTTACCTTAACCCGTATACCGCTAAAGTACCCTTAGCAGTATCTCGTTACCTTAACCCATGTACCGCTATAGTACCCTTAGCATTATCCCGTTACTTTAAGCCATACCCTGCGAGTATCCTAAGCATTATCCCGGTGCCTAAATCCATACCCCACTACCATAAGCATTTTCCCGTTACCTTAATCCATATCCCACGAGAACCCTTAGCATTATCCCGTTACCTTAACCCATATACCGCTAAAGTACCCTTAGCAGTATCTCGTTACCTTAACCCGTATCCCGCGAGTACCCCTAGCATCACCCCGTTACCTTAACCCATATCAATGCCCTAAGCATTATCCCATTACCTTAACCCATATACCGATAGCACCCTTAGCATAATCCCGTTACCTTAATATTATGTTAAACCCTCATCCGGCTTACTTCATTTTTAAATAATTGTAACGCTACATAGAACTTTATCCAGCTACTTTAAGTCGCATTTGTTACTTGAATCCATATGTCAATCGGCGCCTCATCAAGATCCAATCTGTGTGACACTCGGCGAATAGTTTCTCTAAATATTGTGCCATGGCACTTGGTCAATAGTTTCTCTAAATAGTGTGCCATGACACTTGGTCAATAGTTTCTCTAAATCTTGTGCCATGACACATGGTCAATAATTTCTCTAAATCTTGTGCCATTACACTTGGTCAATAGTATCTCTAAAGCGTATGCCATGCCACTGGGTCAATAGTTTCTCTTAATCTTATGCCATGCCACTTGGTCAATAGTTTCTCTTAATCTTATGCCATGCCACTTGGTCCATAGTTTCTCTTAATCTTATGCCATGACACTTGGTCAATAGTTTCTCTAATATCTATGCCATGACACTTGGTCAATAGTATCTCTAAAGCGTATGCCATGCCACTGGGTCAATAGTTTCTCTTAATCTTATGCCATGCCACTTGGTCAATAGTTTCTCTTAATATTATGCCATGACACTTTGTCAATAGTTTCTCTAATATTTATGCCATGCCACTTGGTCAATAGTTTCTCTTAATCTTATGCCATGCCACTTGGTCAATAGTTTCTCTTAATCTTATGCCATGACACTTGGTCAATAGTTTCTCTTAATCTTATGCCATGACACTTGGTCAATAGTATCTCTAAAGCGTATGCCATGCCACTTGGTCAATAGTTTCTCTTAATCTTATGCCATGACACTTGGTCAATAGTTTCTCTAATATCTATGCCATGACACTTGGTCAATAGTATCTCTAAAGCGTATGCCATGCCACTGGGTCAATAGTTTCTCTTAATCTTATGCCATGCCACTTGGTCAATAGTTTCTCTTAATATTATGCCATGACACTTTGTCAATAGTTTCTCTAATATTTATGCCATGCCACTTGGTCAATAGTTTCTATTAATCTTATGCCATGCCACTTGGTCAATAGTTTCTCTTAATCTTATGCCATGCCACTTGGTCAATAGTTTCTCTTAATCTTATGCCATGCCACTTGGTCAATAGTTTCTCTTAATCTTATGCCATGCCACTTGGTCAATAGTTTCTCTAATATTTATGCCATGCCACTTGGTCAATAGTTTCTCTTAATCTTATGCCATGCCACTTGGTCAATAGTTTCTCTTAATCGTATGCCATGACACTTGGTCAATAGTTTCTCTAATATTTATGCCATGCCACTTGGTCAATAGTTTCTCTTAATCTTATGCCATGCCACTTGGTCAATAGTTTCTCTAATATTTATGCCATGACACTTGGTCAATAGTTTCTCTTAATCTTATGCCATGACACTTGGTCAATAGTTTCTCTTAATCTTATGCCATGCCACTTTGTCAATAGTTTCTCTAATATTTATGCCATGCCACTTGGTCAATAGTTTCTCTTAATCTTATGCCATGACACTTGGTCAATAGTTTCTCTAATATTTATGCCATGACACTTGGTCAATAGTTTCTCTTAATCTTATGCCATGCCACTTGGTCAATAGTTTCTCAAAAGTTTGATCCATTCCGAAGTACATTTGTAGATCCAAATTTTTTACAGTGATGTATGTTTTAAGGTACAATCTACGAAAAACCGGTGGTGACATCTCACTATACTTCATACTTCATAGTTCACACTTCAAACTTCAAGCTTCAAACTTCACAATTTCTCTATCACGTGATTTGATGTCAACGACTAATAAATGTGCTATGAACGCAAAATTTCGACAACTTTTAACAGCGTAACAAAGGACTAATGACCTAAGATATGTACATTCTGGTGTATTTCAAATAGCGTATACCTTAATCAGAGGGCTCCTTTAAGAGAGCTCTGATCAAGGTTTTCACTATTTGCACAGGATATGTGTACTCATCACAGGTACATTGGTTGTAAAGGATACGTGTACTCACCATTAAGGATTAATAGGTTATAGATGAATGGTACTAATATACACAATATTTCATTTAACATTTGCAGAAAACCAAACATACAAATTGGCGAATTTGTATGCGTGTTAAGTCTTCAAATACTTTGTTATATATTGTATCTAAATGCCAAGCATTAAAAAAGTGAACGAAATTAATTCATCCAATCTCCATTTCCTTTACAGAAAAACGCGGGAAAATATTATGACGTCATTCGTGTTTATATAGATAATTTGAACCGTGAAGTTAGAAGTCTGAAGTTTGAAGATTTAAGTGTGAAGTTTGATGTTTGATGTCACCACCGGTCTTTCGTACATCTGACTTTAACACCCAGACTTACATATCACGTGTAGGTAGCCATTGTAAACACGTATTGTTTAATTTATTGCTTCAGACCACGAAGATTTGAACGAGAACGGGAACGAGAACGAGATCTGGAATCACAGCTTAGCAACAATGTGTATTTACCACCACGTGAAAAAGGCGAGGATTGGCGAGACTTCTTCCTCCCTGAAAGCGGGACTTCGTATTACACTGGCAATCGTCGACCGTAAGTAGTTCTTAAACACATACATGACATTCTTTAAAATAGTCAACGTCATGTGATGATGGGATTAATATTTAGCAGGCTGCACAAGTAAAAAAGTAAAGTACCTAGTTATAGTCTATTTTCAGTCCGAATGACCGCTCAGCCGACTGTACATTTACTCCCCTGGTCATTGAGTCATTCGCCTACAATATTGAGCACTGCTAACATATGGCGCAATAATGCAGCCGCAGTACCGGCGAGTGACCATCACAGGTACCCATTTTGACCCCTGGGTGGAGAGGAGGTGCGGGTGGGAGACACGGAAAAGCGTCTCTGAATTTTTCGGGAAGGACCGGAATTTGAACCCGGACCTCCGGACTGATAGTCAAGCGCGTTACCACTAGACCACCGCACACCACAAGTCATAATAGCTAATGCAAACTGTGGTCTGGAGCATTTTGACATACTTGCTGATTTGTTCAAACTATTGAGACACTATTGACAAAATGTCAAACAGTTTTGATGCCGATGAGATGCCGAGTTCAGGCGTACGCCCCCCCCCCCCCTAAAAAAATTGCCAAAACAATTTTTTAGTAATATTTTAGATCTATATACAATAAAACCTCTCTATAACGACCACTAAATTGTGTAAACTAGTTGGTATTTAGAGCAGGTGGTTGCTGAAAGCAAGGTGAAAGTAAAGCAGAACGCTCCCATAGGAGCGTTCTGTTTTACTTTCACCTTGCTCTAAGCAGCCACCTGCCTTTAACACAAAATAATTGATGTAATTTAGTGGTCGTTGTGTCTACTAAAATTCAATAAATAATGATTCAGTAGGAGTGTTTTATTTCCCTTATCCAATGAAGCCCTTTTTCAACATTGTATTACAAACACACTATTTATTTATGTCATCAACATAAAAATCTACGCGCCCCGCCCCCCCCCCCCCCCCCCTCAAAAAAAATTCTACGCCCCCTCCCTAATCTGAAAACCTGGATCGCACCTGGAATTACTCAGCGTCTCATCCGGATCGAAACTGATTGGAAATGTCGGTCGAGTTTATAGGATTCCAGCCTGATGATATAGCGTAGCATGTTTGTCTCTGAACATACACAGAATTTAGTACACAAAATGTCAGAGTCTAGACTGCTAGCAATGTACCTTTCATGTACTTTTTTCCCTTAGATATTAAAATTCAAAAGTGTCCTGAACATTACAGAAAATCTATATTAAGTATTGTCGTTTTATAACTCACATATCATAACACACATGGTGCAATTTACACGAAAGAAGCCGAGATGGTTCGCCGAGTTGAGAATCTCCAGTATGACATGAGAACTGACGGAATGAAATACAGTAAAACCTGTCTTAACACATTCCCTCATATTGACGACCTTTGAAGACTCTGTAAAAGTCACTTTGTGAAACCATTGTGATAAATAGAGCATATGCTCCTATAGGAGCAAATGCTCTATTTATTACAATGGTTTCAAACTACAACATTCCAAAAAATTCCATTTCTCTAGTTAATGCTCCTTTTCGGTAGATTTATTCAAAGAGGTTGTATCTAAAAATAGCCTATGAGGTAATGGGTTAAGCGGCCCTACATTTATTGAATATAGATGTTTGCTTAATGCAGGGCAAAAGTAATGTAAAAAACTCATACCTTTGACCAGCATTAAGCTACCATGTGCCTAACAGACCCATAATTAGAGATCCATTTGCTGACCGCTAAGACTTGTTCTACTGTATTGATGTATTGTACATTAACTATGTCACTGCCACGCCTTGTCTTCTGCAAAAACCTATCGTCTGCTGCAGTTTTCATTTGCTCGACCCTTTTGGTCCAACACAATCACAGTGCCAATCATTTTGATCCTAATGAGATCATATTTCACTTGTTTGCAAACACGATATCAGATACGCCATTGTTACTGAAAGAGTTTTGATTACCGGTAAAACGTTTTGAATTTCAATTGCATTTCATATGAATTGGACTTTTTTCTGTTTTATTTTCAGTCAAATTAAGTCGTGGGTGTCACGTGGACCGATATACGGCAACAATCGGTAGGTTTTAAAAAGAGAGCGAAAGCAGTCTACTCCCACATTTTTTATTTACGATAATCTCGTCCAATGTGACATTTGGAATCCATCTATTTTCATGTTGAAGGGAACACAGCCAACAAAATAGGTGCGGGTATAAACCAGTTACATCGATGGGTTCAGCACACAGTATAGACCCTGATCAGATGGTTCCTTCAGGAGCCGTCTGATTAAGCTTAGTCTACACTGTTTAGCGATGTCCTTTTTTCAGTCACCGCTCAGCAATGGTTTAATTAATCCGCTTTCTCATCATAACACTTTTAACGCCATTTCAAAAAAAGTAGACCGTGATCAGACAGCTCCTGAAGAAGTTGTCTGGTCATGGCCCGTTCTGATTGCTTATTAACCCTTTCGCTGCCAAACTCTGTCGTCTGCTAACTTTGTCGTCAGCTACAAATTTCATTCTTTTGATTTTCTTCATTTTTGTTTCAAAAACATAGTAACAGTAACAAACAGTTTGGATCCTGATGAGATGCCGAGTTACTCGGCGTCTCATCTGGATCCAAACTGTTTGCATAGGTAATCACAGATCCGGCATTGGCAGCGAAAAGGGTTAAATGGTATATTTGTAGATCCAATCATATATGTAAATTTCATGAATATTTATGAAGTGACAAATTCGTGCATAAATGTATACATGTATATGGAAGCGCCTTTATAGAGGATGAAAGTTTGCCAGTACGAATATGGAGGTTCGTCCTGCACATTAGACATAACCCGGCATCAAGACCGACCTGTAGATACACTCTCCTTTGATTGGTCACTCAGCATGATGTGTACACGGATAAACTGTTTGAGTCACTCTCAGGGAGGGGGACTCTTGGTTAATTGGCAAACAGTGTAGACCCAGATTGTAAAACTGTGTTCTTTATCTTTCCAAGTGTACAACTTAACCAATTACCTACATCGTAAATGTGACATCTGATTTTTGGTCTACACTGTTTACTATGCAATGTGGGTTTTCTCAGAGAAAGAAGAGTCTCCAGTTTACCTGAGTGCACCCTGCCAGTGCTATAACAGTAGACACTGTCTTAGCGGTCATCAATAACAGGTCTAATTATGGTTCTGTAACGCTGGTGGTCGCTTAATACAGGTAAATGCAGAAAGCTCCTATAGGAGCTTTCTGTATTACTTTTGTCCATGCATCAGCAACCAGCTACTTTTTAAGACTCCTATGTTCAATAAATGAATGTCCGTTTAGGACGCGTTCAACTGTCATTTTGTATTATAATTACTTATGTTTCGTCATTTTCATTCTATCTTTTAATTTCGTATACCGTCATAATTAACATAATATATTCAGGTACAGATGTTATCACAGACACGTAAGGTCGGTTGGTTTTGTCATTCCGATGTAAAACTGTGGCGGTATCTAAAATCTAATATCGTAAGACTTGTCTAAATTGAAGTTTGTATGTAAGTCCAGGCGGTGTTGCTTTACCTTTAGCCTGGTATGGACTTAACCTTTTATTTAGCCTGCTATGGGCTTAACTTTTAGCCTGCTATGGACAAATGAGTGAATACTTATGCAAACAGTTTGGATCCAGATGAGTAGCCGAGTAACTCGGCGTCTCATCCGGATCCAAACTGTTTGATACCTTGATTGCATTTTGGTAGAAAAATTGAGTATAGCTTGAAATTTGAAAAGGTAGTAGGTGAACAATATGTAACAATAGTTTGCTCAGCAGGCTAAAGGTTAATGCAGGATGATACAATATAATGTCACACCATGAATACACTTGGGAGACTGTAAATGCAAGCGGTTGCTTAATAAAGGACGATACAATAAAAACTGTCTACATCGACCACATTATGAATGAATACTGGACTTTAAAAGAGCAGGTGACTGCTTATTGCAAGACACTACAAGAAGATCTACCTATAGCGTCCAGCTCATGGATAAACATGGAGATTATACATAAGAGCAAGTGGCTGCTTGATACAGGACGATACAGTGGAACCTGCCTATAACATCCGCATAACGAATACACTTAAATTAGAAGTCTTACTGTCTGTATGCCAGTAAGGGACACCAGCAGGCGCTTCAATTTCAACTCTTTGACACGCTGACTATATTGAACAAGCGCCCACCCTGAAATCGGAGCAAGCAAAAATGTGCCCAGTAGACAACAATGCCGGCACTGAAAGGGTTAGGCAACTAACTGCTTTTAAAACCTTATGTTTATTTACGAATAGACTGCTTTAGATGGTTTTACTGTATTCTATAAAAAAATCTATTAGGCGAATATTAGCAAGACACGAGTTTTATTTATCAAAGGGAGGCTACTCAAATTGGCGAACTCGTCATATATGGGTAGAGCAGTAGTGATTGTATACAATTAGAACTGGAGTCCTGCCACTAGTCTGAATGCAATGAGTTCTATGTATCACATACTAGTTAAGACCTTGTAATTCTATTTAACGTTGTATAATAAACGTTGTATTACAATTCTATTTAACGTTGTAGTATAAGCCTGCTCGTTACGTTGTATAATATACGTGCTACAGAACACACTGCAGTTGTAACTAGAGAGTTTGATGCCAGTCTTTATACTACGTGTTATCGTACCAATATATTATATCTACATGTATATACTAGCTGCTATACTTAGAGAAAATAACATAAAGATGTTATTTTATCTAAGTCTAGCAGCTAGCCTACAAAGTAATGGCACACGTGCTACTGAGCGGAATGCAGTAGCATCCAAAGCCTTGCTACTAGTATGTACGCTGATTGTCATCACATACGTACTACATACTGAAAGTGGACTGATTACCCGTGTAACCATATGTAACCATGTTATTTCCTATAAGCCATCATACATTCGTGCTACTGGACGCATTGCAGCTGTACCCAGAACGTGTAGCTAGTCTCTACACTTCGTTTTATAGAATCAGTATATATCTGTGTTACTTTATTTCTTCTAAGCCTAGTAGCTAGCATACGAACCCGTTTATGCTATGTTTTATCTTTCCAATGTAAACTCTGTGTCACCTTATAGTACATGTATTTCTTATAAGCCTCGTGGCTAGCCTATACAAACACATCGCGCATTGCATTTACAGCCAGATAGACATACTATGTTTATCATATCATTATAAGTGTGTTACTTTACTCTATGTTTTATTGTACCAATATAACTATGTTTCTTCTATGTCTAGCAGCTAGCCTACAGAACCGTTTGCTAACATGGACTGCTACTAAACAGCTGACTGTATATGATAGGTTTGCGTTCCATCCGCCTTTCAGCTTTCAGCTACCTGTGCATCTATGTCAATAATGAACCAATACAGAGCAGACACTGTAGATTCGGACCAGACCTCGCACACATAGCACAGGGAGATGGTCTGGGTCAATAATGTTTTCAAGACAATAACGTACACACTTTCTCGTCCATCAGCTCAAACATGAATAAATTTTATTTAACCCAATTCCAGGGATTCCAGGATGTCGGGTATGGGGGGTATGTCGGACAAGCCCAGGATGTCGGGTATGGCGGGTATGTCGGACATGTCCAGGATGTCGGGTATGGGGGGTATGTCGGACATGTCCAGGATGCCAGAGGAACCCCAATATCGCCGTGACCCACTTCTGTGGAGAAACGTGAGTACTTAGCGTTTTAACACTGTCAGGGGTCCGCTTTGAGGAAGGTCGTACGACTGAAATTGTCGTAAGTTCTAACCTACGACACTTTCTGTCGTACGACGTTAACATAAATTATCGCTTGCTAGAATGTGTTATAATTACGGCCATGCGAATAATTGCTAATGGTATAAATTCAGACTGACGACTAGTTTGGTCGTACGATCTTTCATAAAACAGAACCCTGAACAGTAGATGAGATGCGTACCAATCTGCTAACCCATTACCTCATAGTCTATTTTTAGATCCAATCACTTTGAATAAATCTACCGAAAAGGAGCATTAACTAGAGAAAAGGAAAATTTTAGAATTTGGTAGTTTGAAACCATTGTGATAAATAGAGCATTTGCTCCTATAGGAGCAAATGCTCTATTTATCAAAATGGTTTCGCAAAGTGATTTTTACAGAGCCGTCAAAAGTCGTCAATATCAGGGAAAGGGTTAAAACCTCTAAACCGCTTAACCGTATCTTGTTGCTACTCACTAGAATCACCTCTCCACGACTACTCACTAGAACCACCTCTCTAAGACTACTAACTAGAATCACATCTCTTAGACTACTTAGAACCACTTCTCTTAGACTACTTAGAACCACCTCTTTAAGACTACTCACTAGAACCACCTCTCTAAGACTACTCACTAGAACCACCTCTCTAAGACTACTTAGAACCACCTCTCTAAGACTACTTAGAACCACCTCTCTAAGACTACTCACTAGAACCACCTCTCTAAGACTACTCACTAGAACCACCTCTCTAAGGCTACTCACGAGAACCACCTCTCTAAGACTACTCACTAGAACCACCTCTCTTAGACTACTCACTAGAATCACCTCTCACCGACTACTCACTAGAATCACCTCTCTAAGACTACTAACTAGAACCACCTCTCTTAGACTACTCCCTAGAATGACCTCTCTAAGACTACTTAGAACCACCTCTCTAAGACTACTCACTAGAACCACCTCTCTAAGACTACTCACTAGAACCACCTCTCTAAGACTACTTAGAACCACCTCTCTAAGACTACTTAGAACCACCTCTCTAAGACTACTCACTAGAACCACCTCTCTAAGACTACTCACTGGAACCATCTCTCTAATGCTACTCACGAGAACCACCTCTCTAAGACTACTCACTAGAACCACCTCTCTTAGACTACTCAATAGAATCACCTCTCTGAGACTACTCACTAGAATGACCTCTCTTAGACTACTCACTAGAATCACCTCTCACCGACTACTCACTAGAACCACCTCCCTGAGACTACTCACTAGAACCACCTATCTTAGACTACTCCCTAGAATGACCTCTCTTAGACTATTCACTAGAATCCCTCTCTCCACGATTACTCACTAGAATCACCTCTCTAAGACTACTCACCAGAATCACCTCTCTAAGACTACTCACTAGAATCCCCGCTCTAAGACTACTCACTACAATCACCTCTCTTAGACTACTCACTAGAATCACCTCTTTGAGACTACTCACTAGAAACACCTCTCTGAGACTACTCACTAGAACCACCTCTCGAAGACTGCTCACTAGAATCACCTCTCTAAGGCAACTCACTAGAATCCCCTCTCCAAGACTACTCACTAGAATCCCCTCTCCAAGACTACTCACTAGAATCCCCTCTCCAAGACTACTCACTAGAATCCCCTCTCCAAGACTACTCACTAGAATCCCCTCTCCAAGACTACTCACTAGAATCCCCTCTCCAAGACTACTCACTAGAATCACCTCTCCAAGACTACTCACTAGAATCACCTCTCCAAGACTACTCACTAGAATCACCTCTCCAAGACTACTCACTAGAATCACCTCTCACCGACTACTCACTAGAATCACCTCTCCAAGACTACTCACTAGAATCCCCTCTCCAAGACTACTCACTAGAATCCCCTCTCCAAGACTACTCACTAGAATCACCTCTCCAAGACTACTCACTAGAATCACCTCTCCAAAACTACTCACTAGAATCACCTCTCCAAGACTACTCACTAGAATCACCTCTCACCGACTACTCACTAGAATCACCTCTCCAAGACTACTCTCTAGAATCCCCTCTCCAAGACTACTCACTAGAATCCCCTCTCCAAGACTACTCACTAGAATCCCCTCTCCAAGACTACTCACTAGAATCCCCTCTCCAAGACTACTCACTAGAATCCCCTCTCCAAGACTACTCACTAGAATCACCTCTCACCGACTACTCACTAGAATCACCTCTCCAAGACTACTCACTAGAATCCCCTCTCCAAGACTACTCACTAGAATCCCCTCTCCAAGACTACTCACTAGAATCACCTCTCTGCCAAACAGTTGTGTAGGGCCTAATGAGGCTAACAGTTCTGTTTTGGGGTCTATGCTCCTTCTCGTGTACCTGATTTGTCAGTTTTTGAGCTTTACGAAAACGTGTATAACCCCGGGGATCATGTCTCTGGGGCAATTGATCTGAGTCTACTCCGGGTGCGCTACACCAAGATATAGAGAATATTTGGTTCCTAGCTTTGAATGAGAAATGTTATCTGGCAAGGCGGATGAATATATCAGGTGAGCCGAGCCAGATAACATTCAAAGCTAGGAGCCAAATATTCTATTTATCCTTGTCACGACAGCAAAATACAATCATTATTATTTTGTACCGAATGTACCACAAAATGCACCGCAACGTATACCCGACTCTACTGGCTCTAGACTGTTGATGACGTCACTATAAAGGCGTTATTACGTACGTCACTGGAATTCCAAAAAGTCACATTGCTTTAAAAATGCTCAAAACAAAACCGTTGGCCCGGTTGGTTATGTAAGAAAAAGAACCTGTCACTTGACGATATCTAGACGATGTATGATTCTTGATGTGGATTTATCTAAACACGGTAATTTCGCGACAAACAACTAGATCTAGATCTACTACTAGATCTAGTCTAGGCCTAAGAATATAAGTTTGGGAGAATGAAGTGAAATAATTAGATCTAGATCTATTTAGTTTAATGGGTATCGATTGAAATCAACAAATTCGCTTTGTTAAACTTTTTTATTCAGTACTCGGTAATCCTTCCAATGCTGTATATTTTGTAAGATACATTTACATTTGATTCTAAAAATAATATTTAGTCATACTTTAGCCCATTATTCTATAATTATCCAAATAAAAAAACACTGAGATTGTGGCTATTAATTAGCTGATTCTGGAATTATGGCAAATGAACCCAGACAATTTAGGTACGATAGGAACTATAGAATCGGGACTAGAATAGAACCTGTCTTTTAAGCGGCCATCAGAAAGAGGTCCATATATGGGTCTGTAAGGCAGGTGATAGCTTAATTTAGGTCAGCAGTAATGCAGAAAACTCCTATAGTAGTTTTCTGCATTAACTTTGCCCTGTATTAAGCAACCACCTGTTTTTATAACAACCCTTTGTTCAATAAAAGGAAGGCCGCTTAGGACAATTGCATAAGAAAACAAAACATAGCCTGCACGAACCGTCTGATGTGTGTCAACTATGTTTGCAAATGTTTTAACCTTTAGCCTGCAATGGGCGGATGAGTAAATACCTATGCAAACAGTTTGGATCCAGATGAGACGCCGAGTATCTCGGCGTCTCATCAGGAGCCAAACTGTTCGACACCCTGATTGTATTTTGGTAGACAAATTGATTATAGCTTGAATTTCGAAAATGCAGTAGGTGAAAAATTCTGTAAAAATTATTTGCTCAGCAGGCTAAAGGTTAAAAGTCATATTCGCGATCTTAAGTGTTAAAGAACTCAGTTACAGCATGAAACAGTTTGGATCTTCATGATACACCGTGCTACTAGATCTCTCATCTGGATCCAAACAGTTTGTGAGTTAGTGGTATGGGAAATAAGTTAATCAACTGTTTTCTTCTTTTCAGGCGGTGCTTTATTGAGGATACAGCGATGTCAAAGCAGAGACAGAATAACAAAGCATACATAACACGTGCAAATAGTGACCACAGAACACTGAACTACTCTCAGTGTGTTCCTAATCAAAGTTCTTTGACAAATTATGTTTAACTCTTTCGACGTCGGATTTCTAATTGTCGTCTGGCAAGTGGCAACCCAATTTTGTTAACCCTTCGCTTGCTATTTACGTCAATATACCTACCTGTAAATAGTGAAGACCCAGAGGAGACAGCTCCCGCAGGAGCTGTCTCATCAGAGTCTGCACTATTTACAAGTTGATTGTGCAACCAATGCACTTCAGAGCAGTGATTGCACAGCGATATACTTGTACACAGTGAAGATATATGTAATTATACAACAGGGCATAGGTAAAGAAGGAGAAATGTATTTTAAAATTCAGCAAGAGAAGGGTTAAAACATTCGGTAAAATGAAGACTTGAGATAAATATATTCAAATGAACGCATACAAGGAACTAGAGTTTGAGAAAAATGGTGAACTCCCTGATCAGACGTACCCTTGATAAGGCGGTGTCTGATCTAGGGTCTAGACTGGTTAGTCTTGTACATTTTTGTTACCGTTTGTCATCGTGTTGGCGACATTGACGATGAAAGAGTAGAGTGTTTAATTCTGTATTAAAACAGTACATGTAATTAACAAATGAGAGCTACGACACACGAAATCAGTTCGCGTAACTCATGCCGGCTTAAGTGCTTTTTCTAGGATTCATGGTTACCTCCCATGCTGGTTGTAATTCAAGACATTTCGGAGACAAATTCACGTGTTTGAACCGTGATTGCTAGACACAATGTCCACGTGTGTGAAAATAGTACAAGTTATTACGTTTGTCAAATGTCCAACAAACTGAGAAATAATGACATATGTGAAGAAACGAGTAAAACGAGGAACACAATGTCACAGTTGCAACTGAATGGTGAAAGTCTTAACCCTCTGCACTATAGAGAAACTTTGGAACACTTGCAAACAGAGTAGACCATATATAATACACCATAGAGACGCATTGGAACCCTTGCAAACAGAGTAGACCATTTATAGAGACGCTTTGGAACACTTGCAAACAGAGTAGACCATATATAATACACCATAGAGACGCATTGGAACCCTTGCAAACAGAGTAGACCATTTATAGAGACGCTTTGGAACACTTGCAAACAGAGTAGACAATTTATAGAGACGCTTTGGAACACTTGCAAACAGAGTAGACCATTTATAGAGCTTTGGAACACTTGCAAACAGAGTAGATCATATAAAGAGATTATTTGGAACACTTGCAAACAGAGTAGACCATATATAGAGACGATTTGGAACACTTGCAAACAGAGTAGACCACATATAGAGACTATTTGGAACCCTTGAAAACAGAGTAGACCATATATAAAGACGCCTTGGAACCCTTGCAGCCAGAGTAGACCATATATAATGAGACGGTTCCTGTATGTGTCGTCTGATCATGGTCTGCTCTGTTTACTAATGAAACAACATATATCATGTATATCCATTACTGCACTTTATGCCATGGTTGAAATTAACATTTTACATAAAGTAGTTATTTTACGTATAGTAGGCCCAGATAATACTGCCCTACAGCTGCTTCTACAGTAGCTGTCTGACCCAGGTCTGCTAGATGTGCTTATGTAATAATATACATGCAGATCTGATTCTAGTTTCTGCTATGGTCAAAGCATTTTGTATTCACGTTGATTATAATACTATCTACTTTACAGTCATGGTGTAATTATTTCTTACATGAATATTCATGTACAGTACAACGCCTCTAAAGCGACAACTTAATGAATAAACTTAGATGTCATTATAAGCAGGTGGTTGCTTAATGCAAGGCAAAAGTAATGCAGAAAGCTCCTCTAGGAGCTTTCTGCATTACTTTTGTCCTGTATTAAGCTACCACTTGCATCTAACACCCATAATTTAACCTCTTTTAGGTGGTCACATTAGCGAGGTATGTGTTTTCAGGAGGGGACTAGTACGTTATAATTGGTAATAAATGGTTTTAAGAATGAAACGAGAGGCGTTTCCACTTACCACGCTATTAGCAAGTTTCTGATAATCTATGCAAACGATTTTGATCCAGATGAGACGCCGAGTTACTTGGCACCTCGCCAAGATCCAAACAATTCATCACCGTCTCTCTGTGTAATCTTAAAAGAAATGCAAGAAAAACTCACTTTTAGAATTGTATCAGACAACAATATCTGCAGACAACCATTTCTTGCCCTGCAAATAGTTAAACTTATCCCTTCGCTTGCTATTCACATCAATATACCTATCTCTAAATAGTGAAAACCCAGATGAGACAGCTCCTGCAGGAGCTGTCTCATCAGGGTCTGCACTATTTACAAGTTAATTGTGCAACCAGTGCATTCCACAGCAGTGATTGCACAGCGAAATAATTGTACACAGTGAAGATGTATTTAATTATACAACAGGGCATGGGTAAAGAAGGAGAAATGTATTTCAAAATTCAGCAAGCGAAGGGTTAATTAAGCTGATATGTAGGCACGATGAACGGACGAGGAAGTACTAACCTTTGGATTCTCAGAATGGAATAGTCCGTCATTGTTGAAAGATAGGTCCATTTAAAAATGAAGGGTTAAACTTTGAGAAAGTGGTTTAGGTTAATAAATAGTGAAGACCCTGATAAAATAGCTCCTCTAGGAGCCCTCTCATCTGGGTCTGCATTGTTTACATATGCCCGTACAATGGTTTCCCGCATATAAACGGTTCACTTTTCATGTTCTAAATATGTAATGGTGTTGGAGGGTACACATACAGATTCAGAAAATTGTTAAACAGTATATTACATAATCAGAGGCCACATTGAATGTGTTACTACTGTGGTTCTTGTGGGTCCATGTGGACTGTGCTTATATTTTACTGATCCATCAGGTTATTATACTTGATCACTTTCGAGTTTAATCTGAGCTATTTCGTCACTAGTATTGTGAGTGTTTACATTCTACGTGTTTGTTTGTTATGAATATTGTAGAAAAGAAAATAAGAAAGAGAATATATATCGAGGCAGAGGGAGAATGAATGAGAGAGGGAGGGAGGGGGGTAGAGAGAATGAGAGACAGAGAGAAAGAGACAGACAGACAGAGACAGAGAATGACAAAGACACAGAGCGAGAGAGACAGACAGACATACAAGGAGAGACAGAGAGATAGGCATGCATACAGAGAGAGAGAGGGAGAGATAGAGAGAGAGAGAGTTTTGGCACCTTTTGTTTTGACTCTAATAAATGAATCATAATCACTTGCATATAGTTTGTGTTCTGCTCTTCATTTAACCCTTTATCCAATAGTGACGTCATTTGACGCATTGGCAAGCAGTGTAGATCCAGATCATACTAACCAGAGTGCGTTCTATTTCTTGCTCACAACTGTAAATGTATTTGTTCAGTTTTTTTTCATAACTGTTACGTTTCTGTTTCCCACTGTTATGTTTCTTTTCACAGCTACTACGTTTCTGTTCGGAATTGTTATGTTTCCGTTCACAGCTCTTATGTTTCAGTACATTTTTGTAATTGTTATATTTCATTAACTGTTTAATGGTTTATAGCTTGCTATACATGTATATTATATTTTCCCTGTAATGTACCGGGTGCAGAAGGGCGTGTCCATGATTTACACTTATGTTTATGCAAGGCCAGTCATGCAAGGTTTATGGAAATATGGTTAACCATGCTCAATAGAGGCGTGTGTGAATAACTCATTTATCCCTTTCCCTCACACAAACGTGTTTTCACGCATCTGCAAACAGAGTAGACCCAGATCAGACGGCTCCTAGAGGAGCCGTCTGATCAGGGTCTACTCTGTTTGCCAATAGAATTTCAAAGATCTGTGTCTTTA
This sequence comes from Azorinus chamasolen, assembly GCA_963576725.1. Lineage (NCBI taxonomy): Eukaryota > Metazoa > Mollusca > Bivalvia > Cardiida > Solecurtidae > Azorinus > Azorinus chamasolen. The sequence goes on from OY755241.1 coordinate 90,504,404, forward strand.
CTTTCTAAAATGGCTACAATGCTTCACCTTCCATATTTCATAATAACCTTTTTGTCAATGAATATTCAATAGGTTTTGAAATTTGTAATAAACATAGAACAGGGAAAATGTTAACTACGATCTGAACTCTTTCACCACCATGATCTCACAGGGCTTGTTCCAATGGCTGAATCTCTGGGTATCTACGCAAACAGGTTGGATCCGGATGAGACACCGAGTAACACGGCCACAGGATCCAAACTGTTTGACGCTACAATTATGGGTTGACACTTAAGGCAGACGACAATTTGAACAGACAGAAAGTATTTCGGCGCAAAACAAATGTCGTTTGCTAAGATTATGACTTCTCCATGGTTCAAATCGAATAGAAATTTCCTTCAGGTTGGTTACGAAATAAATAAGCAGTGTGTCAAACAATCTGGATGCTGAGTTACTCGATGTCTAATCTGGATCCAAACTGTTTGCAAAGATCATCACGCTTGTACATTTCGTTGCATCAGTTGTACGCTTACACCTCGGTGTACTGTTAGTAAAATCTCAACTCGCATGGTAACATGTTGTCTGCTCCAAAACCCTTAGTACTTTCAGCAAATAAATATTCATGACATTATTATTTCTTACATGAATATTCATTAAGTTAATGATTATCCATTAAAATGTTATATAACTAGTATCTTTAGAATGCTATTTAACTATTTCGTCACCAAGTTTCTAATTGTCGTCTGCAAATCAATGATGTTAAAACATTTCAGTAAAAGGTAAAAGGAAGAATTGAGATAAATAAAAGCAAATTTCAAAGGAATACACCCGAGACATAGATCTAGAGGTTGTGTCAAACAGTGAATTCCATGATTAGGGGCTGCCTTGAAAAGGCGGCATCTGATCTGGGACTATAATGTTTAGTGTGATGCAATCTGGGAACAATGGCGATGAAAGAGTTGATATCTATATAATTAGATTAAAGAAATAGATCTACCCATAATCAGAGGACTAGATTGGTTCAAAACTATTTAGTACCTATGTGTTATTACCAGACTGACGGTAAACTTTACATATCTGGTTACAATCGTAACAATCGGCCATTTCATTTCATCTCGCAATGGTTCGGATTGGAGTCGTGGGCACTCGTAAACTATGTCGGAAAATCTCGGTAAAACTCTGGTGGTTGGATAACACGCATAACGAGATATCTTTAGAGCCTGGACTCGCCTGGTTGGGTTGCAGTGACTCGGATCAGCTGATGTCGGTGCAGGAAGAATACACTCATTTGTAAATAATAACTTTCAGTGAGAACTCTATCCCAACTATTAACAGGTTGTGTCAATTTCGTATAACAGCTATTGGACATAACGGTCTTTGGGGAAAATACAGGCGCAACTAAAGGTAAGAAGTGTCGCAGTTATTTAACTGGCTACAGTAGAAACTCTATAGCGACCAGTTGATAAATACATATAATGGTCTTTAAGACAGGTGGTAGCTTAATGGAGGACATAAATTACGCAGAAAGTTCCCATTCAAAACCAAGATTTATTCAGTAGAACTACAGCGACCCTATAAGGGAACATATGGATGAGATTAGAACAGACAGTCGCTTAACCTCATAGGCTATTTTTAGATACAACCTCTTTGAATAAATCTACCGAAAAGGAGCATTAACTATAGAAAAGGATTTTTTTTTAGGATTTTGTAGTTTGAAACCATTGTGATAAATAGAGCATTTGCTCCTATAGGAGCAAATGCTCTATTTATCACAATGGTTTAACAAAGTGACGTCAATATGAGGGAATGGGTTAATGCAGGACGAAAATAATGCAGGGAGCTTTCTACGGCCTGAACTAAACTACCACCGGTCTTAAATCCCAGAATTAGAAATAGCTTGTGCATGTATCAGTCTTCCTATAGACAGGTTTTACTCTACAATTGTGTTGTGGAGTGGCAAGTTCGAGAGGATTTTCTGGTCCATCGGGATCATTAGTTTTCATGTTATTAGTTTTGAAAATTGAATACTGCTTAAGCCGGTGCTAGGGGGCGTGTGTAGTGTTGCACTTTTAATTACTACTCATGAATAGACTCAATAAGACCGAGTCTGCAATTTTCTCTTTTTGCATTTCTACTGTTGCTTTCGAAGGATCGCCCATTTTGAGAATATATTTACTGTATAGTAAATGCCTTTAAATCGGACGTTCAATTGATATCAATGCCGATCTTTAAGGCAGTTGACAATCTAATGCAAGATGAAAGTCATGCAGAAAGCTCACAATGCTCCCAGAAATCTGCATGACTTTCACCCTAACTTATCCCTTTCTCTTATGTAGGCGCATTTTCGCGCATCTGCAAACAGAGTAGACCCAGATCAGACGGCTCCCTGATCATGGTCTGCTCTGTATGCTTATGGTGAAATAAAGATCTGATTATACAGCTTCTTAGGCAAAATGCCCGGTGTTCATATGCCATTATAAAAAGAACTGTTTAATATGCATGGCGTTATTATTTCTTACATGAATATACAACAGGGAAATGGTTAAGCAGCCTACTACCTAAAATACGTGAAATCTCATTTATTTATAATTCAGGTTGAAATGGGGTTTACCAATATTGTCCACCTTTAACTTATGAATATTTATGTAAGAGTTAATGACATAACGAGTATTCATTAGCTGAAAGTTGTATAATGGTCTATGAACATAGATATGTTGACTAGGATATGTTATTCCATTAACAAAAAAAGCAGACATTGATTTGGGTCTACTATGTTTGAATAGGTTAAAAGGGCATCTATATTAGGTACAGATTTAAAGAAAGTGACTGTTTCATGAAAAAAGACTGCTTCATGCAAAGTGACTGCTTCATGCAAAGTGACTGCTGCATGCAAATGAAACAACTTTGCAAACCTGTTTTGGTTTAATTCTGTAGTTATGTACATGCAAATCTGTCTTAAACCCTTTCCTTCATATAGACAAACTTTCACGCCTTTGCAAACAAAGCAGACCCAGATCTGACGGCTCCTTTAGGGGTTGCTTATAAAATTATGATATATATCTGACTCTACAGTTTCTGCCAATACCAAAAGCCCTGTGTACATACGCCATTATAAAACATCAGCTAAATAGACGTTCATGTCGTCATTATTTCTTACATGAATATTCACGAGGTCAAGGGTTGGGCCTTTACCTGGGACCATGCTTATAAAACTTTTAGTTTAGTCTGAGTTCGTTCTCAAGTTTGTTTTTGATTGGTCAGATTTGAGCCTTTGGCTCGAATCTGACCAATCAACAGCTTGAGAACTCAAATCTGACCAATCAAAAGCTTGAGCAGGGAGCCTGATAGATGCCTTTTGACGATTAGCCAAAAGTGTCTCAAACCTTCATCGAATAAGAAATTATACAAAATGCACCTACTCTAAATTTGAGGAAGCATTTATTTTACGCCTCTGTAAAAGCCACTTTCTGAAACCATTGTGATAAATAGAGCATTTCACTTCAAATTTCTAAAACGTTTCCTTTTCTCTAGTTAATGCTCCTTTTCCGTAAATTTATTCAAAGAGCTTGGGTCTAAGATTGCCTACATGTATGAGGGAATGGGTTAAATAACCAGTTACGACATGAATATGAAATGGTTGCTTTGTGGATAGTAATTTGCTGAATTTTAATAATGGCATCATGGACATGGGGGTTTGAGTCGTCACAGAAACTTAATAAGCAGATTTATGTAATTATAGAAATAAACAGAATAGGAACCATCTGATATGGGCCTGGTAGGAACCATCTGATCTGTGCCTGGTAGGAACCATCTGATCTGGGTCTGGTAGGAAGTGTCTGATCTGAGCCTGGTAGGAACTGTCTGATCTGGGTCTAGTTGGAACTGTCTGATATGGGCCTAGTAGGAACTGTCTGATCTAGGCCTAGTAGGAACTGTCTGGGTCTGGTAGGAACTGTCTGGTCTGGGTCAGGAACTGTCTGATCTGGGCCTGGTAGGAACTGTCTGGTCTGGGTATGGTAGGAACTGTCTGGTCTGGGTAAGGAACTGTCTGATCTGGGCCTGGTAGGAACTGTCTGATCTAGGCCTAGTAGGAACTGTCTGGGTCTGGTAGGAACTGTCTGGTCTGGGTAAGGAACTGTCTGATCTGGGCCTGGTAGGAACTGTCTGGTCTGGGCCTGGTAGGAACTGTCTGGTCTGGGTGTGGTAGGAACTGTCTGATCTGGGCCTGGTAGGAACTGTCTGGTCTGGGTATGGTAGGAACTGTCTGATCTGGGTAAGGAACTGTCTGATCTGGGCCTGGTAGGAACTGTCTGGTCTGGGCCTGGTAGGAACTGTCTGGTCTGGGTGTGGTAGGAACTGTCTGATCTGGGCCTGGTAGGAACTGTCTGGTCTGGGCCTGGTAGGAACTTCTGGTCTGGGTATGGTAGGAACTGTCTGGTCTGGGCCTGGTAGGAACTGTCTGGTCTGGGCCTGGTAGGAACTGTCTGGTCTGGTTATGGTAGGAACTGTCTTGTCTGGGCCTGGTAGGAACTGTCTGGTCTGGTTATAGTAGGAACTGTCTTGTCTGGGCCTGGTAGGAACTGTCTGGTCTGGGTATGGTAGGAACTGTCTGGTCTGGGTCAGGTAGGAACTGTCTGGTCTGGGCCTGGTAGGAACTGTCTTGTCTGGGTATGGTAGAAACTGTCTGATCTGGGCCTGGTAGGAACTGTCTGGTCTGGGTCTAGTAGGAACTGTCTGGTCTGGGTCAGGCAGGAACTGTCTGCTGGGCCTGGTAGGAACCGTCTGATCTGGGTCTGGTCAGGTAAGTGTTTACCATTCTCCCACTAACCGCGAGGTGACTCACAGTTGAGAACAGTTTGGCTCCACTATAGAGAGATGTCTAGCAGCAAAGTAGGAATCATCTGATATGGGTCTACTCTGTTTGCAAAGGCGTTAATATAATTTTTATGGAGTAAATAAAATACATGTTTGTATATTTCAGCTGCTTTCGCCAGTGGACACGCAAACCCAGCGATTGTGAATTCCAGGCCCACGACAGAGTTGCTGTATAGTCCAAAGTCTTATAGAGGACACAAACCGAGCGACAGTAGAGCCTAGTCCTAGGGCAGAGTTGTTGTGTAGCCCAAAGTCTTCCAGTCACAATGACGTGTAAGTCCAAGAGAATCTTAGAACATAGTATACATGTAGCTTATTAAAATAAAAGTGTGTCCTCAACCTAAACCTTTTTTTTAAGAATAGGCTTTGATATCAAGGACAGGAATGTTGCAACAACATATATTTCAAAAGTTTGTTCTACATCAAAAAGCAACATTTTATATGAATGTTTTACAGCGTTTTGTATTTGTAACAAATCTGCCCCATGGACAGAGAATTTGTCTTTTATAGCCTAGGTTTCTGGTGTATTGTCTAAGTTCATGAACAAGCGACACATCAAACGTAGAAATGAAAGAATGTGTAAGAGAAGGAGGGAGAGACAGGCAGAGGTAAAGAGATAATAAATACCAAGAGAGAGAGAGAGAGAGAGAGAGAGAGAGAGGTATAGAGATTCAGAGACAGAGAGGCAGAGACAGACATACAGAAAAAAGACAGACATAGACAGAGAGTGACATAGATAGGCAGAGACCAAGACAGAGACACAGAGAATGGGAATGGAATGATATGAAGGCTAATGCATATACAGAGAGGGAAGGGAAATTGACAGGGGAAGGCTGGTACATGAACAGAAAATTAGTCAGGAGAAAACGGTTGAAACAAACATGGAGAGAGAGAGAGAGAGAGAGAGAGAGAGAGAGAGAGAGAGAGAGAGAGAGAGAGAGAGAGAGAGAGAATATATATATAAGGACAGGACGGCTGATACATGAACCGAGGGAAAGGGGAGAAAGAATGATACAGGGACAGAGAGAAGAGAGAAAACGACTGGAGAGAAAGAAAACATGCGAACAAAATGAGAGATAAAGAGGGGATATAAATTTAGAATGGACAGAATGAGTAAATTAGAAACAGTAAGGAAGAAAGAGAGAGAGAGAGAGAGAGAGAAAGAGAGGGAGGGAGAGAGAGAGAGAGAGAGAGAGAGAGAGAGAGAGATAGAGAGAGAGAGAGAGAGAGAGAGAGAGAGAGAGAGAGAGAGAGAGAGAGAGATAGAGCTATATCTTTTAAGATAGGAGCGTTCTGTTGTACTTTCTCCTTGCTTTAAGCAGCCACCTGCCTTTAACACAAACTATTTAATGTAATTTAGATGTCGTTATAGAGAGGGTTTACTGTATATGTCTAATTATAAAGATTTAGTTTATTAACATTAATCACTTCATTATATCTTATATGAATATTCACGGAGTAAAGGGCATGTTCAGCACACGAAGTCGTGTCACAATGATGTTATGGTCTATGACTTATGGGCGTGCACCCAAATATATCAACCATTGCCACGTTGTAACACACGGGATCTGTTCCAACTCTGCTTGGCTTCTTATTTGTCTTACATCCGGGTCGTTCAAAAGCTTTAAGAAAACATAGATCGAGTGGCAAATAATTAGGACCGGGTGAGATACTCGACTACTCGGCGTTTCATCTGGATCTAAGCTGCCCATTGCACATGTCAGTCAGGTAACACTTAACCCTTTCGCTGCCAAACTCTGTCGTCTGCTAACTTTGTCGTCTGCTACAAATTTTCATTGTTTTGATTTTCTTCATTTTTGTTTCAAAAACATAGTAACAGTAACAAACAGTTTGGATCCTGATGAGACGCCGAGTTACTCGGCGTCTCATCTGGATCCAAACTGTTTGCATAGGTAATCACAGATCCGGCATTGGCTGCGAAACGGTTAACAGGGTCAGAGTTGTTTCTGAAAGCTCTGCGTTTTTTGGTGCATTCTACGTTCACGATCGCCGTGCTACAGGTTTTCTGTTTTCCATGTACCTTTATATGCTCTGGGTGGAACTTGCACATGGCTTTTAGATTCAGTGGCTTTTAAATCAGTATCTAACAGTTTGAACTTCTATATAATTGTGGGCAAGTTAAATATTCTCATTTCTTGGGTGAGTGAATTCTTCAACCAACCGCGGCATTATGATACACGCCCAGTACACTGGGGTACATCTAAATGTTCCTTCTGCTATAAAATACATCTACTTATCTCTTCGCATGCTGCGTAATTTTTTCGTCTGTTCAATTGTCGTGTGCTTTTCAGTTGTCATCTGCAACATTTTCAAAACTATTAATTTTCTTTCTGATCATTTTTGCAGAGTTTGAAACTGAGTGACAAGCAGTTTTGATCTCAGACCAGTCCCTGTGTTGTATGGATCCAAATTGTTTGCATATGTCATAATTTGTATGAGAACCTGCCATTGACATGCACAGTGTTAAACTATGAAAGTGACGTTTACCAAACACCTGAACCAATATCCTGCACTCTCATCCCACTAACCGCCAACTGACTCGCATTTGCAACCAGCCTGGAACCAGACGAGACGTCGAGTAACTGAGCGTCTCATTGGGATCCAAGTTAGCTGGTGCCTAGTCAATGCTCTCCTCAGGGTCCAAGTTGTTTGGTACCCAGCCAATAGTCTCATGCTGATCCAAATTGTTTGGTACCCAGCCAATAGTCTCATCAGGATCCAAATTGTTTGGTACCCAGTCAGTAGTCTCATCAGGATCCAAGTTATTTGGTACCCAGCCAATAATCTCACGAGGATCCAAGTTGTTTGGTACCCAGTCAATACTCTCCTCAGGATTTAAGTTTGGTACCCAGTCAGTAGTCTCACGAGGATCCAAGTTATTTGGTACCCAGTCAATACTCTCCTCAGGATCTAAGTTGTTTGGTACCCAGCCAATAATCTCACGAGGATCCAAGTTGTTTGGTACCCAGTCAATACTCTCCTCAGGATCTAAGTTGTTTGGTACCCAACCAATAGTCACACGAGGATCCAAGTTATTTGGTACCCAGTCAATACTCTCCTCAGGATCTAAGTTGTTTGGTACCCAGCCAATAATCTCACGAGGATCCAAGTTGTTTGGTACCCAGTCAATACTCTCCTCAGGATCTAAGTTGTTTGGTTCCCAGCCAATAGTCTCCCCATGATCCCAGTTGTTTGGTACCCAGTCAATAGTTTGTTAAAGCTTGAATCAAGTAGAAGTAGCCAACATTGTACCAGATGCAACATTCAGCAGACATTTTAGTTTTGAATCGAGGAAAGGGTTAAAGTTTGGACCTCGCTATGCGAAAACCAACATTTGGGATTTGCCACAGTTTAGACTGTGATCAACCACTGTATTTAAAATAAGGTCAAGATCATAGTCTGCACATTTGTCACCTTTTAGAGCCTATATTTTACTGTCGTGTGTGGCAAACTGTGTAGAATCTGATCAGCTGCTGAGTTTAGAATGAGTCCTCGTGTCAGATTCTGAACTGCTTTAGACACGGTCCATCATATGGTGACACAGTAAGTTAACCCTTCGCTTGCTATTCGCGTCAATATACCTACCTGTAAATAGTGAAGACCCAGATAAGACAGCTCCTGCAGGAGCTGTCTCATCAGGGTCTGCACTATTTACAAGTTAATTGTGCAACCAGTGCACTCCACAGCAGTGATTGCACATCGAAATACTTGTAGACAGTTAAGATGTATGTAATTATACCACAGGGCATGGGTAAAGTAGGAGAAATGTATTTTAAAATTCAGCAAGCGAAGGGTCTAACAGCATTAGACGCTTTGTTTAAAACGAGGCCTCAGATTCTGCAGAGTTTGCCATTCACCAGAGCCTATTATATTTCGCTGCATGGGATGTGGCTAATTGGACGCCCCACAGAGAGAGGAGGTGGAGACACCCAGGCGCGATGCCATTTTCTTCTCTAATTCTTATAGATGGCCACTGTAAAGCACTGATTCATTGGTTTTCGGTTTATAAATTCTCACCCGAAGGACTTGGTCCGGCGGGGTATGTTCAATTTGCTATGTTCAATCAATATTCTGAAGATTGTCGGTTTGAACTTATGCCGAAACGTGTTCCTGTGATGCACAAATCGGTAAACGGACATTAGCCCACCTGGACGACAGCCCACCCGGATGATAGCCCACCATTTCTCTAAGGGCGGACATTAGCCCACTCGTGTTTTTGAGGGGGGCGGACAATAGCCCACTCGTTGTTTTGTGGAGGGCGGACATTAGCCCACTCGTGTTTTTTATGAGCGGACATTAGCCCACTCGGACAATAGACCCCTCGCGCTGCAATTTAACGAGGCGGACATCAGCCCACCCGGACAGTAGACCCCTCGAGATTATAATATATGTTTATTCACACTCCCAATTAGGTGAAAATCGTTGTAATTACCCATGATTTAAAAAAGTCTCTTTCGGACCGAGGATGTTTGGCCCCTAATTATCTTAGTTATAATGTTTGTTTATGTTTCATTGCACTGCACTGTTTGATAAATCATGGATAATTAGCTACATTGATTGTTAACCTGAAAAATACTGTACTGATACTGTAAATTGAACGACTTTTATTTTTTCCCCAAATTTATTTCTATTTAATAAACACGAACACTGCTTTCAATATGATCACTTCCGTTGCCGGGCAATGTATAAACCTTTAGCCGAATTTCTGAAACAATTGATACGGGATACAGACCTACAGAAATAGGTTAGCAAATTACCAGGGGTCTACTGTCCGGGTGGGCTGATGTCCGCCTCGTTACTATACATCTCGAGGGGTCTAGTGTCCGAGTGGGCTAATGTCCGCCCATCAAAAAAGTAGGAGTGGGCTAATGTCCGCCCTCTTCAAAACCACGAGTGGGCTAATGTCCGCCCCCACAAAAACACGAGTGGGCTAAAGTCCGCCCTTAGAAAAATAGTGGGCTGTCATCCGGGTGGGCTGTCATTCGGATGGGCTAATGTCCTAGAACCGCACAAATCACCGTTTTCGTTGATACTTATATAAAAGAAACAGGAAGTGCCCCTGTGATACACAGTAAACCGTTTTCGTTGATTAACCCCTTCCGTGCCACAATGACGGGTTTATGATGTCACATGCAAACAGTTTGGATCCAGATGAGATGCCGAGTAACTCGGCGTCTCATCAGGATCCAAACTGTTTGACACTCTGTTTACTGTTTTATAAAGAAAATGGAAAAAATGCACGCACTCACATTAAAAATAAACGAAACTATGCCCAGCAGACGACAATGCTGGCATCGAAAGGGTTAATATATAATATACATGTAAGTACATGTAACAAGAAGTGCCCATGTGATACAAAATAAACAGTTTGTGTTGATACATGTATATAAGAAACAGGAAGTAAGTATAAAATGCAACAAATCCGGTATCAAGCACCTAATTTGCCAGATTTTGAGCTTGCTCAAAATCTGACCAATCAGATGCTTGAAAATGAACTCCGTCTCACACTCAGAAGTAGATCTATTATAACCTTGGAGCCAGTCCTTAGTTTATGATCGTGTTTCTATGTTGACGTATTTATATTGTAGCCTGTCCACAGCTAACATCGCGGACAGAGAACAACAACTTTCTAAGTATAGAAAACATTAACGAGCCCCTTGTAGACACGTTTGCCAGGACACCCGGCACTGTGGTAACGCTAGACTGTGCCTCAGGTTACGCCTTCACCGACGGTACAACGACATTAGCCGTAGAGTGTAGGAATACCGGAAGCTGGACCGTCAGCCCGACACCGACATGTATTGTAGGTCAGTAAAACATTGAATCTTCAGTCCGTATTAACCATTTTACCGTTGAATATTCATGTAAGAAATAATGACGTCATGGATATTTATTAGGTGAATTGTTATAATGGCGTATGTACATGGGATATTGTCGTTCTGATGTGGTTCTGGTAGAACTGAAGACTTTATTATACTGACATATTATAAGCAATCAGAGCAATGCCTGATCAGACAGATGCTATAGGAGCCATCATATCTTGGTCTACGCTGTTTGCAAAGGCGTAATAAGTCGTTTATATGTGGGAAAGGCGTGGCGTATTCTGTACAACGTAATCTATGATGTTATATCTATGACGTAATCTATGACGTTTATATGAGTGAAAGGGTTAAAAGGTTTAACCTGTTCGCCGCCAATAGGCGAAGCAAACGGTCTCTCGACTTGCATTTGCAAAGAGCTCAGATCCAGATGAGACGCCGAGTTACTCGGCGTCTCATCAGGATCTAAACTGTTTGACACAATGGATCCCCAAGTATATGATTACCTTACAATGTAGCTGACTGAAAACGATCAAGTTCGAACAAACTGATATATTGTCGGGTTACTTTACGTTTGTCATTTGGTTGTTACTTGTAAATTGGTTGGCCGTTATGTAGTTGTCACCTGGTTTTTGCTTGATTAGTTTTCACTTGGGTATTTGTCGCATGGTTGTTATTTAATTGCCACTTGATTGTTATATGATTGTCGCTTTATTAGTTCTCACTTGACTGTAACTTGATTGACAATTCGTATTTGGTGATCGCATTCATTATAGAACAGAACAGAACAGAACTTTATTACATCTCAGGCATTGTACATGCAGCATGAGGTACAGAATACACAACAATTATCAGATTTGTGACCATACATGGCAGATACAACAATGCACATAAGAATACTTATCTCTCTGTATACATATGTATTACTACTGCTTTCAAATAGGTTAAGTACTTACATTGACATTTCGGGAGTTCTTGTCATGTAATAATTTTATATTTATATGGAAATCATTACAATTTTGATTATACTATATTTTTGAATATGTTATTTTATATATTGATATCTTGTAAATTGTATGCCAATTTAGATGAAAAATAAATATATCTATCTTAGCCCTTCGCTTGCTAATCACGTCAATATACCTACCTGTCAATAGTGAAGACTCAGATGAGACAGCTCCTGCAGGAGCTGTCTCATCAGGGTCTGCACTATTTACAAGTTGATATTTCAACCAGTGCACTCCACAGCAGTGATTGCACAGCGAAATACTTGTACACAGTGAAGATATATGTAATTATACAACAGGGCATGGGTAAAGAAGGAGAAATGTATTTTAAAATTCAGCAAGATAAGGGTTAGTACATACTAATGTATTGTTTCTACGCAGCATCGGAGGTTACTACAGAGGCACCGTCTGAGAGCGACTATGACCAGCGAATACTGATTGGGGTGGTGTGTGGAGTGGCAGGGGCATTGGTTCTCTTCCTCTTCATCATGATGTGCTTGGTGTATTTCCGTAACAAGAAACTCCGACAGGAGTGAGTATTATTGTGATTACAGTCACGTCTGTGACAACTCCGGCCGGAGTGAGTGTCATTGTGATTACAGTCACGTCTGTGACAACTCCGGTAGGAGTGAGTATTATTGTGATTACAGTCACGTCAGTATTATTGTGATTACAGTCACGTCTGTGACAACTCCGGCCGGAGTGAGTATTATTGTGATTACAGTCACGCCCGGGTTAACCCTTTAGGCCATACATAAACCGTTTAACGCATTCGCAAACAGTGTAGATCCAGGATCAGACGGGTCCTATAGGAACTTATGGAATCAAAAAGATCTGAGTCTACAGTTTCTGTCATGGTAAACACTTACTTTCTTCATATTCCATTTTAAAAAGAAATCTAATTAATTTTCATGGTGTCATTATTTCTAACATGACTATGGAGTTATTGATTAATCCTTTACTCTGTGAATATTGATGTCATGGTGACTCTCTGAACCCTTTACTCTATAAAAACACCATTCAAAACATTTGAAAATGAGTAGATCCAGATCAGACGGCTTCCCTTTAGGGGTCGTCTGATCAGGGTTTGCTTATACTATAATATACATACATGTATGACACTACAGTTTCTGCCATAACCAAACGTTCTTTCGTTTATACACCATTATTTAATCTAACTGATATTCATGATGTTGTGTTTTTTCATAAATATTCATAAAAGTAAAGGGTTAATTCTTTAATCCATAAATATTGATGTCACAATTAAATGAATAATATTGGCGAGCTGAATCTTTACAATGACGGTTAATGGGGTTAATATTGACTAGTAGCCGACATGGCATACTTCTTAGATATGTATTGACTAGTAACCGACATGGCATACTTCTTAGATATGTATTGACTAGTAACCGACATGGCATACTTCTTAGATATGCATTGACTAGTAACAGAAATGGCACACGTCTTAGATATGTATCGACTAGTAACAGAAATGACACACTTCTTAGATATGTATTGACTTGTACATGTAACAGAAATGGCACACGTCTTAGATATGTAATGACTAGTAACAGAAATGACACACCTCTTAGATATGTATTGACTGGTAATAGAAATGAAGTGTGTATGTATTGACTAGTAACAGAAATGACAAACTTCTTAGATATGCATTGACTTGTAACAGAAATGGCACACGTCTTAGATATGTATTGACTAGTAACAGAAATGACTCACTTCTTAGATATGTATCGACTAGTAACAGAAATGACACACTTCTTAGATATGTATTGACTTGTACATGTAACAGAAATGGCACACGTCTTAGATATGTATTGACTAGTAACAGAAATGACACACCTCTTAGATATGTATTGACTGGTAATAGAAATGAAGTGTGTATGTATTGACTAGTAACAGAAATGAAACACTTCTTAGATACATGTATGTATTGACTTGTACATGTAACAGAAATGGCACACGTCTTAGATATGTATTGACTAGTAACAGAAATGACACACTTCTTAGATATGTATTGACAAGTAACAGAAATGAAGTGTGTATGTATTGACTAGTAACAGAAATGACACACTTCTTAGATATGTATTGACTGAACCACCAGTGTGCAGTCTAGCTACGTGATAAATGACGTAGGATGCATTGATTGTCTTTGTTATACAATATAAGTCTGGATGTGAATTCATCAGCGAAACAGGAACTCAAGCAAGACTGTTTTATGGTACAAGTCTCATTTTTAGTCTGAGAACATGTTTAACCCCTTTGCATTATGGGGACTTGTTTTACCGCCATTTGCATCAGGGTCTGCATTGTTTGTTATTACAGACTGGAAGATAAAGTTAAACACTGAATGACCATCGCAATTCTAAAATTCATGATTCAAAGGGGTGTCACACTAGAGCATATGGCACGCGAGCGTATGGGAAAAAATGCCCGTACGCTCGCATACACAGATATACGCTCGCATACACAGATATACGCTAGGGATAGGTTAGGTATACGTCATATATGGTTCAAGTACGCTGCCATACGTCGGTATACGTCCTCATACGTAGAGGCCGAACCTAATTTTTGAACATGTTCAAAATAGTTCAGCATACGTTACGCATACGCTCATCGTACGCTAGGCACACGTTGAATACGCTAGAGTACCGGTAAAGGTTGGCTACTTATAGGTCAAATACGCTTCACATTTGGTGGCATGAAGGCAGTCAGTAAAGCTATCATACGGATAGCGTATCAGTAACGTATTTGTAACGTAAGTCTGACGAATGACTAACGCATTTAACGTATTATTGGCTATTCATACGCTACTCATGCACTCACATGCGATAAGCATACGTTACTCATATGCTCACATACGCTACTTATACGCTGATATACGCTACACTGACGCTGACATAAGTTGACACACCCTCGTATACGTTCCTCATGCGCTGCCTATACGCCAGATATACGGTACACATACGCTATTCGTGCGCTGCTGATACGTTCATCGGCGATGGTGGTGGAGCATTCGGGTTAATACGCTCAAAAGTTGTGCGTATGACCAGTTTTGCTGAAAACTATCATACGCAATCCATACGTTCCTCTCATACGCTATATTGTGACAGGGCCATCAAATGTTAACATCAATTTTGATGAGATGAATACGACAGTGTAAATAGAGGATATCATTAAAGTGTCAATTACCATTATATTTTACTAAATAAGTTGACTAAAATAATATCACACATGGCATGCCTCATGTCATATTTTTTAGTCAGCTAGTTTGGTAAAACTCAAATAGTAAATGAACACTCGTGCAATATTCTTTTTACCACATTACAAAATAAATAAATAGATAAATAAATAAATAAATGATTTAAACAAATAAATGATTAAATACGGGACACAAATACACTATCTTTATTTCTATACGAATTGGAAGAACACCATATCGAGGACTTGGTGCAAAACTATTCTAACTCCTTCACTTTGTGAAGGAGTTAGAATAGTTTTGCACCAAGCCCTCGATATGAATCATGAGATAAAACATGTTGCAGATGAACGTTACTTGTTTTTAACCTTTAGCCTGCTGACCAAATTATTTTTGCAGAATTTTTCATCTACTACATTTTCAAATTCCATGCAATAATCAACGTTTCGACTAAACCGCTATCAGGATGTCAAACAGTTTGGATCCTGATGAGATGCCGAGTTACTCGGCGTCTCATCTGGATCCAAACTGTTTGCAAAGGTATTCACCCATCCGCCCATAGCAGGCTAAAGGTTAAAGAGGCCAATACGTATCTTGAACATAACATATCTCTTCCAGAAGGATTAGGGGCGGACTCACTAGGAGGGATGTTGCTATGTACGCCCGTCAACAGTCCATGTACTCCCGTTCAAATCGTGGCTACTCGGATGACATAGACAAGCGCTCACGTGACTTTGATAGACCGCCAAGTTACACCGACAGGCGCTCACGTGATTTCGACAGGCGCTCACGTGACTTCGAGAGGCATTCTGATATCCACAGAGATCGTCCCCCATTTAGGTTTGTATTAGATATGAGTGTTTTAACTATTTCCCTCAGTCTTATTCCTTTTTATGAAAACAGAGTAGATCAATCTCAGACGGGGCCGTCTGATCAGGGTCTTCTCTGTTTGAGTATTGGATGACATAGAACCGATTCTTCAGTTTCTGCCATGACCAAACTTTCTCTTGTTGATATATGCCATTATAAATGCATGTATTCAGCGAATTGATATGCCTAACGTCTGTTCAATTAATGTCCTTAATCAAAGGAACACATTAACCCTTCTCTTGCTGAATTTTAAAATACATTTCTCCTTCTTTACCCATGCCCTGTTGTATAATTACATATATCTTCACTGTGTTCAAGTATTTCGCTGAGCAATCACTGCTGTGGAGTGCACCGGTTGCACAATCAACTTGTAAATAGTGCAGACCCTGATGAGACAGCTCCTGCAGGAGCTGTCTCATCTGGGTCTTCACTATTTACAGGTAGGTATATTGACGTGAATAGCAAGCGAAGGGTTAAGTAAGTTCTCAGTTACACTCATTTTTATGTCTGAAGTATTTACAACGTTTTAACATAGACGTACTATCGAACCTATGAATATTTGTTTCTTTGATAGTGGACATGAGCTCCAAAATTCGAAACTAGAGTGTAGTTTATTAGTGAAGAGACACAGATTTTTATTGTACAGTAAAACCTCTCTTCAATGACCACTAAATTACATCAAATATTTTGTGTTAAAGGCAGGTGACTGCTTAAAACAAGGTGAAAGTGAAACAGAACGCTCCTATAGGAGCGTTCTGTTTTACTTTCACCTCGCTGTAAGCAGCCACATGCCCTACATACCAACTAATGAACACAATTTAGTGGCCGTTATAGAGAGGTTTTACTATAGTTACTAAGTTATACAGTATTACCTGTCTTAAGCGGCCATCAAAAACAGGTATATGGGCCTTTTGGGAAGGTGGTACATGTAGCTTATAGAAGCTTTCTGTCGTACTATTGTCCTTCATTAAACAACCAGCTGCTTGTTAACACTCCTATGTTAAATAAATGAATGTCCGCACAAGACAGGTTCACTATATATTCACGTCATATGTGTTCACAGTTACCCCGCCGTAAAACACAATGTGTGTTCAAATGTATTTGAATATGGTGTAATTTGGACTACATCCGATCCGAACAAGCTGTTGAGAAACTGTTACAGTAAAACCCCTCTAATGCGACCAAAAAAAGG